>VWZP01006230.1:0-232321 GCA_013396995.1 Dicaeum eximium
GGGACAGTTCTGTTCAATATATTCATTCTTCTGTGGTAAGGTCACCTATCTCATGGATGAAGGGAAGGTGCTGGATGTAGGAAGTTTGCTAATGAGACTAAACTGGGAGGTGCTGTTGACCCCCCTCAAGGGACAGGAGGACTTGCAGGGGATTCTAGCTGGATGGGAGCATTGGACAATGATTGAAGGGATAAAATTAAGCAAGAACAAATGCTGGATTCTGCACTTAGGGCGGAGTAACATCAGGCATTATTAGGAATTAGGAGAGGAGTGGCTGGAGAGCAGCCCTGAAGAAAGGGATCTGGGGTGCTGGTGGGCAGCAGCTCAGTGTCAGTCATCTGTGGACCCAGGACATGAAAACCATGTCCTGGGGAGCATAAAAACCAGCACCAACAGCCAGTCAAAAGAAGTGCATGTCCTGCTCTCTTCAGCATTGGTGGGGTCTCACCTTAGTGAGACCTCATGGTAGTGCCCCACAATTTGAGAAGGATGTGAACATCCATGAAAATGTCCAGAGGACAGCAACAAAGGTGGTGACAGGGCTGGAAGGCATGTCCTATGGAGAGTGGTTGAGGACTTTGTGGTTGTTGAGTGTGGAGAAAAGCAAGCTAGGGGTGACATTGCTCTTTACAGCTTTCTGAGGAGTGGAAGCAGAGACAGGTGCTGAGCTATTTTTCCATGGTACTTAGTGATGGGACATGTGGGAATATTTCAAAGCTGTGCTAGAGGAGGTTCACAATAGATTTTGGGAAGAATTACTTTACTGACAGACTGGTCAAACAGAACCATTGTTCTAGAGAGATTGCCAGCAGGCCTCATACCCCTAAGTGCTTAAGAGGCATTTAAAAATGGACAATGCCCTTAAGAACATACTTTGACTTTTGG
Source organism: Dicaeum eximium (assembly GCA_013396995.1). NCBI lineage: Eukaryota > Metazoa > Chordata > Aves > Passeriformes > Dicaeidae > Dicaeum > Dicaeum eximium. Next base: position 886 of record VWZP01006230.1, read on the forward strand.
CTAGCCCTGATTGAGCTAGATAATTGCTGTAGCTACTTCCCAAATATTCCAGTCTAGTCTAACCTACTTGCTCACAAAGAAATGGAGAATGTCAGGCAGAGGTTATAGTTTTGTGTTTAAGTGAAAGGTGATGCAACAAAGGCTATAGAAAGAATCTCATGACTGTCAGTTTTTCTAAATTTTTTTTTCGTTTTACGATCTCTCATCTTTGAAAAAATTTCACAATTCTGAGACATGTTTTGGGACAGCTGAAATTATACACTACGTCTCTGCAACACATAAAAAGTAGATGTATTTTTAATTTCATCTGTTTTAACTGTAGAGAATTAATTATGGTGGTGGAAAGAGCTTGAAGTATTTGTGTTTGTCTTGATAAGATTGTAAACTTGGTTCTTTTAGGAAAAGTATTTTATGATTAAAAGTATCAGAATAATTGGAATCTGGCATTTTTTTGTATTGCTGTTACCCATTTGATACTTTTGAAAAGTGCTGAATATTTCTCAGTGAGAGGATGCTAACTCTTCTCTGATTGTGTGCTTGTTTGAATGTACCAAATTAGAATACTGGTTGCAGCCTAATAAGATTCAGAATATCTAGATCCTATTTTTTTTTTTCTTTTTCCATAAATACACACCCAAAGCTACTGTAGACACTTTAAAAATGGAGTCATACAGTAGGAGAACTTAAGCCAGCATCAGAGATTTTACAGGAATTTTGAGGTGGGTAAAACGAAGCATGAAACTGTTTTGGAGAGAGCAGACTGAATACTGGCTGAGTACTACTAATGTTAAATGGAAAGGGCATTTTATAAATGAGGAACCTGAGGTTGGTTTAAGCAGTAAGTGTTGCATGGCACCCCACAATCCATGATGGGTACTACTGTAAGTTTCTGTGAAAAACAAAAAAAAACCAGATTTCATTTCCAGAGATGTGGATTTCCACAGATCCAGCTATCTTTAAATGCAGTGTTGGTTCTCAGTATCTCTAAAAATGGTTCTACCCATCTTTACAAAAAAAAATTCCATGAGTTTTACACAACTGTGACTATTGAATGAGAATTCATAGTCTGCTTTAAAACAGGTAATTTCTTGTCCTACTCAAGCCTTTTATTACCTTTCCCTTGTTTTTTTTCAGTCTCCTTCCACAAATGGCATGATCTTTCTGTTCAATGAAGTCCATTTCCCTCCTCATCCCTCTACTGAAGGGAGTCTGAGGAGTATTCTCTTCTCTTCTCTTCTCTTCTCTTCTCTTCTCTTCTCTTCTCTTCTCTTCTCTTCTCTTCTCTTCTCTTCTCTTCTCTTCTCTTCTCTTCTCTTCTCTTCTCTTCTCTTCTCTTCTCTTCTCTTCTCTTCTCTTCTCTTCTCTTCTCTTCTCTTCTCTTCTCTTCTNCTTTCTCTTTCTCTTTCTCTTTCTCTTTCTCTTTCTCTTTCTCTTTCTCTTTCTCTTTCTCTTTCTCTTTCTCTTCTCTTCCCTTCTTCTCTCTCTTTCCCTTCTCTTTTCTCTTCTTTTTGGCTTTATTTAGTCTTTATCGACAACATTTTCTTTCTCTCCCTCTGTGATTTCCCAGCCGTGAGATAAATAGCCTTGTATCTTACAAGCTAAATACAATTACTGCTATCAAAACTGGAGTCTTTCTCTCCCTGTAAATGTCTCTTGGAAGCTGATAAGCTGTTCAAAACAAACTGCAGGCTTCTGCCTAATCCTGAGATTAAACATAACCACCCAGAAGACAGCAAGAGATAATTGAGGAGGGGGTGTGGGGAAGGCAGGCAGGAGAGGAAGAGAGGAGGAGAAAATGAGATCCTCTCCTGAGATATTAAGAGGACATACAGAAGGCTCAAGGTTATTTGTAAAGGAATTACACAAAACACACAAGAGCTTGTTATGATGAGGAATTTCCTCAGATAATGCAGTGATTGTTGTAGCTGTTTAAGACAAAATTTAGCAAGGATTTGTTAGATGTAAAGCACACAAGGCAGCTCCCACCCATGACTGCTGATTTTTTAATATATTATCCTCATCTTGTCCTTGAAACAGAAGGTCTCACAAGATTGTATCCAGATTCTTTGTGCATGCTAGACTTCATCTCACTGGCTTTATTACTGAACATGGGGAGACAGTAGATTTCCCAAGACTGAAGCAGGGGACTGAGCTGACTTCTCTGTGCTCTGTTTTGCTACCTGCTGACCAAACTAGGAAATAAAAGTGCCTTAATTGTGGAGAAATAGTGTGTGATATCTGTATTAGTCTTCACTTATAAAGGCAGAATTACTGAAGGTTAATAGTTTTTATGAGTCAGCCCAATACATTTGGGAAAAGCAGCCTTATTTCTGGATATATAAGTTCTTCTTCATAGTTTTTTTTTGGGTTTTTGTTTTGGTTTTTTTGTTTTGGTTTGTTTGTTTGTTTGTTTGTTTGTTTGCTTGGGGGTTTTTTTTGGTTTTTTTTTTTTTTTTAAATCAGTGTTACAGTTTTATCCTTCTGTAATTTTTTGTGTAGTCTGTTTCTCAAAGCTTTCCTGTGTTTAACTGTTATCAATGGGATATTCCCTCTTCCAACTTTGCTTTATTTAATTTATAATGCATTAGACAAGAAAAAGAAGGTTGGTTTAGATGGTCTAATAGTAGCATCACTGGGGAAATTAGGAAAAGACTACATATCCTTTCTTCAGCTGACATGTACACTGATATTGTAAATAATATGCAATGTTATGATTATTAGTTCTTGTGAGCTCAGTGATGCAAAGTCTAATGCTGATTGTGAAATCAACAATGAAAACTCAGAAGCAGAACTAACTGAGATGTCTGAGCCATTGCAACAAGTTCTTCCTTTCTAAGTTTGTACTTATCCCTGCACAGTATCTCTTCATGGTTCATATTGTACCACTTCAGCGATTTACAAATGTTCAGTAATGGAGCCTTAGAGAAAATCCCTAGTTCTTTGTGCTTTGCAGAGCCTGGGTCCTCCTCCCCCAAATTCCTTGTGTGTCTTGCAGAACGATTTTGACACGTCATTTCCTCTTCTTTCTACCCTTCAACTCCCTGCAAAAACTTTGGCTTCTGCCTTCTTGTGCTCCTGTAGCAATCCCTTCCTTCCCTCAGACTTGAGGCTGTTATGATCTTATGATCCTTTCCACTTCTGAAACCAAGGTAATAGTAAGAAGTTTAGCTGAATCCAGTTGTCTCCGTGAAAACACACATGGATCTCATGCTGGATGACTTGGAATCATTAATAAGATGTGTTGCTTTATCTGCATGCTTAAGGGATTCTTTTTCTTGGTGCTATCAGATCCCACTGTGGTCTTAATATTTTCCTATCCAAATGTCCTTCTGAGTGAGCAATGAGTGAGGAACAAGAGAACTGGTTTTTGATTAGCCCTGTAGGCTGAATGTGATCACCAGCGTTCTTGTCACATACTTTGCTGTGGATTTTGACTTTTCATATTGTTCTCATTTTGTGGGACTTAAATGAGCTCTCAGATGCTTCCTATCAGCATGAATTGGAGACAGCATATAAAGTGCCTTTGACAGATTTACTGCATTTCATAATGAGCCTAAAACATATAAAAAGACAGGGTTAATAAAACAGAATTGGAGAAGCACATTTTGAAGGCAGTACTGTGACATATGTTGAAAGATCTGCCAAGAGGGATGATTAAAGCATGACAAGTTGATGAAATCAAGAGTTGATTGTAGCTTGTCACTGCAGGGCCATAGCCTCTATAATATATTTATAGGATTGGAAAACTGATAAATATGGCTACCTGATATGAACACTCAAGTTCTGTTCCCTGGTATCCACTGACCTCCATACATGAAGTGATCAACAAACAAACATACTTGGGAATTTGTGCAAAAAACCCTCATGTTAATGCATGTGTTTCCATACTGGATGACGAGATAGGATCTGACATGATATAAAAGTTACATAAATGTTGCCACTACGCTTAGAGTTTAACTGCTGTGTACTTTGTGTTTCTCTTTCCCACAGAAAAAATTAAGCTGTGGTTTATTTCTGATTTGCCCCATCCTCAAAGAGTTTGATGAAAGTGTTGTGGGGATTTTCTGTCTTCCAAATTCTATTTTTGAGGACAGAAGAGAGAAAATACAGAAAACAAACAAAAAAGTGGTTATATTGCGGCTTCCAGTATCCATTGCTCATGTTTTGTTTCTTAAAACTGATCTGAGCTCTTGCAACACACTGCATTCAGTCTGAGTGAGCTGTAGTTTTAACTTCACCAAGTACCTCAAGCCCATGTGAATGGCAGGCTATCAAGCACTGGAATTTGTCAGCTTGGCATCAAGAAAGAGGGAAATGCATGGGTCTTTATGAAGACAAAGAAGGTAACAAAGCAGAACAAACAGTTCAATATGATTTAACAGCAATAGGGTTGAAAGAAGGAGTTTACCTAAGGAAGGAAGTAAACACAGAAAAGTATTTTCATGCAAGTTTCCATGACCATCTAATTCCCACCCAAGATCCCACTAATAGTCCTTGAGGGAGAGGGGAGAGGAATTACAAGTATTCTTCTGTAGCAGTCTTTATTACTGCTACATAACAATCACATAAAAGGTTGTTCTAACATGCAAATACATGCCACAGAGGCAATATGAGTTTTAATTTAGCCAAAATACTTTATCTTGTTTATAGCCTAGATAAAGAAAATATTACCAGAAATTGCTGATAGTTTGAGGAAAAGTTTTTTTTGGTGCTGTCCAAAAAAACAGAGGTGTGTGTTATATGTACTGTATATTTAGCTATTAGCTGAATTAGGGTAGCAACACTCTTACATCCTCCTGAATCAGACTAGATGTCCAATATGTCAAATCTGCAGACAGAATACCAAATACTTTAGAAGAAAATTGGCTTTAATGGTCAAAATGACACTTCTTTCCGATGGTCCTGGATTTGGGATTCTCTTCTGTCTTCCCAGAGCCTGATTGTTCATCTAATCAAGCTTATTGAGTCTGAGACCTGTCAAGTGTCTGATGCTCCAGAGAATTACAGTAACCCACCATGGCAACAACAAAAATATGCCCCAAAAGATGTCCTTCTAAAAAAATTGCCCTACTTTTGCATTTAGTTTGTGATCTAAAATATGAAGTCAAATAAGCTGTATGTGTTTGTATCATATCTACAGTAATTACATTTGTATTTCTCAGTTGGAAAGCAAATGGTTCCATTTTTTCCCCTCATTGATTTATTCAGGAAGACATGATTGTGTGGAAATACTCCCACCACTTCTGCAGTTGGAGAAGTTGCTCTGCTGCATTGTGACCCCATTGCTCAGCCAAATTTAAACCACAGCAAACCAAAACCTAGCTAGTTTAGTGGCATCTATCTGTAATTTTTCTCTCTTTCTCTGATTCTTTTTCCATTGATGGTATTGATTCCCAAATCTCAGTTCTCTCCTCTTAGCTTAGTTCTATTGACTAGGGTTCTTTGTAAGCTAAATTCTTGCAACACAGAGGGAATGCCTAGGAAAAGTTGTATTAACCTTTGACAATGGTAGTACAGCATAAACTGAAACTCCTGAAGAGATGAGCTTTATGATTTCCCAGTCCTAGATTTGCTCTATGTCAGAATGATCACTTAAAATATTCCAAGATACAGTATCCATAGGGCACTGATGCATCTTTCTGCCTAGTTGTTCACACCTGCTATCTGAATTGAGAGCCCTGAGCTGAGGAACATCCCTAGGTATTGGCATTGCATTCATATACTTACCACAGGGCTTTAAGTCCCAGTGCCTGAGATACTGTGGTGCAGAACAGATACAATCGGTGTTTTTCCCTGTATTTCTTTGACATCCAGCCATTTTCCATGAATAGTAATTGCCAACTAAGAGATGTAGGTATATCCTGATAGCTCGGTCTTCCCAACAATTCCATGCCAAAGCATACAGCTGTTCACACAGGCATGTGTATCCTGACTGAATGCCCAGATATTTTGAGCTGTTCTCATCTGTTTGTGTCCATTGCTCCATGATTGTATGAGGTCCAGGTACCAAGCATAAACCTTATCAACAATGATTTCTGGTAAATTTCTCCTTTGCTGGCGCAAGATTAGTTAGAACCATAGGAGGACTTGGGTTGGAAGGGGTCCTTAAGATAATCTAGTTCCAAACCCCCTGCCATGGCTGGGGACACCTTCCACTAGAACACATTGCTCAAAGCCCCATCCAAACAATTGCTATTGCTTCAGCCATTTGATGGCACATCAAATGTAGCTGTATGATGTAGTGCAGAGAAGGATGGAGAAATATTTCTCAGATGGAGACTCAGGCTAAATAGAATCCTGCTGCACAGCACAGTGCAGTGAGTTCCCAGACATTAATATATCTACAGTTCTCTCCTGGGTTAGTTCTATTTCAGTTCTCCTGGTCAAACAGAGTTTTTATGTTTTATTTCTTCTCTCTCTCTCTCTCTCCCCCTAACTCTCCTTCTGTCCCTGTCTCTCTCTCATAAACACACATGTGTGCACAGTAAGAATGAGCAAACAAACATCTGTCCTGAGGGATCACAGGCTTGAACAACTTTGATTTTCTGATCACGTTGCCTGCAGAAAGAACAGTGCCAGCTGTAATCCCAGGTTGACATGCTGACATGCAGTGACAGAAGGGGTTTATGCATCCGCATCAGCCTTTTCCCTGCTCGCTAAAGGCACTGGGAAGCATCAAGTCATTAAAATCCAATGCTACAATCTGAAGTAGAGCAACTGTGTGAAAGGATGGTCAGAAATGAAAGGGGCCAGTCATCAAACTGGGAGTCAGAAGTTTATGAATCCCAGCCTTGTGTTTAGAGATGCCTTTCTCTGTGGTCTTGGGTAATGCTTTTACCACTCTGCGGCTCAGTCTTTTTCCATCAGTAAACTGAGGATAAGCTCCAATTTACCTTATAGTCAGTGACTTAAATAGAAAATATTCTATAATTCACTGAACATGGAAGTCTTTCTGGGTCAATGAATTTGCATCTTTGCAACTTACTGAGTACTTGGTGTTCTTGGTCATGACACAACTTTGTGAATAGTATCTGTCTTTGAGAAGACTTATTGGGTTACTACAGAATCCTAGAATTCTCTTTTCCTTTTTCTAAACTGATGCAAACAGAAGAATTGATTTCATGATTTGTAGCAATTAGAAATGGGAAAGGCCTGTTTGTTCTCATTTATTCCATTCTGCAATAAACTGATATCCCCCACCGCTTTTTCAAGTAAAATTTTAAATAATTCAAGAATTTCCCTGAGGATACTGTAGCACTGTCTAATACGCAATCCTGATAGGAAGTGCTTCTTAAAATATTTCTTCTTTCATCAGTTTCTTACAGGCTTTTAATTATTTCCTGGCACTCGCTCTAGAGAACTTGCCCCTTCCATAGAGTTTTTGCCATTGAGTTATTTGTAACTGGTTAGTTTCCCTCATCAGTGACATTTGACTAAGGGCCTTATAGGCATTGCTCTCATTATTGTTACTGAGTGAGCAGCTTGCCTACAGTAGCACTGTACTAATGGGAAAGGACTGCACATGCTCTCTCTATTTGTATGTTTAACTCCCCATATTATGTCCCTAATAACACGTGCACAGGGAAACGAGATTCAGAACCATCTGAAAGTTTCTGGTGGAGCCAACCCAGCTCCATAGCTACCAGCACCAAGGCAGAGGCTGCAGGTCTGCTGGAACTGAGCTGCTCTTGTTTGCAGGGATGTGGTAGCGAGCCACTGACCCCTGTGGTATAAAGCCACAAGTTTTCTTACCTCACATCATCCACCCTACAAAGGCACCTGTGCTCTTTTCAGTCTCACATTGCTCCTGGAAGCAAAATAGCTACGCTCATGTAGCTCCAGTGCCTAACCCCAAATATGTAAATTAGATTCGCCTTTCTCTGTCCTGACTTTGCCTAATGCAGAAAACAGATAAACGACATCTGGATAAATGAGAGTTAATAGAATTTAAAGTTTCAATACAAATAAAGTGCTTTTGGTATTTGGTTATTGCTGCTTGTTCCCACTGGGCAATATAAATCACATCCTGACCTTTCACAAGGGAATCAAAGAAGTGGGATGTGGGGACAATAGCAGTGGATTTTATTCCAATCTCTGATTTATTCCTGCAAAGTATTTTTTTTTCTTGCTTAAAATGGAAAGATCAATATGTAGTTGCAGTTTTTCTTTAATAGACACTTCAGCCTTGGCTGCCTGACAGGGGGCTCAATTTGGATCTGGTCAGTGAAAAAACACAGTAATTTACACATTCCTTACAAAACATTTCAAACATCTAGTAGTGTAGACACCCAAATTGTTTCATATTTTTACAGAGGTTGAACTGGTAACTACTTTCTCTGTACTGTACACTAGTTCAGTTTTCCAACATAGCTCAAATGAGAACTAAAGCAGACTGCTTTTATTTCATGCCCATGGCCTCAGCTTTTAGAGGGCTGAAGTGATTCAGCATAATATGCACATATAAAACAGGACTTGAGTCACATTTTTCACAATATTTTTTTTCTTCTGAATGCTTGAAAAGGTTTGATTAACCTTCGTCGACCTTTGTTACTCTGAGTTTTCTTTTGTTTTGCTCCTATTGTGCTTCTGTGTTAGATTATTGAGGGTAAGGCACTTATTTTCTCAGTCATCCAAAACAGGATTGGAGGACAAATCTAAGGGAGGTTGAAATGTTACTGGACTTTTCCTGGGGCAGAGCATTGAATTAGATGACTTCTTCAAGTCTTTCTTAGTCTTATTAGTGTCACTGTGTTCCATGTTAGCTATACCTCCTGCACAGACACTTAAACTCCTATCTCCTAGTTTGCTTCTGAATTTCCCAATTATTTTGCCCTGAATGATGCATTACTTTGAATTAGAACCCCAAGTTTTTTAGGCTAAAAAAGATCAGATAAAATAGAGAGTGGTGGCATTGTAAAGATTTTGGTTGAGGCACTAGAGACTTAGAAACAGTTCCAGTTGCCTGAATAATTTTTACTGTTGGAATCTTGCTTGCTAATTCTCTCTTGTATTTTTAGTACTTATATTACCAAGACCTTGTTGTCTCTTGTCATGAGGGCAGTGAGCTGAAGAGAGTTGCAGTGTGAAGGTCAGCTTTTAACTCCAGTCCATAGTGAGATGAACAGAATAAAAGGTGTTGCTCCCAGCAAACAATGGGATCAGAGGGAATTGAAGATAAAGTCAAGGGCATCCAGGACTAAGGGGAAAATGAGGACAAGAAATAAAATGAGAATTCAATAGCAAAAGATGCAACTTTATTGAACAGTGAAGGCAGAGGAAAAATATAATATCCAAGAACTGAAGCAAAGCTGAACAATGTTAATACTTGTCTATTTTTCAATTCACTCAAAATGAAATCCCAAATTTGAATTTATTTTCTATAGCGCTCCTGCTATACAAGGCAAAACGGAAGCTTTACAAGAATTTTTAGAGGGACAGCTTGTGATAGTTAGAAAGATTCCAGATCATCTGCCTTATAATTATTTTGTTTAGCATGGCCATCCTGTTTCACTTTTGTATAAGCCACATGCTTGGTTTCAGATTTGGACATTTTTCAAGTGTTTTCTAAAGCCACTGTAAGTAGCTTTTATATGTTTGGATTTTAGTGCAACCATTATAACCGTGTTATATAATATAAACCACAATATGGTCTTACAGTAACACAACAAAATAAAAATCTATACATAAACAGACCTGATGCTAAAACTTGATTGTAAGTGTTGTTATTCCTTTCTGATGTATGGAGGGTCTAGTCTTAAAAATAGATTCTCATCCTTTACTAATAGACTTGTGTCAGTTATCTAATTGAATGCAAGCTATGAACAAATAGTGGTTGTACTTTGTGGTATTTAAAACAAAATATGTGCTTAAGGAAATGTGAAAATGGGGCAGTTCAGTATATTGTCAGTTTTTAAGTGCAGGTGCCTGAAAACAGAAGTGGTTAAAGAGGCTCAGTCTGTGCCAATCACAAGCACAGTTTGGAAACTTTTGTTCCCTTTATCAGAGGGGGAAATGGTAGCTTTTCCTTGATGCATGCAAGTCTCCTTTTCCAGGGCACACAGCATCAGCCCTAGGAGAGTTTTGGGATTGAATTGAACTGAATCAGTTTATGTTAGTAGAGCATTTAGCTATCAAATATATGCTGTATATTTTTCATGCTGTAGCAGACTGCTTCTCTCCCATGATGATGTCAATTAAGGGTGTGTAAATCTTAGTGAGATTATAGGCATCCATAAAAACTGAAAGGGAGCTGGCATTAAGGGCTGCTGGGTGAACTGAGCTATCAAACACTAGGTGTTTACAAGCCCTTTTTCTACTGAAATTCCATCTACAATAAGGGGGAAATGGTGGAAACATTTTGAAGCTTGAACGTTGATCTCAAGGTGTTTCTTTAAATCATTAGTATCACTGTAGCATCTCTCATTTAATAACTGCTCATTAGATAAAACATCTCATTCTTTTCAGAGACTTAGAAGCAATGAAGAAAATTCTGCTTCATAGAACAGCCTTTGACAGTAATTTAGATCAGATTAGTGTTTTCTTATGGCATTCTTTTCAGCATCTGCATAGATTTGACAACACATCAGGATGGATTAATATTCCACCTAGTAGTGAATACTTTCTTTCTGCCCAGTGCAATTTTCTGGAACCTCTCAGTTTTTCTCTTTCACCCCTAAGAGGTAGTAAATCATTATGATTGGTCTAGGCCAGCCAAGAAGCAAGATTTTTCAGAGCTTCAATTGTTCTTGTACTTTCTTTGGCTTAAGATTCCATTTTGGTTTAGAAATAAGCTTAATGCAATAAAGGTTGTTTGTTTTCTTAGAGGAACCATCAGCAGAAAAGAAAAACATCATCTAGCACTGAAGGGTTTTGGAAGAAAATTCTGCTTTGCCCATGAGGAAATTTAAACTGTGTCCCCTTGACTCTTGCACTGCATAAAAAGTATTTCCTGTGGGAACTGCCAGTAGTGATTGGCACAAGCAAATTATTTTGATTATTTTTTTCCGATTATAGTTTGGTCCAAGATTTGAAGGTTTAGGTCTAAGGTTTGAAGATTATCAAAAAGCTGAAGTTCAAAGTGAATCTGATCTATTTATCAGTATACTCTGTAGAGCAGGGATACCAAGGGCTTCAGAAAAAAGACAGAATACTGGCAACCAATCATATTTCACAGGTAGGCACTTACTTGTATGACTGGATTCCACATTTCCTGTGGAAAAAGAGGGACAATCAAGAAAAAACCCTAAAAACATAGAGCTCTTCTGCCATATTCCTTTCCAAAGTACTTGGTCTTTAGGAATGTCTGTGGTATTTGAAATATTTTGAATATTCCAGTTAACCAAGATTCAAGAATCTCGAAGATTTCAAGATGTACCATTAAAGTCCTTGAGGTCACAAAAGTCTGATTGCTTATCAGTTTGTTGAAAAACTTAGAACATGCAGCAGAATTTCTATTAATTGTGCATGTAAGTCCTAAATGGGACAAAAGACTTCTTTTAATCCTAGTCCTCAGTGTTGGCTTTAGAATTTTTGCATGAAAAAAGGATAAAAATAGGCAAAATAATGTGTTTATGAGGCACAGTTCTTTAGAAGAAGCTAAGCTAAGCTAAGCTAAGTTGAGCAGATCTAAGTCGTATTGATATACAGGAATTTATTATGTGGGTGAATGAAAGAAGAGGAAACATCTAAAATGAGCCTTTTTTATTGGTACTTGAATCACTTAAGCAACTAGAAAGTATGGGAGGAAAATATTTAGTAAATCACAAGTAGCAAAACTAATCAACACAATTTTACTATAAAAAACTATATCCTGCAACCTTTGAGACCCACATTGATTCTGAATGCAGGAGAATTATGTGATTAGGAGTATTTTCTGAAAATTTAAATCCCTCTGTCCTGTGTATTCTATGCTGAAGAACAGCCTGGAATCAATCTGGACTCAAAAGGAAAAAAAGAGCGTCTACATTAGTTACATGTAAGGGTTGTTTGAATGTGTGTATCATTCAACTAGAGAATGAAATGGCACTGAGGTCACAAAAGGATTGTTACTGAAAGTTTCTGTGTACGAAGATGGACGAGAAACACCTTTAATCACATCAAAAAACAGCTGTCAGAGGTTCAATAAGCTTTCTTCATGCAGAACTTACGTTACTTTGTCTTCCAAACCATGATATTTCCTTTCTGAGCTCTCATATCAAATGTATTTCTTTTTTAAAGCACAACTCCAAGTCAATATTAATTTAGTAATTGTGTGGTTCTATTGGTTATATTTAATGACTATTCTAAGCACTTAACAATGAAAAAGTTGTTCTTTAGCTCACTATTGTAATTGGGTATATGAATGAACACATTCTCATGCACATGTTTCTAAAATTCAATCTTAGTTATGTCTGAAATAAAATTTAAAAACAAACCAAAAAATAATAGATCAGATACTAATGTTGCAATATAAACCTATTTGAATTTTCTAATGCCCTTCAATTTTTCATTGCTTTTAAAGGTATGATTTTATATGTGTTTTAATCTTGCTGAATATATCTGCATAATAATAACATAATAAAATTAAATTAAACCTCATTTAAAAAAAAAAGTTTTTAAAGATGTGGTGGGGAATAGTTGTCATTTCTGGCTTTCTTGAAGGTCTAGAACTATAAGAAACCCATTTTTCATCATCATGTCTTTTCTGATTGTCCCACTTCCTTTTTTTACCTTAGTCTTGTTGGCCTGTTCTTGTCAGACTCCCTATTTCTGAGGAATTTCAATTCACCACGTTTTTTTCTTTTCTACAGTCAGCCTTTCACACAGAGGAAGAAGCAGTCCATACCAGCCCCTGGCTGACTCTAGTGTTCCTCTGAGCTGTCTTCATTCTGAAAAAGATCTCATTTCCACCAGTAAAAGGTTCCTTATGTGCATACTGGTACTAAATGAAGACAGTGGAGTTTCTTGTTGCTTGTAAATAGTGTTATAGAATTCCTTTGGGGCTACAGAAAATGTGCCCGCCCATCAACATTATAATATCAATGCACTCATTTAACCAGTAGTCCTATATAGTGGGGACTATTATTCCTATTAGACTCTATAAAGTGGGGAATAACCCCCATTTCCACCAAAACTGTGTTTATCTCTATTACATGCAATGTAGATGCAGTAGCAGCCTCTTTGTAAGCGTTCAAGTCTGAGTTGAGAGAGAAATTTAGGTCTTTAAGTGGCATTGAAATGCCTCCTGAGGATTTTTCAGGACCTAGTACTCCTTGCCTACATGCAAAAAAAAAAAAAAAAAAAAAAAAAAAAATTAGGCACACTGCAACTAAACAAAAAAAAATCCTAAAGGAGATGCAGAATTTTTATGATTGCATTTATAAGATTTAGCTATTTTTCATGGGGATGGATTAGTATGTTGAGAAAGGGTCTAAGCTGAATGTCTTGCTAACTGATCTTAAAAAAGAAATTGTTTTTCTAGTGAGCTTGATTTAATTTTGTTTTTGTTCTCCCCAAACCAATGGGGCTGCTTCCCTGTCCTGTAAGCTGCCCCTAGGCTTAAATGAGTGGCAGAAGTTGCAGGGAAGGAAGCTGATATTTGGGTTAAGAAATTGGAAAAAACAACAGATCTGCATGACCTCAGCTTACATTAATCTCCAGTTCATTACTAATAAACAGATCAAATATCATTGTTTTGTTAATATTACTGTCTCTTTAGCTTTAGGTAGAGTTTTTTCTTTGTTTATGTTGTTTATATTAACTCAGCTCCTCTTTATCAGTTTTTTCTTGGTTCCTGCATTGAACATGGTTCAAATTTTCTGTTTAGGGATATGCATTAATAGAAGTATAGAAATGACTTTTTGGTGATGCTGATATGAATTATGAGAGCTGAGAATGTACTTAAAGGTAACTTCATGTCTGTGAGTGACTCCAGGTCACCACAGTACATTGTTAAATAGGACTTGATAAATGGTTGAGAGAGTGTTTTCAATTTTATCTTTTCCTTCTAGTTTATCTGAGCAACCAATTGTATATGGCAGGCATCTGAGTGCAACAGAGAAACTGGAGCAATAATGTGTGTCAGCTAGTGCTTAATTAGATATTTCTACAATGGGGAATAGCAGTTTCCCACAATTAATATGTTATATGTAAGGTAAAAAGTCGTCTGACTTTTCAGGAAGGTAGTAAGTAATTGGGCCAGTAAAGTTGTTCTTAAATGCTTTTGCTTCTATTTTACTGTGTACCCCAAATAAGCAGCAAGGCTTCTAAATGTTCATCATTGTAGTTGGAGATACTAACCCAAATGCAAATTGCCATTTTCCTTACAGCTGAGCTTACAGTGATAGAGATGATGATTTTTACCAATACTCCTTAAGATTAGGTCATATGAATCCTTGTGGGGCTATACCTGGTGTGTTGCTGTAGTGCCTCTCACAGCCTGCAGAAAGTCAGCGGTTCCCAGATGCTGCTGGAGGGCACAGCTGTGGTCAGCAGGTACCTCACATAGACAGGCAGCATTTCTGAGCAGCAGCTGGGCAGTAAGGATGATGGAACCTGTGTGATTCACCAGTCACATTCCCTGCAGTATGACAGTGTCTGCTCTTGACTGCCTGGACTTATATGACTTAGTTTTTAATTATGCTTTTTTTCATTGGTGTCTCTTTACATTGAGAAAAGATTACAGCATCTGTTTCAGAAAGTCAAATAAATATGAAGCCCCATTAGGATATTTATATGTGGGATTTTAAAGGCAGTGCTGCAAATTGTGCAGAGCAGTTGCTGACTTGGACCACCATTTATTCAAAACACATACTGGAGCACAACTGAGCTACTGAACTTCTGCTTATGGTAGCACTACTTCAGTAAGTTGTGGGCTTAATGCTTTTTCTACAGTATTATAATGCTGCATGTAAAAAAAGCACTTCTCTTATGCCCCACTGAAGAGTTTTTGTAAAAGTAATACTTGAAGTAAAAATGAGAATTAATCAGAAAGTGACTCTAGCTGAAGAAAATGAAAAAGCAGAATGATGGCACTGTCATTCCTTGCACCATCAAAATGAGCTGCTCCTTTCTACTAGAGCTTCCATTTGACCTCTACAATTTTCCAGTAGCTAGGGAATTTGGACAGAGGCTTGGTGTGAATCCTGTTCCTCTCTGTGCTGTGCAAGTAATAGGAGCTTTCCACCAAAGCACACTTTAATGGATGATTCTGTTATCCATCAACATGGAACAATAGAACTGTAATTGCCAGAATTTACATTTTGGCTAATTATTTCTGCTTTTATTTAAATTAGTTTCTAAGCTTTTGTTTTATTCTGGCAACAGGCCCAAGTCTTTGGTAGCTGAACAAAAGTTTTCATGTATCCTTAATTAATAGTTCTTCCTCTTTTCAAATTTTACTTCTCTTTTTTCCTGTTTATCTTTCATTCTTAAGTGTTTGGGTTTTTTTAAAAGAATTCTTTTACATCCTTTCAGCATCGATTACTTATATTTTCCTCCTTTCTTTTTTTTCTGTTTACTGGGTTTCTAGTCCTAACACGTGTCTTTTACCAGTGCAGGAAGATTTATCAAATTACTGCTAACTCTGTGCTTATGTGACTGACACATTGTGCCATGTCCATATGCAATCAGATCCAGAGTCTGATCAAAATGATTTAACTCATGCCACTGAGTTCACGCAAGGTCTCACGTTGCAGACAAATTGCACATGCCTTCTTACCAATTTGGATAAACAAATACTCTGAGGAGAATCTGAGTTATCTTTTTTTGTAGACTTTAATTTCTTTGACCTTCCAGAACCTCAGGCAATTGGATGTGTAACTATTCTCCACTCTGCTAAAGATAAATCTCTCTCTTTTCAAATATATATATATATGTATACACCCATGCACACTTATTTATCTATAGCTAAATAAGGTCATAAAAAAACAAAAAAAAATCTAGGATGTTTTAACTATTTCATTGACTTTACAGATTGTTTTTAAGCTGTTTTTTAAACTTTAAAGGAAACACTGATAGTGAACGGTTCCAAATGGTAAAACAGAAAATCCCCTTCAAATATAACCGGCCTGTAGAGGAGTGGCTGCAGGAAAAAGGTAACAGTCATTAAAACTTTCATTTTAAACCCATTTGATTCTAAACTCTCATTTTTAAAGCCTGCAAATAAATGTTTCTTAAATGATAATCGCCTGCTGCATAAATGACTGTTTTAATTTTCATTATAATTTGTGTCAGCTTCCACTTGCCATATGTTGATAAATCATGCTATAATACATTGCTATTAAAATGCAGTTAAAGGGACGAAATTCTAAGCTTGCTGTAATAGTAATGACAAACAAGCAAAAATTCAGGACATGATTTCTTAAAAAAAAAAAAAAAAAAAAAAAAAAAAAAAAAAAAAAAAAAGCCAAGTGAAGAAGAGTGAAGAGCAACAACATGTATTATGGCAATTTAACCACTGCATGATTTTCCTATTTTAATTTGGGCTTGAGTTACATTTATATCTTTATTATTGAAGTTTTCGTAAAAGATTTTCAAATCTACTTGTTAAACCACTTCCTTTAAGTTGGTTTTTTTTTTCTCATGAGTCTGATTAGCCACTATGGCTATGTATTTCTTAATTGTATTAAGATAATTAAATGATTTTTTAAAATCTTGTAAAGAAAACATTTTTTAACATTTTCATTTAAATTACAGTGAGGGAGACAGAGAAAATGATTGTTCTGTTGCTTTTATGCTATGTCTGGAGTACAGTTTGAACAATCAAATTATATTTGTCTAAAATATGGATCAAATTCTTAGTTTAAGGCAGTGCCACCTAATTTTGTGGGTTTGCCTGGAGTAATTGGCCTCAGTTCAACAAAAAAAACTGGTTAACATGAATAAGTCCAGATGTCTTGAATGAAAGTTCTGCATAGAGTCCATGACCTTTTGGAATGGGACTTGTGTCAGAACAGTAATTTTTTTTTTTGTAAGGAATTTGGAGAGGAAAAAAAAATCTTGGATGTAGAACCCATTTTAAAACCTGTTGAAGGTAACAGAATAACTTGCTGATTTCACTAGGGCTTGAACTAGGCTCTTGGTAATACAGTGGACTTTAAGTCAGGAAGATCTTCTCCCTCTATTACTAAATGTGGTATTTAAAAAAAAACAAAAGTACTGTAACTAACTCCTTGACTTGAAATCTAGACAAAGCAGAACAGAATCTTCTCTTGTTTCCATTTGTGAAAGTACTGCTAATAAAAGGGGGTGACCTTTGAACTCAGGTCTTGCATTTTCTGTGCTGATTTAGGCTATGGTTGTTAACACATTTTCCAGGAATGAAAACCAATCTCTTTTAAGACTGGAAAAATATAATTTATGTTCTGTTTCAAATTTCTAACCTCAGCTGAATTAACAAATTGATTTATCCAGTATGAATTAATGTCAGGAAGGATGTGGCTAAACCCAGTCAAAATATTTTCACGTGAAGGGCCTGATCCTGCAAAGTGTTGTGCATGCTCAGTTCCTACTAACTTCAAGGAGAGCTGGCAGTGTTGCTCACTTTTCAGGTTTGGTCTACAAAGGTGTAATGTTTAAAACTGAAGCTAAAGTATTAATGAAAGTAAGGCAAAAATATTTGTGTAACCAAAGTAGAATTTTTTTTTACCACCAGTATGTTATAATCAGTTAATTCAGCTAAATTGTAAATAAATTTGAAGATAAACAATAAACAGAAAATGCTTATTGAGTCTCAGTGGGTTGCCCTATTAATTTACAAGATCAAACTAAAATAGAGAAATAAAGTTTAACACTAAAAAGAGAATAATTTGGGTGAGTCTGAATTGCTAAAGTCCCTTTAACACTAAAGACAATGATTGCCTCAATTTTGTTAAAACAGATGCATGTCTAATTCTTTGATGCAATTCATGTGCTTGAGAAACCCATATTTTTTTTCTTTTAGTTTGGTTGTGGGTTTGTTGGTTTTTTTTTCTTTCCTTTTTGGTTTTCCACAAAATCTTTTACTTTATGTCACAGCTTCTACAAGTTTGAGCTTAAAAGCATGCCAAGACACTTTCATTTGTAATCCATCCTGACGTTTTGAACTGAAGTCTACATTTTGTGGATATTGATGCTTTGTTAAAAGACAATCACACATGCAAAAGAGACAATATTTGAGTCTTCAGGCACTCTCAAAGCACTGGATGTGGTCAGGCTAGAAGGACAGAGGTACATTTTTACTAAAGTGAAAGGAAATTCAGTCTTCCCACTATATGTTAGGGAATGACTTTGTGCAGTGGAACACCTCAGACAATGTAGCTTGGTTCGTTCATTCCAAAGTAGACAGACATTTTCAGCAACTTAGGTACCACACAAATTAAAAAAATATAAGAAGGAGTAGTTTATGTAGCTGTTCACCAGCCTGCTCATCCGTCTGGTCATCCATCTAACAATTAATGTAACATGGAAACCTTCTGTCAGAAGACTTTATAAAGATGGTGAGTGAAAGGGTAGCTTCCTATCAAAACGGAGTAAGACAATCTGATGGATGGAGGAATAGATTCATCAGAGTCAGCATCTAGAATAGCTGTCTTGTCCATGTGAGTTCTATGCTTGGGTGAGGTAAGATGAAACACTTTTTGATTGACATTTTTGAATGTTATAGACTTGGTCTTCCTTTGGTACTACTATGTTATTCATAATAATTAAATAGTTCATTCTTGAAAAGCAAATATAACACATTATCTTTTTGAAGTGGCATTACTATTGGCTTTGAAGGGCTTTTAAATTCTATAAATTAGTTTAAAATAATTTTAAGAGCCCAGGTTTACAGTCTTGAATTGCATGAGTAATAAGCAAGATATTAAATGCTATTAACTTCACTGAGATTATGTATGTGAATATAAAAAGAAGTGTTAGTCTTAAATTTTTCAACTTCAGTAGTCGTAAATCCAGCAGATTTCCTTAATAGAATACTTGGTGTCTGCTAAGGCACAGATGTTACCTGTTCTGCAATTGGATGAGCTAATAAAGACCCAGAAGCATCTCATCAAAAGGATTGATCCCAGAAGTACTTAATTATTCAAATCTCTCATACCTGTAAAGTCTCCTTGATGTGACTGTACTTTTGAAGCAAGAACTATTAGTATGAATTAGGATTTGCAAAATCAGGCCCAAAATCTCTTCTAGTGCTACAGAAAAGTTACACTTCAGATTTCTCTGTGGTAGTTTTAATTAGAATTCAGTTTTCCCAATGAAGACGACAATGAGAGAGCAAAGAAACAAGAGCCTGAATTATTCAAAATGCTTACAAAACACCTCATAGTTTTTATTTAGTATGACACTAATATAGCAGTAGGGAGAGTTCTCTGTGGAAAAAAGGGACTGCAGAATTGAATTGCACACCTAGTAGAATTTACTAATGTAAATAGTTCCTCAATAAAATCCAGTGGCCAAATAAATTTTACTTGGGTGAAGTAAAGGCTTCAGCTAAATTCCGTTGAAAGAATGATCAGAAGAGACATATGGTGGCAGAATGAAGTGTATATTCTCTCCAAATATTTTTCTCATTCCATATTCATTTCCCTGGTGTCTTTACCATGCACATGTGCTCCATCTTAGAGTAAAGAATGAGGAATTGCAGGTAGTAGGTGACTGCAACAAGTGATTGGTCTTTTAGCAAACACATTTTTATTGTGGTTTCCAGCATTAATCATATGGTGCAGTGCATGAATCCTGGTCTGGAAAACCATTTACCAGTGAAGATTCCAAAATACACAATTAAAGTTCCTTTTTTTTTTTTGCTGGAATAGGGTCACCTCCCTGGTGTACACTTTATTTCAACATTAGAAGATGCAGATGAAGGCCCAGAATTAGAGACATGGTCTCTTTTGTTCAGGCTTAATATACATGCTCTTCATTCTTGCAAATAATGCAAGAGACATGACAGACATGTAAAACTATGCTATGAGCTTGAGTTAGGATAGTTGACATCCTGAGCTGAGCCAATCCTCCAGTAAAATTGAGAGAACCCCTCTCCTATCCTTGTTTGGGGAGCTCTCCTGCTTGGAGCAGCAAAAATTTTCCTTTCTCATCACCTTCCACCTTCTTCCCTTTGGCAAAAGATGAAAAAGGATGCTAAATTAATTCAAGGGAAGAAAGGAATGGAAATACAAATGGAAAACAGAACTGACAGTTATCTTCCATCTGTTTTCAGGGATAACATCTCAAGATTAGTGAAATAAGTCCCTTTACTCATAAGTCCCTTCTTTACTCATCTTACTTCTACTCTTTGCACTCTTATCATGAGTGAGGTGGGAAGAAGGGAGCAGTAGCAAGTGACGTGTCTGAGTTTGTAGGGGTGGGAACAATATGGACAGAACTGTAGTGCTAGAGGGAGGGAACATATTCAGAGAAGGGAAAATGGGGTAGTAAAGTTCTTACAGCATATCCCTCATAAAATCCAACACACAACATGACAGAAAAGAAAAGCAAGCTCTGAGGACATGGTAGGGGACAGGAGTTTGACCTTCTACACTGTACAGTGCCATTTTCTCTAAATCAGACAGGAGCTGGGCTGAGAGGAATTAATATCTTAACAGATGTTGTTACTGGGCCCTATTTTTGTCATAGCCAAGAGTAAAGGCTCTGTTTACATTCTGAGGATGTGTGGCTTCAGTGCATGTTTATTGATGTTTTAATAGACATATGTTGCCTCTGGCAAGTTTAAAACCTCCTGAGATGCAGAACATCGCATCAGGTGTTTCAACACTTTCCAGGGGAAGGATATCCCCCATTTTTATTTCTCATTTCTTCATCAATGCAGTTACTCCACCCTGGTCAAGTGCTGATTTTCCATTTACAAATCTGAGTGAGGAGCACAAGGGATGTGCTCCACATGTCTGTGTGTTACACCTCTCCATACACTGTTGCTTAGTTAGCTAGGGCCCTCTTTGGGGACAGGAACTACTTTCAGATACATTTCTTCTCTTGTCCCCATTCTCTTCCCCATGGTCCATCCTGTCACCATAAGATGATGCTACAGCGCATCACCACTTGACTTCGAGACCTGCCACGACGACCAAAATTGGTGAGCTCCCCCGTGTACTTTGATCTACTCTAACCACTGGCTGTGAAGGAATGAGCAGTGGATCATAGGTTGTGCTTTCCTACGTGGTGGCACTCTGCACCTCTCATCAGGCTGGACTAGACAGAAAGTGGCGAGTGAGAACTGGGGAGTGGGAATGGAATTGGAAAACATATTTCAAACTTCACAAAAATGGGGAAGCACAAGATATTTAAATGATGATTGACTTGAAGCTGCATTGATAACCCTTCTGAGCAATGTCCAGTCTGATTGTCTGCTAATTCAGCAGATTTCAGGTGGCATGCCCCTAATCTTTTGAGGAATACTGAAATTACAGGCACTGCCTTTGCACTTCATGAAGCAATTTATTTCTTAACATGGTCAACCTAGTGCAGCCTGGGACATAAACAGTATTTATAGAACAGTCCAGGCTGAATGTGATGTAAGTGTCCTACAGAACGAGGTGAATTGGCAATTGTTACTAGATTTACTTTTATTAATTGTATTTTTTATTACATATTATATTGGAGCTCTTCTAACACTCAAGATATGACCTTGACTAAACCACTTAACCCTGCCTACATTTGAATTTCACTGTGTGTAAGAGTGGAGTGAGGCATTCTGGGGCTTAACCATCTGAAGCACTGTTATCCTCACTATTTCAAAAGCTTTGCTCTTTCAGAGACAATAGAAATGTATGTGTTTGTTCTTTCTTGGGTTTAGATTTGCAAGCCTTCACAACACAAAGTTTACAGGTGAAAGATCATGACTGATCCTGTCATAACGCTCCTACTTAATTCTTATATCACTTCATTTTTACCTGATGTTTTGCTGGTTTTGAGCCAACCCTGGAAACCTTGGCATTATTAGAAGCGGCTTTATGAGTTAATCCAGTGCTTTAACCAGTCCAAAAGGAGGTTTATTTATGGGTTAAAGCTTGACAGGTACTGCAGTCTGAATTGTTAGTAGAAAAATAGCCACACGTTGAAGTCCTATTTGTAGTTTAAAATTCATCCAATCGTAAAAGAATGGGTTCAAATTTCTGAAGTTCCTCAGGAGTTTTGATGTGTGAGTGGATGCTGAGGCATAAGGTTCAGTTTTAGGTATTCATACTTTCAGGCTAATCATCCTTATTAATGACTTCTGGGCACCACATTTCCACACTGGTTCTCTACAGTCACCATACACTCCCGAGAATGAATCTACTTCCCCTTTGTCCATCACTTCAGGCCGGGGCTCAGTGTGGTATGCAAATTGCAGGAAATGTCTGTCAATAATGTTATTCACCCCCTTCACCAGGACGACAGTTAACGATCTTCAACACCCAGGCGCAAATAGCCATAGGAGGGAAGGACAGAGGGCGTCTCTTCCAAGGCCAGCTCTCCGGGCTCTACTACAATGGCCTGAAAGTGCTCAACATGGCGGCAGAGAACAACCCCAACATTAAAATCAATGGAAGCGTCCGACTCGTTGGGGAAGTCCCTTCCATCTTGGGAACAACACCCACGACATCGGTGCCACCGGAAATGTCGACTACCGTCATGGAAACCACGACCACGATGGCGACCACCACCACCCGGAAAAATCGTTCACCACCCAGCATCCAGGTGAGTCGATCACTCCTCTCCATTTCCTTCTGTTCTTAATTTGTCTTGCTGTCATTTGTAAGTTCTTAGGAGCTATGTTCTCTGAATAATGCTCCATGTAACTCTTTATTTTAAAAATGTTGCCCTACTGTGTTGGACACAGGACAAACAGCTGGCTGAATTGTTGCAGCAGGTGCATGTAAGAATAGGAATGGATTTTGCTCCTGATCTAGTGCAACCCGATTTGTGTGAGATTGTCACAATGTGAACAAGAACAAGGTTTTAACTATGTTTCAAAAGGTCCATTTGTGGGGAAATGTATTCCAAAGAGAGTTCTGTGGCGTAATGGGAGGTGGGTGTGTGGTTATTTATTATTATGACAGGATGAACTGCTGCAATAGTGAAGTTCATTATGAGGAGAAAAGCAATGGAGCATTACTTCCATTTGGAGTCATTTTTTATTTCCCTTTTATAGCCTTCCTGCAGAGAGTTTTGAAGGAACACTATCAAGATCAGTTTCTTGCAAAACATAGGTGTTCCAACACAGAGCAGTTCCAATCTATTTCGTAAAAATCATTTCTAAATAAAAAATTAATTTCAGATTATCCAATTTAATTGTGCCAAAGTAGTTATTTCAACCCTAAAGATGCAGTGGTTTTGGAACCACTTTTGTGGCAGACAGAATATGGTACTGATTAGAAATAAGCACCTTCAATTGGCTCTCCTTGTCTGTGCAAAGAAAAGAATCATGTGAATAACCAGTCTGAGCCGTGGATTATTTATTTCAGCAGTATGCTATCCTGTTATTGTGTTATCAACTAAAATGAAACATTTGTTTTGAGATCATTAGAGAGATGGAGTTACTGGAGAGACAGTAGCAAAGAGCCTCTAAAATGAGTAAGGGCTGGAGCATTTCTTGTATGAGAAAAGGCTGAGAGCTGGGACTGTTCATCCTGGAAACGAGAAGGCTCATGGGGGGATCTTAGCTGTGTGTACAAATACCTGAAGGAGGAGTGTAAAGATGACAGGGGTGCCCAGTGACAGGACCAAAGACAATGGGCACAAACTGAAGCACAGGACTTTCCCTCTAGTCATCGAGAAACATTTGTAACACGAGGGTGACTGAGCATGGGCGCAGGTTGCCCCAAAAAGTTGTGAAGTGGCCATGCTGCTAAAATTCAAAAGCCAACTGCACATAGTCCTGGACAGCTGACTCTGCATGATCTTACTTGACCAGAGGTTTGGACTAGATGACCTCCAGAGGTCCCTTCCAACCACAGCTCCTCTATGATTCTGTGAGTTACATCTGGCTGCAGTGGAATTTAGAACTACTAGAGTAATTAATTCCGAGCTGAGGTTTAACAGTGCCCGCTTTGGTACTCTGCAAATCCAAATGGCAACAGGACTGGGATTAACTGAGTTATTAGCCTCAAACACCCAGTAGGTGACTTTATAAAGTGTCAGCTAAATGAGGGGAAATCACCCCAGGTTTGGTCACTATTTGTCCTAAACTTTGCGAGAATTACAATTCCATTTCCTCAGTGGCTAGTTCTAATTTTAGAGAAAATATCTGTACAGTTACATCTCCAGAACTATAAAGTCTGTGCTTCTTATCCTACCCTCTATAATTTTTAAAGGCAAGAGATCTGTGTTTAGCAGTGGGTAGAAAGTAGCACTGGACCTCTATGGGTTGGGTCAAGCTGGAAATGATGCTGGCTTGCCTGAAAAGGAACTCTTTCTGAAAGCTTCCTGCCTAGCCTACGTGGCAGTTCACTCAGCCTACAGAGACCACTGTGCGCTGAAAGAGCATCAAGAAGATTTAATAAAGTGTCAAAGTGCTTCTAAAAACATGGTTAGAGCAGCGATTTCCTGGATACACATGCACCACAACAAATGGCCTCATCTCAGCTGATATTAAAGCAATAACTCTTTGGCACTTCATGCTACCCGCTGAAAGAAAAATAAAGGTCAATCTGTACCTCCCTTACAACTTTCTGCATTTCAATATTGGGCCTTTTTATTGCTGTTGCAGCACAAATAGCTTGGCTTTCTTCCTTATTTTTGGTGGAATTTGATTCTGCCTGCTTAAGTTGCAGTATCTGTGTGGTGAAAGTGAAAAGAAATTGTCTTTTCCTGTTTGGGCAGTATCTCCAGCCACAATTTTTCAGGTGCCTAATGGTTATTTTATCTTGCTTGTGTTCGACACCACCATCGTCAAGCCTGCTTACAATTTTAGATCTAAGTGGTGGAAAAATCTAATAGAACGAGTTTACTCTTTGGGAAACATAAAATATAGATACCTAAGGCTATGAGAGGTACAAATGCAGTTAGTTGTTACCTTGTCCCAGCTTTCTCTTCTCTTCTCTGCTCAGAAATAAACAGTTATTCTTTGCTTTCAAGGCTGTTTAAAGTTTAGCCTCTTCTGATTCCGATCAGCATGATTCAGGCACTTTTTGCTCACTTCTTAGATTTGATCATAGGAATCTTTCTGCTTCTTGATACCATACAAAAGGCAACAGCAGGTTATTTTTCCAATCCCATTGAAACTTTTTTGTCATCATGATGAACACCAAAAAATTGTCAAAAAGTTAGGCTGATGATGGTCTAAGACAACTGTTTATCAAGTCAATCAATGTTATCACATTTTTTTTTGTTTTATTGTCCATGTTTCTGTATTCATGTGTAGTATCTTATTTTATGCTAAGATTGCAAACTCCTTGAGTTCAAAATGTACTTTTTATTCTGCACATGCACATTACTTGGCACAGAACAATTCTGGCCAATTGTAGAAATACCAAACATAATACAAATAAAATAAAAATACATGCTAATGCAAAATAACATGAATCACGATAAAGAATTACTGTTCTTACTCTGATAGGAGTACAGGAGTACTTGTATTACTCATTTTCATATGTAAGTAACTTAAACTATTCCGTATAAACCTTGTGCAGAATATCAAGTCAGTAATCACAAGGTGTTTTGAAATCCAGGAGAATTTCAGAAGGACTTAGATTTACACATCACTTGTTAAGAAACTGCAGAAGAGCATGATAAGTGCAAAGATATCTTCTGTTTGTAACACACGCCAAGACACCTCCTGCAGTTAGGTAGTCTGAGTACTAACAGAAGTATTTTAGAGCACAGTTAGAATAAAACAGCTGGGAAAATGAAGAGGTTTACAAATACACAGTACACGTTCAGGCCAGTGATATGCTCCAGCTTTTGAAGATCTCAGCTATGATATATAGTTTTGGACAAACAACCAAGATAAAGAGAATTGAGAGAAAAATATTGCTGGAAATACCCAGTGGCACTGAAATTAGCATTTAAAATATCTATAAATTTATACTAAATTTCTGCAAGGCAGTAAAACTCAAGACAGTGGAGGACAGCTAGGATTTCAGTTAGAAAAAGTTGAGATATATGGGTGTATGCTGTACTGCTGGGAATGTTCCTGTGATTCAGAGAAGGAAGTAATGAGAGCTGACTTTTTTTGCTAACTGAAAATAAGGGAGAAAAACAAGTTTCAATTTGTGTTTGTTTCAGTGGGTTGCAAATGGTGCTTGTGCTCCACTGCCACAAAAAGAAGCACTGATTTAACTTTCTCACACGTGGTTTTCTCCTGGATTTAAGTACAGTCTGTTCAGCAGTGGCATGTGCTGTACTAATTTCTTGCTGCCTCTCAGGGCCCTGACACATCAGACTCTCCTGTGATAATAACATCCTCTCTGAGACTTCTGCTTTGCCATGTTAGCCACAAAGACCTTAAAGACAAGCTGCTGGCTTTTCTGTGTGGTACAGGTAGGTGCCATGCAGATTGCTCCTGGATGAGAGTCACTGTGCTGAGCCATGCTGCATTCTTGCAAGGCTGTCATGCTTCTCACGGGGTTACCTCATTAGTTGGAGGTCCTGGAATCTCACATATCCCTATTTTCCGATTTATGAAGTTATAAAACTTCATAAATTATAAATTTTATTATATCTTATATCTTATATTTATATTATTTTCTTTTTATATTTATTTTATATTTATATTATATATTTTATAAGTTATACATTTATGAAGTTGGCAGTTATTAATGAAGTACTTCAGGGGTTTTTTTGTTTGGGAGACCTCTGTGAAAACAGTTTAAAGTGACACTCATTCTCTTGTCTTCTGCTTCCATGGCAGCTGCTTGAGTAGTCATATTTCTCTTTTATGAGTTGCTGTTCAAAGCTTTTTAGGAGACTCTCCATATTCTTTTATGTGGCACATTCTGTCTTTATTCACAGCTGGGTCATTCAGTTTTCAAAAAATTTGTGCCAAGCTAATTACTAAAGCTAGTCTAGAGATCATTCATTGTGATACACATCTTCCATTCAAAACACACTCAGTTCATCAAGTCCAAGTGGAGAACCAGGTGATCTTCTGGAGGCCCTGGGGCAGGTCCCTAACATGTCTGGCCTATGGCATGGATGGCTGAGGACTCAAGATCAAAACAGTTGCCTAACTCTTCAAACTATAACTAGTAGGTGACAGGAATAAATTACTTGTGGATGTTTTCAACTATGATGTTACAGCCATAGAATGACTGTAAGATGTTCATGATTTATTACATGCAGACTGTTCTCTCTAGAGAGTAGAAGAGGGGTTCTGCCCATTATCTATATGAAGGGTCCAGCCCATTGTCATGGCTTAGAATAAGGTTCTCAACCTTTATTTTTAACCATTAGGCTTTTCAGCCTTCTAACTGTGTTTTCTGTTGAGGGTCCAATAATCTTGATTAATGTCTTTCCATAACGTGCAGCTCCAGGCTAAATCCTTCCTTACAGTGTATATCACAAAGGAAAATAGCACAGAAGATTTGTCAGTCTAATTAGACTTTCACTGTCAGTAAGACAAATAAAATTGTCTCACCCTTGGTCTTGCCTAGGTACTTTCTTTTATACTCATAGATAATAATTGGGTAGGGAAAGAAATTGGCCTTTAATTTGGTTTTTGCTTCTTATAAGTCACAAGTGACATTTTCATCCCAAGACTGCAAAGCTTTTATGAAAAAAGAGCTTTTGGTGAGTCTCTGCTCTAAAGACTGACTTCCTTGGCTTGCTGGCACAGCTGAGAATTGCACAGTCTTATCCCTTCATATCCACTTCTTCCTCCTTTATTTCTCCTTAAAGAGACCAAAGCTCCAAACTTTACCATGCTTCAGAGTGGAACTCCTTCTCCTATACTCCACTCCTGCATTGCTGCAGTGACATTCACAAAATGGCATTTACTTATTCACAGTCACATCTCTACTGTAATGATTAAATGATAACGTGCTTTGAGCAGAGAAAGAAAGCAGAGTTTGGAAGCAAGAATCCAAATGTTGAAAATTTTCATGCAGACTATTGTTCATGTAGATACTAATTTATAATTCATCATTCATTCACAGTTACTAATTCAATAATACCAAATGACCTCTAAATACTTTACAAATATGTAATATAGAAATAGATTTAGTGCACACTGGAATACAGAATCTTTGGTGTGTAATGTAGTAGCTACCTAACCAGAAACATGTATATGATATGATAATGTTCTGTATGGGAAAGGCACAAAAATATTCTCCAAGTATTAGATGTACGAGTGGTATGGTGAGTTTAAATTATGTTTATTGATGCTGTATTCAGGATACTCAGATTACCTGCAATGTTCATATAATCTAAAATAGAATCTTCCATTTTCATGGTTTCATCCACTCTCTGCAGAAGACACTTGTGCTGCACTTCTGAAAGTGCCATAGGGAACCAGTTTCCTAGAAGTGAGCCACAAGTACAGTGCCCATTCAAAAGAAGAATGTGATTTTGCTGTAATATTATTTTTCCAGCCTATGCTCTCTAGTGCTGACAAGTACTGATGATGAAAGTAAAGTGAGCCTTGTATTTCTGCTACGCACAAGTACAGTAATAAAGAACATTGTGCTTGTAAAACAGTTCATGCATATGCTGGTGAATGCTGGGTGTATGCTCTCATTTGATGACATTACCAGCAGTGATATTGGAACATTTAACTTCGTAGCCATTGTTGGCTCCAGATGGAGATGTCTGTTTCATGCCTCCAGGGGAGGGGTTTGATTGAATGTCTATGGCAAACTTGAGAGTCACAAGTTGGCATACAGCATGATTTCTCAAAATACAGCTTACACTAATTCCCTGGATAACCTGTTTTTATATAGTAGCATTATCAAGTAGTCACTTCAGCCACTCCTCTGTGTGTCTTGTTAGGATCCACACTGCCTTTTTATTTCTTCAGTCTGTTTACTGAAGGTCCAAGTTGGCTGATTCGTTTCTAAAAGGGTTGAGATTACATTCCCTTAACTTACAGGTCTGAGCAATCATTTGGGTTTTGCAGCAAAATCTCAGCTGGTGTTTTTGACACATGTACCCAGTTCTGTTCTGTCAATTTTGGAAATGAAGATTTGGCCCAGCATCAAAGAGAAAGGAGAGGGTAAAAGGTGGCAGGTCTAGCACTTTTCTAGAATTTCAGAATCTTTTCAGATTTTTCTCTGATACTTTGTCTTGATCAAGAACTATTGAAATTTTTACTTGCTTTTAGCTGAATAAGCAGCCCACCATTTTCTTGAATAAAAGAATAGAAAGATGAAATAACAGCTGTAGTAAGCTGATACCTGCCTTCTTCAGGCAGGCAGGCATACATTTCTCAGAAAGTAAAATTAATAACATCAGTATGCACTTTTTTTCAGAGCACAGTATCCCTTTGGCATTTAGACACATCATTTACCCTGTCAGAAAGGATTCTTGAAAGTCATGTGAAAGATTTTGAAAATCTGATTAATACAGTACTCAGGAACTAAAGCTATTCTAGTTGACAATACATTTGATCCCAAGCCAAATGAAAGAATAGGACAAGTGTGTTGTTCTAGAATGGTTGTGCAGCGACAAGGTATGATGAAGAGATCCAATATTGCAAAAGCAACTACTTGGAAACAAATGGAGTAGAATCAATGGTTATAGCTTAAATATAGTGGAGGATTGGCTCATGTTTTGTTATAGCATATCTGTTCCTTTTGCTATTTATATACTTCAGGGAAATGCCTAGAAGCTGCAGACATTGCCAGAATGCTTCCTGAACATATAGTTCCATTTTATTTGTTTGGTTTAGGTTTTTGGTTTTTTTTTACAGGACTGGCAGAGGAGTGGGAATGTACCTCTTACCTTTCCTAGATAATTCATTTCAGTAAATGCACAGAAATTGGAAACACATCTGTGCTGTTGTGACAGACCTGCTTTCTGAAACCATCTAATTAATGGCTTGGATTTTCTGCACAATGATGGTGTTGTTAGCTAACAGAAACAGAAGGATTTCTGTTAGTTTCTTTTTCATCTGTGGGAAGAGTTGTCACTGCTTTGCAAGCTATGTCTGTCACAGTACAGCTCGTAAAAGTAGTGATTAACAAGACAGGCTATACAACCACCAATTCTTTATCTCCTCCCTTAGATGGCATGTGAGTAGGTGGGATGTTGTTCATTTTGATTGAAAAATTACTTCTATTATATTCTGAAAGATAAGAATGTGTTTCCACAAAATTTCCAAGGAAAAATAAAGCCAAATATTTCAGTTCTCCTGATATTGCACAGGGTATAAATGCTTCCCTTTTTTCTTACAGTGGATTTTTGGAGCAAAAGTTGTTTGGTGTTTGCATTTGGTATTTTTATTTGCATACAAAATTTTCACCCTTAAAATGACTAATAAAGGGATCCTCTTCCCTAATAATTACTTCTAGAATTTTCAACTGGTGCTGTATTGCCCATTTTGCTGCATCTCAGATTAGGTGTTCTAAGGAAATTGATTTGTGGGTAAGGACAATTCCCAGGGAATACTAGTAGTTTTACAGGGGGCATGAATGAGAGAGTAGGAAATGTTGAAAATGCTCTAATGGCTAAATGTATCAAAGTGGGTACAGAAAGGATAAATGCTGAGGGGCAGATGGCAACTAAGATCCAAAGGATGAGATAGATCTCTCTCACAGAGATATGGGAAAGAATCAGCATGATTTAAAGAGGGGAAGTGCCCTGGCCAGAACTGGTAGGCTGATGTTTCTAGGAACTTTATTTTGGAGAAACAGAGGTTTTAGGAAAAGACAAACTCATACTATATGGCCTGGTAACCACTCTTCTACTTTTAATCTTTGCTTGGTTCCACCCTCCATGTTCCCTAAGGATAAAGTCTTTTATTTTAGCCAAGCTGGCTGGGACTCAGTTCAGTAGAAATGGTGGAAGTGAGATCTGAGGATCCATGGATTCTTCCATGGCAGTTCGAAGTCAGGCAGAGCTGGGATCACTGACTTGTACTAAGATCATTTAAAATGCTCCTCTTCCTCTCACTTGCAACAGTTCTCAGTTCTTTCCCCGTAACTGTTTCAAAGCAAGAAAACTCAGTATAAAAAGAGTTAGGTCAGGTAAGGACAAAAAAATACTGTATGTTGTGTTCTTCTAACATCCAAGCAATAGCCTCGGTGTCCAAGCCATACACAGAGATTTGCAGAAATAGCTTGGATTTAACTTTGTCATTATATCTCTTTTTTGCTGAAAGATGACCTCCAATGAAAGTATAAGGACATGAATGATTTTAATCTGTGGTAACAATGGAGAACCAGTCCTGACTGCCTCCAATAGCATAAATATATAAAATGACAGATTATCCTGCGGCCTCCCTCCCTCCTGCCTGAACACACACATACATTCTCAGTAGCACACAGCAAAATTCAAATTGGACTTTATCTTTTATCTCTTGTCCCAGTGATTAATGCTGCTCTTGCTGGGAGACTAATCAAACAAGGAGAAATATGGAGAAAGAAGTATGTATTTCTTAGACTATTGTTATCAGTGTTATTATTATTCCTGTAATATATTATCCTGCTGTTAGAAGAACTTAATGCAGGAAGCAAGAGGTAAGAGCAAATTTGATGGTGAGAAGATTAATGTGGCAGACCATAGCAAGTGGAGCACAAGTGTCTTGCAGAGGGAGGTGAGCTGCCAAGCTGCTTTGGGGTTGCAGTACTGTAGCTGGAAAGCTAAAAGGCTGTAGCAGGCTGGATACAGGTCCTGAGCCAGGAGCTACTGTTTTCTAATCCTTACTCTTTTCCTTAAGCATCATAGTCAAGAAACCTACTCTGTAAATGGTTCTTTTCTTTCCCATGTAGTAAAATGAGCATCCTGGTCCATCTCACAACCAAGTTCATGGGCACTATTCTGATAGTATGGGTAATACCTTGTAAATTCCACCAGGTGTATATTCCCTTTCCTTTCTCCCTGGTTCTTGGGCTAGGTCTTTCATAGTGGTATTAAGACCCTGAAGTTCCACTTTGATTCTAAAGATTTGTACAGCTGAGAGCAGAAAATCTACTCTGTGCTGTGGTAAAAACAGAAATAGATGTTTTGAATGCGTATGACTTAGATTTAAGTAGGAGGCCTGTCTTATGAGTGAGTAGGATTGGATTCCAATTGTCTTGTTTCCTCAGAAGCTTAAGAAAAAAGTCTTAAAGATATGGTAATTAAGAGGTCAGACCTTTTTTTGTTTTCACTTTGAACAGAAGAATATAGAAAGGAATACCTGAATTAAAGGAACAGACTTGTTTGGAATCTTATCAATGTTTACAAAATATCTTACATACACTGGTTAAGTTGTATATAGATGTCTCAACTGCCTAATGCATTGCCATTTACTGTCACCCATCAGACTTGCATAATTAATTGTTCTTAAGGTTGTGAGCAATGACTCTTCAGGTGACCACTGCTGTGGCCTGCTTGTCTTGTCTTGAGATTTAGCAATTAGTGAGAATGAAGTTTAGAAATGTAGACATGGTAGGCAGGTCAGAATATAGAGCCTGTTTCTCTGGAGTCCCTGAAGACATCCAGCTTTAGAAGCACTAGAGGAGGATCTGTGCAGCAGAGCTTATGGGCTTCCTCCAGAGCCAGAAGGGCAGCTGGGCCTGCCCTGTAACAGAGCTCTGTGCGGTTGCTGGGAATCAGCAGGATTTCCAGCTGCTAGACATAAATAAGAATGCCAAGGTGGAAAGGAAAGATGGATGGGAGTAAGGAGCATTGCATGTTGTGTATGCCTCAGAAAGAACCACTACAGTGGGAGCCTCTCACGTAGAGGACTTCTTCCACCCCCACATCTGACTCATTCTGAGGTGTTGTTGCTTTCCTGAAGATGAATAATTCTTTGGTGCTCAGATGGCTGATTACATGTCGTCCTGTTTATGGACTCAAGCACAGCAGAGAAATTTCTGCTTGCTTGGCTGTAACATTTGTTGCCCTGGCAAGAAGCAAGGACCACTTACAATCTGCTGTGAAAAGGCTTAGTGTCTCTCTGGATGCCTCTCAGCTAATGTCGAATCCTTGCAAGATATTTATTTTGTCCTTTCTTAACTGAACCCATGGGAATGGTGTTCACATCTGCTCCATGTGATTCCTGGTGGAAAAAAAGGAGGGAAGCTGGCATGAACTGGACAGGAAGGTGAGAGCCTGGCAATGGATTGTTAAGGACTAGGATCTGCTATGTTCACTTTGGCCTTAGGAAATGCTATATCAAAAGGAGTTGTCAGCCCTGCAGTCTGTGACTTGTTCTTTTATGATGGTTTGTTACACCATTCGAGATAGGTCTCTGTTTCAGATTCTGAGTCTGAATTGCTCTCTCCACAAGCCCAGGTTTCCTCTGGTGTAGCTTGGGAAGATCTGCTGCTGCAGCTCTTGGCAGGCACTTGTGCTCTCCTGGTTACTATTGTAGTGGTGGACATGAGGCATCAAAGGCAGACACAGTTAAATGGCATCAGGGCTTCTACTGTGAGGGGAGAAATGGGGTGAAAGGATGGCAGTGTCATCACCTTTCCCCAAGAGAGCTGCAGACTGAACAAGGCAGAGGGTGTAAATAACAGTTTAGAACACCAAGGATTGTTCTAGAAGAAAAGAGAGGGAGTAGCACAGACAGGCTGTCCCTCTACTTCTGTCAGATTTGGTCACTTGGAACATACTATTTCTCTTCTATTCAAACCTGATTTAATGTCAGCTGTAGCTGAAGGTCAGAAGGATTTGGGGATTTCATTTTTTAAAACTTCTTTCCTATTGTTAGTTGTTTTTCCCTTGCTTTTTTGTCCTTCTAAAGCTGAGAGGCAACTTGGTGACAATGAAAGGTGACAGTGGTTAGGCAGTGTTGTACCTCACTTCTCACAACAAGACATTACAGAGAAAACAAGAGGAGTGATTACTATTATCCATGGGTAGAGCTAAGCTCCATCTGGCAAGTTACATTTGAGGTACCTATCATGTACATTGCCTTGGCATCTGAGAGTTTTGCAGTTGTAGTGCCATCCACCTGCAATGGTCCATAAATTCAGACTAAGGATGTGGGGGGAAATAAGGACTATTAATTCAAAACACCTATATACTTTACCTACAATTCAGGAATCCACTTGTTTATTTGATCTCTTTGAGAATGAAATTCTCATCTTTTATTAGTATATTTTATTAATATCACTGATACGTTTTATTGTAGAACTATGTGGAGCTTAGACTAGGACTAAATCATAACTTCATCATGTTTCAAGTCAGGGCATTATTCTGCAGTCTTGTGCAAATTCATTCATAGAAGGCAAAGACTTTAGAAAAAAATCTCTCCAGACCCCTGCCATTTTTCTTCTCTTCTGATGTCCAGGCAGACCCTTTAAAAGAACTTTCTGAAAGAGAGGAAGGCTGGTATTTATTTTGCAGAAGTAAAACTGAATTAATAACTTGTCTGGGTTTGTTTTTGTTTTCTTATCATTCATCATTTAATTTTTCACTTTTACTTGCAGGAAAGTGTGGGTCTGGAAAATAACATTTTCTGGCTTGAGTTGTGCAGATAAAAACCATGATAAAAACCATAATATGAATCATGGCTTCAAAGTTGTCAAAGATGTCAGTGGACAGGAGTGGCCATACGCTGTTACTAGAAACTAATTTTCTTTATTGGAAATCTTCATGTAAGAAAATCTGGTGGCCACATCTTAACTTATAAAATAATAGAATGGAAGATGTGTTTGTGAACATTGATTTGTTTCTGAAAATGCAAAGTGATATTTTAACAGAAAATTCACATCACTGAAGAGTATGATCATAAGCACTTGTTACTGGAAATTGTACACATGTCCTGAAGGAGATACAGAGAAGTGTGGACTGTCCTGTAAGTCTGGTATGGTGTCTGTAGTGGGACTGCATTTTTTCTGATTATTGCTTGCAGTCATTGTTCATTTAACCAGATCATGTTGTTCCAGGTGCCACTTTTGCTCTATTTAAATGTGTCTGGCATGATTTTCCTTTCCACAGAGCAGTGAAATTTGGGCTGTAGCCCACATGGCAGCATCAGAAAGCCAATTTTAACTTGATTGACCTTGTTTGGCATCAGACTGTATGCAGAAGTTCAGCCATTCCTGGTTCTGGATACAGAATTTGCATTGCTACTTGTGTGTAATTTGGGAAAACTCATAATTCAGTTAATGTTTTTGACATAGTACCAGGTAGAGGGAGTTGATTTAAGCAATCCCTTCAGCCAAATCTTACTGGGTAGGGCTGTGATTCTTTTTTTGTAGCAAGGGAAACAGGTGGATTTCAGACCTGCTTGCCCAAAGGTTTCTCTGGGACAGACCTTGTGGCTCCTGCTGGACCACTGTGTATGCATGCTAATAGTAATGAAAACAGCTGTTAACAAGATTTCTTTATGAAGGACCTTACAAATTGTATCTAAGCATTGTTTGTTTTCATCACAAATACACAGTTAATTGTAGGTTAGCAGCTAATTATTGTTTAATAATGCATATCTAAGCCAGCAGTAGTCTGGAATAGCAATGAAGGATGCTTTCAACATGGCCATGAACAAGAAGCAAAAACAAACCAAAGCACGATATAAATAACCAAGCTGTCATTACATCAGGACACCCCTAAAACTCATCTTTAAGAAAAGGTTTTTGAACAGTCAGATGATCTCAATATAACCATTACCTCAACAATAGCCCCTTCTGACATGCAAAATTACATCCACTGATTAATGAGAATCTTCCCCATCTGCATTTTATGGGTACTTTGTTTATCATGTTAACAGGTGCAAGCTCTTCTCATCCACAGAGACAGTAGGTGGTTTTGATTTTTTCTTATTATTTTTCTGTCAAGGACCAACAGGTATGTCTGGACAACGGAAAAGGACTGTCCAAACTAAGTCTAAATTTATTCAGTTTAGGCAGTGTTAAATGTTCACCATATTAACTTGTCACATTGCTTATTGAAAAGCAGGGAATATTTTCTGTTGTCTCAGATTAATTAGTTCACACATGGCCTGACTTGATTGATAGGATGTTATACTGCAACTGTCTTCAG
Organism: Dicaeum eximium; assembly: GCA_013396995.1. NCBI lineage: Eukaryota > Metazoa > Chordata > Aves > Passeriformes > Dicaeidae > Dicaeum > Dicaeum eximium. Next base: position 36,910 of record VWZP01006230.1, read on the forward strand.
AGGTTGCTGGGGTTCATGGGTGGCAAATGAACAGACAATGCAAGTGGCCAATTTCAGTGGCAGAATCAAAGAGATGGAAAAGATTCAGTGTTTGAGAGTTAAAGACTTTCCTTACTGCATTTTGCCATTTAGTAGGCCATCATTCACATGTCTCTGGTCATTCCTTTACGCTGCCTCCTGGCAGAGCTGGCAGATCAGGACACATGCCTGTGCTTGAGCTGCTGCAGGTCACAGCCTGTTTGCAGTGCCAGCCCCTTCGGATGGGCAGGTTGGGCTGCGTGCTGGGTCCTGAAACGGAGCTGTGCAGGGATGGACACACGGGTCTTCTTCACTGCCCTTGCTGCAGGGACAGTGACCTCTGGTGGGGCTGTTGATGTCTTCAACCACTGCCACAACTGTAAAACACGATGTCAGTCAGAAGCTTTTGTTCTAAACGAGGTTATTTCTTAAAATGGCAAAGCTTCTCAATGCCCTTCCAAAGTGTTATTTCCAAAGTTTCTCTGCATGGTGTTACATTCTGAAGTGCCTAATGAAGACACAGAGCGAAACCTTTTAAAGGAATACAGTACTTGCTTCAGACAAATATCCTTTTCCCCCTAGGTGTATTCACCTAATAACTTATTTCTTGGACTGCTTTTCCTTTTGTGACAGTTCTACCACTTTGAAGTCCTTCTTGAACCAGTGAAAGATTTTCATTAGCTGTCAAGGGTTTTCATTTAACTTACCTTTGGCTTTGACCTCTTATACTGACATCTCACACCCTATGCTGGCATCCCATGAGAGTGGTTTATCCATTATTCCTTCTGTGCCAAGCTAACATCTTATGGTTTCTGAGGAATTTATTTTTCTTTAAAATAGAAGAGCCAAGTGAAACTAGTTATTTGTCCAGGAATGCAAGTTTTTTATTAAAATACACCTAGAGGGCAGGCACACCTGCATGGTCCTCTCACTAAGGCTAAGGTGCTTGCTGTGTTGTTTAAGGCTTCTCTAAAAATGATGAGCTCACATGTACTTTTCCAGTCTTTACTGTGTCATCTGTTTCTGCAGACCTGGAAAACAAATCAAACCATTAATGTCAAACTCTAGATTTTTTCTTCTAAAACAAAAAAGGCTTTCTGAGATGTGGAGCATTTCTGAATGACCTCTGTTGTGCTTTCTGAGGCTGCTCTGCTGTGGAGTGTTTATGTGCACTCAGTGGCAGCTGTCTCCCCACAAAGAATTCACAGTAAATTCATCAGACTGCCAGGGCTCAGACTAAACCTAGTATATCTGTCTCAGCTTGCATGTTCTGGTTTTGGTATTTGTTTTTTCTCTCCACTGTCTTTCCATTACATCACACCACACTGTCTTTCTCCTTCCTCATGCAGTTATATTTTCATAGTTCCTTGCTTTTTCTTCAGTGCTTCCACCTTTTGTTTATCTTAATGCCAGCTAACAAACCTAATTACAAACCTAATACACCAATATAAACTCCCTCAGATGGAGTTGTTTTTATGAATCTCACAAATGCTAGAGGCTCTGGAACATCTCTGCCTTCAGAGTGAACAGAGTGCACCCTTCCATTTCCTGCAAATTTGCAAAGTACAAAGAGAATGAAGCTCTTTCCTGGGACAATGGTAGGCACCTGCCTTGCAGGGCTTAGTCTTAATTTGATCAATGGGCTTGACAAACAGTAGCTGAGCCCATGAAACAGCCAGGAGGTTTCTGAGGACATTGTTACCTTCCCAGTACACCTGCTCATGAATTTTGTATGTGTGTACTATATTTCTTTTGGATTCTGTCTCTAGATGTTGCTTCCCAGAGCATGAGGAGTAACTGCCTTAAACTAATATCATGGCTAAGACTCCTGCAAGCACTGTTTATGAAAATACTTAATCCTCTCAGGATGTTTATTACTCAATTAGCCATGGTAATACAGCAGTACGTTTCACAAAATATAAAATACTGGCATTTATTTGTTTAGAATCAGTTGCTTTTTTTATTTGCCTAGCCTTGGTTTTATGTTAAAAAACTACACAAATGGAACCCTCTGGTCAATCATACTTGTTTGCTGTTTTCTATAATCCAGTCCATGAGAACTGGCAGCCTAAAATTCAGTGTATATGGGAGAAGCAGGTTAAGACAGCCTTCATTAATCTCTGTGCTTCTGTCCAGAATTCTCTCACTCACCTGGTAACAGATAACTTCAAGGCAGAGTCACATGTAACTTCATATCAGTGTAGTCACAGCAGTGACTGTAGAGTGGTGAAAATCTCTAGCTAGGTATAGCTAGCTATAAGTGGAACTAACCTGACTCTCTTCTTTCAAATCAGGCTTAAAACATAAATTGTCCAATAACTACACAAGAGAAATAATAAGAATGATTGTTGAAGCAAGCTACTAAACTAGTTGTTACTTTATAATAGCCTGCTACTTTTTATGCTTTCTTTTTTGATGAGCAATAACAAACTCAAGATCCAGCTTGTAAATGTCCTCTGCCACCTCACGATGATCTAAGAATTACATGGAATGGGTTAATCAGTGCAGCCCAAAGCTTTTTCTTTTCTGTTGGTAAAGCAGAAAAGTGAGACCATAATTTCTTTGATTACTGCAGAAATCTTTAACTATGATAATCTGGGATCATGAGAATTGTTATTCCCTTCACTGCCTGACACTTGCTAGCAAGGCCTTCCTTAAAATAATTTTGTTTGACATTGTGCTGATTTAATTATTACCAATTAAATAAATAACTTGTGCAGTCTCATTCTCCAGCACAGTCTAGTAGATAGGACACCAGAATCAACTGCTTAGGCTCAGACTATTCCATTATAGGAAACCTTACGTGAGCCACTGGGTCAAGTCCCCCAGCTGTTACAGACACCATTTTCTCTGTTCTCTTCAATAACATTTTGTTTTCAGACTTTTCCTGACATTTCAACATAATATTGCCCTGGGCCTTTAAGCCCCTATGTGTCCAGATTCTTTCTTTATGTGATGTGGCATTAGTATTTCCTACTTCTTTTTCTTCTTTTGTAAAGTGTTTTTGGATGTATAGCTGAAAAATATGAATTAATTGTTTGTATTAGTACTGTCATTATATATCTAAAGATACCTGCAGTAAGCTGACACATCTTTCTGGAGACCAGTGCAGAATGCTGGCAATAACAAATGCCTTTATTTGGGATGATTTTATTTTTTTATTTAATGCACCAATAAGCCACAGGCAGAGTCAGGAATAATGAGCTGCTTTTCAGACCCTGTAGAAATTAATATTGCCCTTGACAGGACTCTGCTTACTTGCAAATTGAAAATACACTTGTCCTGTCTCACAAGCATGGTCTTGTGGTAAAATGGGTGCTGTCTGCCCTAAGCCTGAAGCTGCAGAGATAAATGAAAATGCACATGCAGCCCAGCACTTGTCACTGCTGGGATTGAAGGTAACCACAGCAGATGATGAGCTGTACCCGCCGTGTTCCTATTCTGAGTTGTGCAAAAATAACTTACATTTTCTTTTCTGAGTGCTGTCTTTTTGTTCTGCCCAGCACTGTTCTTCCAGAGCTTTACACAAGCTAGCACAAACTTATTAGCATTTCTGGGACAAGCCTCCACTTCTGACTACAGGGAAGCAGGGGGACACCGCAGGTTTTTGAGAGCCATTGGGTGCATCTCTGACAAATAGGTATTGCCGTACACAACTATTCTGGTGCAGGGAGCTCACATGGCTCTTCTCTCCATGTGGCTGGAGAAGCCTAAGGAGCATTGATGAGAAATGTCAGTGACCACTCTCAGACTTGAGGTTTTTTGTTCTCACTGAAAAACCATTTGTGTTTCTCATCCTGCAGTGTCACAGTCACTTCTTTGGATTGTCACATTTGTTTACCTTTAATTAAAATGAGTGCTTTTAAAAGAAGAAAGGCTGGCCAGAGCTTTAGGTCAGAGATAAGAATGATAGGTCAAGATTCTGATCTCCTAACGCTGTCAAACAAAATGTGCTGTCAGTCTCTTTAGGCCCATTTTTACACACAGGCTGGCTATGCTGCAAACCTTAAACTTTTTCCTTTTTAGAGCTGTATTGCAAACAAATATATCACATAATTACAAAATAACAGTGGTACTACAGTAAGCCTGCTGATCTTTTGTATTTTTGTTCCTAGTACATACTTGTACAATTATTTCTTTGAGCTACATAAAACTATAACTGCAGATACCTGTACTGTGCCAGCATGACATTATGTATCTGATGGTTACCAACAGCTCCCAAATGCTGTTAATAACTCTTTGAACTGTCAAAACTGAATATAAACATTGGACTTGTGTTTGAGTGGGTGTTAAAAAATGAAGTGAGGTGTATAACTAAATAATATCAACTTGAATTAAAATCTCTCATTCAAACTTTTAATGGGAATGGGGAAAATTTTCAGTCAATGTCATTTCTTCAGCATGTCATTCTTGTGTGACAATGACTTTCTGACACTTTATAGTGAGTTCTAGTTACCTCTTATCAGCCTTTGCCTGCTCTTATGTCTGGTATCTGCACCATACAGGAAAAGGATTATTGCTCTTCTTAAATTAATTCTTGCAGTACTTTTTAATGCATGGGTAATTGTTTGTATCTTAGCTTCTGTAAAAACTTCCCTCTACGGGGCCTTCATTTTAGTTAGAGGCTGAAATAAAATTCTCCTTTAACACTGCAGTCCTAAACTTCCAATTAGTTTTGTCATCCTGTGAAAGCATTGCTCTCAAGACAGTTTTACCTCTTGGTTTTTCTAATTTTTGCGGTATATGTAAGAAACCCTGAGGCTGGAATGTTGTCTTTTCCCTCTCTATCGAGATCTGTGTCTCAGGAATAGACTATCCCAGCTAGAAGGACCTTAAAGGTGATTCAGTCTTTGAGCATCACAGCAACTTCTAATACTTCCTTGGCTATTATTAGATGACAAATTTCTGCATTGCTGGCATGTGTAAGCACCAGTGATACTGTGCTCACTGAGATGGAAGGAATATTTTGAAAGAAAAAGATGGTTAACTTTAGTACTATATAGGTTTTTCAATTTAACCTCTTGAAGGCTTCACCTGTTTTTGTAAAACATTTGTGAATAAGTCATCTGAGTAAGAAGGAGTCCATATTTAATACCTCTAGATTTCCAGAACACATCCAGTGTAAATCACTAGTGGTTCAGAGTCAATATAATTTGTAAGATTTCTTATGTGAAATGAGTGGGCAGGTATTGTATTATGCCATAATTTATAGCTGCTTTAGTGCACTTGGCTTTGTACTTCAGCTGCTGAAGCCTTTGGTAAACCTACCACTAGTTCAGGTTTTAGCAATGGTGGAGCACATTTTCAGGAACAAGTAGTAGTATTGACTTATAGTTTGGTAGAATTTGTCCCTCATTTGTCCAGTGTGGCATTATAGAACCCCCCAGCTGAAGAGAAGATTGATATCTGCCATTTCCTTCTTCATTTCATGTAAGGGGCTTCAGTTCACATCTCTCTTTTAGAATAATTTTTTCATGGGCTGAACTTGTAGCACTTTCTGTAGCAAGCATTTCTGAAGTCAGGATACTTGAGGCATCTTCAGGTACCATCTTTTCACTGGGTGCTTCCCTCAGGGAGAGACTCAGCAACCCAGCTGCAGAGGCTAAAGACTGGCTGGCACAAGTATTACTAGGAATTTCAGGGTAATATTCTCAAGACAGAAAAATTCAGCCCACATGCCAATGCAGCTAATAAAAGATGGGGTGAACATAAAAGCTGGTCTTTCATAACATCTGCTATGTCAGCCAGGATGCCATTTTCCACTAGACTTGACATCTGAGCTGCTGCTGCAGAAGATTTAATAATCTTAACTGGAGTGAATTGGGAAGCTCCAGTATCCTGAACTTTCCTTATTATCTAGATGAGCCATTCTTTTCAGGGAAAGTTACAAGCCTGGAAATTCAAGTGGAAGTGCAGCTGAAAGTAGATCAGCTGGGAAGCTGCTGGTTACCTAGTTATTGGCCTTTTTTTAGACTGTTGCTGCTGTGAGTATCCCAGAGCACATCTGAAGTACCCTGGCAAGGAGTAACTCTCCAGAGAACATTTCTGCATGGATGGGCATGTTCCTCAGTGAAGCAGCTCTGCACAACCCCATGCTGCCATCTCCTGCCTATGGAGGATGTTTGCCACCAGACCAACCCAAGGGCAAAAATGATCCAGTAGCAATGAAGTGAAGGTTGAAAAAACTTTTTTGATGGTTCTGTGCCACTGCTTGTTGCCTGGCATTTTCAGCCAGTGGATAATGACTGCACAGAGCTAGCTGTGCTGCACTAGGACTTCAAGAAATGCTTGCATTAGCCTAGGAATGACATAAATATATGGAAGCACTGCCACAGCAACTTGTTTGTTTCAGGTCAAGGCACTGCAAATGCCCCTAGGTAAACAGATCCAATAAAAACACTGGCTGCCTTGACCTTTGAAGCTAATAAATTGTGTTGCAATCAGTTACACTCCTTTTCTTTCACACACTATCTCTCATCTTCCTCTTTCTCTCTCCCTTTAGTTTATGCACTTCAATGCAAATTCTCTTAATTTATAACTGAGGATAAAAAGCTGAAGATAAAAGCTTTCCATAAAAATCGTAATTTTCTTTTTTAAACAGATGCATATATTATTAAAGAGAGAATTTTATATGGTCTTCAATTTAATGACTAATGAATTGCGTATTACTGAAATGCACTACACTTGGGATACTGATTTTGTAGTTTTAGACAAATAGTATGAACATCATAGACAGGAGTAGGGTGATTTAGTTTATTTGTTTTAGTATATTGAAGAATATCTTGACTGATCCAAAAGTTCTATCACAATGGCACAGATCTATTAATTTCTTATTTGTAATACACTGAGGATTTTTATAAAATGCTTTCTATAGCTTCCAAGTACATTCCACTAGCAATTCCACTTCTGGACATTAATATATTCTGTTATTGAAGGCATAATTTCTGTCATTTTCTGATAGATCCCAATAACTAAGGGATAGAGCTACAACCTGAGAACCTGAGGAGAAAAGTTAAAGCCTTTAAATCTGAAATCACAAGCTGAAATCTTGTGCTCAAGGATAAAATCAAGAGCTTGATCATTGAAATAGCCTCACTGCTCTTTCTTGTATGTGTACACACTGAGAATGTGATCAGAGTGAGCATCAGTCTGTTCCCCTTAAATGGCACCTTTATACTGAGGCCAGGGATGTATGACTTTGGGGGAAACAAGTACTCTTAATAAAGGATATTATTTCTACAGAATGGGATTATGACCTTCTGATAGAAAGATATTTGCAATGGGAAATCTTTGGCCTTCGGCACTGTTGAAATTCATTGTTGCCAGGCTTTTTTTAAAGAAAGATTCTCTAAAGTCTCAAAAGGGCTGAGGTTTTTTTAAAGAATATTTGCAGTTCCAGGGTGATGCTTTTGAAAGCTGAGTTGAAGAAAGTGTGCTGTCAACTCTGCAGCTTCTACAGGTTGTTCATGTACTTCTCCTGTGCAGCTATCAGTGTGGTCATACACAGGAGAGGGAAGATAACGATTTTCCATCAAATGGCCATCCTTTTATTTTTTGTAACATTGCCAGTCAGAAGCCTACGGAGTATGGCTTCTGCTGCAGTGCAGAATGATTAATCACAGGCTAGAAAGGAAGAGCTGCTTACCCCCCTATTCCTTATAGAAATAGCAGAGCTTTGATGTGTAGGTTGATGCCCGCACACCAGGCACTCTCAAACTCTCTGACACAAGGGGTTACTCAGTAATGTTCCAGGAGTGAAAAGCTGTGCTTAATTTGCATATGCATTGACATATTTTAGCCATAATGTATTCCTGAAGCATTGCTGTTTTGTGCTCTGCTCTTCTGTGAGAAACAACCAGCTATGAAGTCAACACCATTTATACCAGGCTTCTGTAAAGGCGAGTTGCAGTGTGCTTCTGTATCTGCAGAGAATCATGACTCTGCACAGGGCCTCTGCTCATCCCAGGTTCCCAGTCTCTTTGCTCCCTCATTCTTGTGAATGATGCAGAGCTGCAAGAGGAAAAAAGTGTTTCCTGTCTCTCACTTCTTCTAAATGCTAGTGGTCACTTTATCGCCTTGAAATTTCTCTTCCCTTTCTGCTTCTCTCTAGCCTACCTCTTACCCAGGATCGCTGTTTCTGTGGGAGAAGAACCCAGGAAAAAGCTTATGATCTTCCTCTCTGCCAAGGGAAAATATGTTTTCCAGGTGAATAGGTTAGGCTGATGAAGTGAGAGGAAGTGATTGCTCCAGCTGTACAGTCATTGCCTTTAAAATACTGCTGTAAGATGTTTGGATATTGCAATAGTGTGGTACAAGAGCTTTCTCACACAGAACAAATTCACTGCCCCCTTCCAGTGTGTAAGACAGTGACTATCAACAGAGTGATGATGTAGCTTCATGTGGTTGCTGTTAGACATGAATACAGGGTGCTCATTCTGAATGAGGTTATCTGATCTGCTATGGAGATGAGAGAAAGTCCTGTTCTCTCCAGGCACTAGAAGGGGCAGGGTATTGTAACTAGGAGGGCTGACTGATGCTCTGATCTGCTTTGGCAAAGGCTGTGCTACATATAGATTTTTCTGAACTGCTTAGTAGAAAATTGGATCAGGTGACTTAAGAAGGTGACAGGAGTGTCAGTTATCAATTGGAGTCTTTCAAAAAGGCAAACAATTTTCTTGTTCTTTTCTATGTAGTGACTTCTACATTGTGCCCTGTCACAGCTTCCATTTTTTTTTTCTATTTGACAGCTTAGCCTTTTCCTTTAAGTACAGAAATCTAACAGCAGAGGACTTGTGTTCCCCTATCGTGCATGTCCCCAGTTGCCACTAAGTATTGAAGTCTGCCTTGGACTGAGGCCAGAATAGTTGCCTTCAGGCTGGACAGCTTTGAAGCACATGGAAACTAGTCATGTATGAAAATCAAAGTATATCGGTTCTGTAGTCAACAAAGAAAGAAGCAACCAAAATTAGGAATGCAAGCTCTCCAGAAAATAGGAGGTCAGACTTGGCTTTCTAAATAAGGCAAGCAGTAATCAAAAGACTTTCAGCCAACATGTACAATTTCTACTCTTTTTGCCCTAAAGACTCCTTAAAAAGTGTTCGTTATTCTCTGAAAGATATAGTTTAAAACACTTAGTTGTCTCATGCATGTTTTGAAATTGAACCTGTTTGGAATATACTTTTACAGAGTAAAGGGAAACTGGAATCATATGCTTCTTTTTGTTTTCACAGCTAAGCAAACTGTTGTACACATGCAAATATGGAAATATAAAATACATATAATACGAATCCATATATAGCCATGCATACTCATATATACATCTGTATAGGTTATCATAGCATGTCATACCTGTTTTCAGTTCAGCTGTTGCCCTGCTTTATGATGTTGAATTCAACACTTGGACTCTAACTTTCTGGTTAGAAAGTGTGAAGATATATCTGTCCTAGGATAATGGTTAAGTTAATGATTGTAAAATACCTAGAGATTACCTAGAGATTGAATTAAAATTAAGTGCACAGAGGACAGCATGGTAGTGTGATGTCAAGTAGGAGACATAGGACCTAGGACTGACCAGGAACTTCAGAGGGGAATGTCTTGTTGGACAACCTTAGACTGAAATGCTTTGTTTCACTGTGGTGCATTGTAAAATGCCTTCAGTAGGAGTGCACTAGCAGTAGTGATTTTTCTGCTCAAAAAGGCAGGCAAAAAGCAGAGAAATGGGCTGAAAGGATACATGGTGACCATCTGCTGAGATCTTTCTATGTATTTGTTGGGAACTATTTCAGCTGTTTTGACAGCCTGCCTGGAAGGATCAAAACAACCTGTGTTACACAGGCAGCAGCAGCAGTAGCAGTAGCAGAGAACAATGATTCTGTGCCCTTAAGTTATCTGAAGCTGTGTTGTAGGAAGCAAGCTTTTTCTCAGTTTCCTTGATGATGAACCATTTTAACCAGGGCTTCTACCATGATTCACTTGTGATGTGCTTTTGAGGTATGTTATGTACTCTTCCCTCAGAGAAGGGAAGCAAGTGCAGAAAGCTCAAGTGGTTTGCCTAAGGCTGCACAGTCAATCAGTGCCATGGCACAGGATGAATCCAGAGTATATGACTCAATTCACTCACTGTGACTAGATGGTGCTCTCCATGATGGATGCAGTCATCTCAGTCACTGCTCATGGCTTAAAATAGGGAGCCAAGGAGTATTTTAACTAGCGTAGTACTAACTTGATTCCTCAGTGTCATGGCCTATTCCCAATTGCCCAAGGCCATTTCTGATACCTTCAGCATTTTTCTTGCAGCTGGTTTTTTTTTGTTTTTTTTTTTTCCTTTTAAGCAAGTATTGTAGATAATGAGGGTGAAAAGAAGCTCACAAAACCACCTGCTCAATCTAGACATGTTTTATCTGAAAACTTCATTTCTTCAAATTAAGCTCATGATTCATGTCATGTCCAACTTTCAAGTCACCTTCTTTGCAGCACACTTTAACATATTTTAGTACTGCTGCCATGTTCAGGCCCAGGCTTCTAGCCAAAAGAAAAGGTTGATTCACCTTTCTTCTGGTTTCTGTTTTCTAGAGCTGTGGTTGTCTTGTTGCTGTGTCCTGGATAGTCTCCAGCTGTTTGCCCTGTAACTTCACAGGCTTTGTAGTAACAGGCTAATGATTTTTACAGGTGGAATATCAGAATCAGAATGTTCAATAAAGTATCCCTGTGTTGATTTGACAATGAAAGGAGTAAAGGGAGAAATTACACTTCCTAAAAAGCTTTAGAGAGTTGCTGAATAATTTCTTGGAAGCTGTTATATGATAGAGGGAACATGCCTCAAACCTGCTTTTTTCAGGAAGACAGATCAGAATATTGTAATGGGGTGGGTTGTTAGATTAACAAAAAGGGGGTTCAGATAGAATAGAGGAGCAAATCTTTAACAACTCAAAATGAAAAAGATTAATGAAAATAACTGCTGTAGAACAGAAGCAGAGTACACATTATTTCAATACATATTTATATAGCTCAGTGATTGTGACTTAAGGAAAGTTGCTTGGATTGGTAATTAAATGAATTTACTGTATGAACCAGTACCTAAGTTAATAGAATATGAAAGTGAGAATCTGGGATTGGCTCTGCTTCTTCAATCTGCCAGTATTAATTCTGTGCCACGCATACAGTGGGGATAGTGAAACAAATAAATAGGACTTATTTAGTCTTTCAGAAATTCCTTGTAAGAGCAGATGAGGAAGTGAAGCTGTCAGATAGGAAAAGGTAAATGTCTGACATGATTTGAAACCAGCAAAGGACAGGAGACTAAAAAGAGAAATAGATGCTTGATTTTCAGGTTAATAGAAAAATCGTAAAAGGTTAATGGAAGAATGCCTCAAACTTCTGTTTGAGGACCACTGTATTTAATCGGTGATGTGGAGAAGGGAATTGACAGTAAAGTTGCAAGATCTGCAGATAATAAGAAATTATTTATGGAAGTCTGTGTTTAAGAAGACAGTGAGGAATTTCAGAAGCACCTGATGAATAAGGTTGTATTGGCAGCAGAACATCATACACAATCCTTTGTTGACAACTACAAAATAATGCCCATTGCAAGGAATCATTTGAGTTGTTCATACACATTACTAGGTTCTAAATTAACTGTAACCATTCAGGGAGAAAAAAGAAAAACCTAGGGGATATTGCCAGAAGCTCTGTAAAAACATCTGCTCGTTGCACAGCAGAAGTCAAAAAGCAAGTATTACACTGTGATACAGGAATAATGGGGTAGAAAATTCCACTGATCACAGCATTACATAAAACAGTGGTGCATCCTTACCAAGGATGTAGCATTTATTTCTGCTCATAGAATCATAAAGTAGTATAACTAAAGGAAGTTCAAAATACCAGCTGCTAATGCTGGCAAGGGGCACAAAAGTAAATTACAGCAGGAAATACTTAGGAGGCTGTGGCTGTCACAAAAAAGGCAGGCAGGCACAGGGAAAATTCCTGAATGATTTGGGGAGGAAATACTGAACGTTCTTATTTGTCCTTTCCAAAATGGCAAGAACAGGAAGATTTCAGAGGATTTGAAAGGTGATATTTTTGAAGATGGTAGAAGAAAATTGGCTTTATTGAAAAGATAATTAACCTATAAAACTAATTACAAAAAGAGCCTAAACCAAAGAATTTATCTGTGCTCAAAAGAGGATTAAACAAATGTATATTAATGAGAAAGTCCTCAGTAATAGTTTGTAGGACTCCAAAAGGAGATTTCAACTTGTTTTAAGGCACCAACAGAAACAAACTGTGAAACTGTAGAGAAACAGTAACTGGGGATCATGGTACCTCATGAAATGGTTGGTATAGTCTGGCTGGGCATTGTGTGATACTGGTCTAGATAGATCACTCATCTGATCTGCTTGGTAATTACTATCTCCCTGAGGATCACATTAAATTTGGTGAAAGAAAATTTATAAAGAGTATTGCAATTTCAGATTAAAGAGTTCCTTTTGGCTTCCCTTTTCAGATGGAAGTATCTGCTGCTTAGAATGTGAGCTCATCAAATCAGGGGACATTTCTTATCACTGGAAGGATGTTAATGTAGCCCATGTTATATCAGTAATGGTAGTATACCAGATTGTAATTACCATTTTAGTGAAATATAACCAAGGACAGAATCTGTCCCTTTATCCCTTCTAATACAAGAGTTTATTGTATAATAGAATAACAAATTTGTGTGTATCATTCATCACCATGTGTTTGAAGAAACCATTTTAAGAAGGTTTTGAGCCCAGAAATACTCATGAACATGTGCACATAGTTTAAAAAACAAGTCCACTAATCTTATACATAGCAGCAAGATCAAGTCTACAATGTATGCCAAAGATAAGGAGGGGCTGGTAAAATTAAAGTTCTCTCTGTAATGAAATCCCTAATGTGATCAAACAGTGAAATACACAGTGGATAAATAACTAAATCCAGATTTCATTTTCATTGTTTACAAGCACCGAAGAAAAGACCACAAACTGATTAAAAGATAATTTACTGTGAAGACTTCGTTTTTACCTTCAAAGTATGCCCCAAAAACACTTCCATTGAATAAGCCAACACACATAGGTATAAAAAAATCAAGCCAGCTTGCCCTTTAAAACCCAGTAGTACAAAGTCTCCCAGTGTTAAGCACACTGAACATAACTGGCTTCACAATTTCATTTTCTTAAGGAGAAATAATGCAGTTATCATTAAACTCCCTGGGAAACTAGCTTTAATAATATTCTTTGGTTATCAGAGCTATCATTTCTCCTTCGGGCAGAGCTGAGGAAATATGAAGTTAAAACCATCATTGAGTGTGATAATGAAGTCAGTCCATTTCAGTGCAAGACCACAGCAATTCTTTATCGCTCTAAACGGGTTGTGGGGCTGAAAGCTGTTTTTCTAGTTGGCAGAGTTGCTGAGTGCACAGATAATTATCATTTCCAGAACATATTTTGCTGCATGTGGAAGAGCAAGAATATAAAAAGTACTCCAAAAACCTTCAAAACCTCAAAGACAGGCTTACAAAAGAATTTTCACAAAAGAAAACAGAATTGCACTGCCTTTCTAAGCTTCTGCCTACCTAAAACTTTCATTCAAACAGGGAGCTGACTATTTATATTTATACTTGAACTCATATGACTGTCTTTAATTCAACTTTGCACCTTACACACACACATTGCACATTCCTGCTCACATTTACCCTTGCACATATAAATGTCTAAATTCTTCATTCACTTGGACCAGAAGAGCTTATCCTCAACACATTCAAAATACAAAGTTTTTCACAGAATCCATAATTTTCACTTCTTAAATTTCACATGGTTGGTTATTGTCCAGCCCTCTTAATTTGTCAAGGTTTCTCTGCAGGGCCTCTCTTCATTGACTTGCAGTCAGTTACAATTGCAGGGCTTCATCATATCAAACATCTACAACCTAAAATGCTTTAAAATCCATTTCCACTGGATTTTCCTCTGTACATTCCTGGACTTATATTTCAATTTATTGTGCGTAGACACGCTGGTGCAAAGAGGCAGCTGCTTCTGATGTTATGAAATGAAATTTGTATCTATGTTCCCTCCTGTTACACCTTTTGAAAGAAAAAGCTTTCTTCTCCTGAGACAGAGGATAAGATAGAATAACTGTCAAGGTCAGAAGTTACCTTATCCTGATTTGAAGTGTTGTTCAGCTGTACCTCTAAGGGCGTTGGTCTTGGCAGTTCTGGGAAAACTAGATAAAGGTCATTTGGGACATCTTATGTATTGGAAACTCTGAAACAATTTTATATGAAGAAATTGAAGCAGTGCCTCTATAACACTGTCAGGGGAATGGGGCTTTTAACTTTGTGAAGTGTCTGTTAGAGGGACCACACAGAACTGCTTGACTCTTGATGCATGAAGAATGTTTGCTAAGCCACAAACTAAAGGGAACTAGGGATGTTCCAGAGAGGATCCAGTATGAGCTATATGAGTCACATCAACAAAAAAATGAAACAATTAGGTAGCCATAGTAATAGTTATATTTCCTCCTTTTGAATTTAGTGCAGCAATAGTTGAATTAGAGCCTCTAGCCAGTGCTATGTACACAGGAAATGGAGATGCTTCATCAAATCAGCTGATGATGCTGTAGATGATGACAGGACCACAAGGCTCTTCTTTGCCCATTTGTGCCAAGATACCATATTGCTACATACATAGCAAATGAGCCTGTAAGTTCTACATACATAGCAAATGGCCCTGTAAGTTGCCTGTCTGAAGAGCTTATTGAGCCCAAAGAAAGTGTGTCAAAATAACTTTGAACAGAATTGCCTCTCCTGTGATTTTGTTGCATGCCACTTCAGATGCCTAACTAGCAAAAAAGGGGTAAAAATTGAAACACAAGCTGAGCTGATAAGAAATTACACAAATTATGAATCTGCATTGTTTGCTCAATGATACTGAAGCAAGAGAACTGTGATAGACATTATGTATTTAAAGAGTATAAATGCTCTAGAGTGATGCATTAAGGGCATATAACTAGGTGTATTGGGATGAAGCTAAGATTAAATAAATTTTGACTGAAAGGAGAAGCAATTTCATAAAAGCAGGATTTGGTAAACTCTGGAATAGTCTCCCCAAGAAAGAACTGAAAATATCCTTGCTTAGCAAATTTAAATCATGTTGAAATACATAGTTTTCAGTTCTGTTGCCTGTGATCTAGTTTATATAAAACAGTGTCTTGAGGGGGCTTAGTCCCAAAAACACTTAGAGTATTAATTTCTAAGGAAAGCAGTCAGCTAGGAAATTGAACCAAATGGAAATTTTTGAACAGTGATATTTTCATAAAGCTGTTGCAGAGAGGAACGTGGTGATCTGTGCCAGCCGAACCACTACAGCTATGCTAGCAGCTAGCCAGTTACTCATGCCAGTGGCAATAGCTGTCCCCAGTGGGACCAAACCAACAGGAACAGCTGCTTCTATTTTTGTCATGATTCACGTGGCCACAAGGAGAGGCAGCTTGATTTTATTTCAGCTGTCTCCTAATCATAGTCCTGCCTTTGTGTTTCATCCATAGCTGTGGTTCTAAACCCCCCACAGATATTCCACACCGAACAGAAAATGACATTTCAAGTGTGCCAGGGCTTGTGAAATGTTAATTAAAGCTTCATGTTGCAGATGTGATGCAGAGATTATCTTTCATTCTCCTTCTCTGCAAACAATATCTTCTTGGCATTTTTGCTGGTATCTGCACTGTACCACTTTCATCCTGAACTTTTGTTGAGGAGCCTCTCCTAGCTGGGACTGACTCCAAGATGTATTGTAGCTTTCCTGTCTTTTGCTTCTGTGACTTTATTTTCTGTTAATGGCTCATGTGATTCAGAGCTGCAGCATTACCAGGTGCTGCATGCTCACGTCAACAGAGCACAAAGCAGACGGCCTTCCTTCACATCCTCCTCCAAACCCAGCCTGTTACATTACCAACACTAGCTCTGAGCTATTATTGACTGTATTAAAACCAAGTCTAATAAACAGTACATCAGTTAACTCTACCTTTTTGGGCTCTGGCTTCTTCCCTTCGTAAAATATTTTTAAATACCTGCACAGAATGCTGTAGTGCTGTACAGAGATAAGCAAGTTAGCTTTGAACAAATGTGCACAGATATTGGGAGCAGTTTAACCATAGCAGCCCACAGCTCCATGCAGATAATTTTACCTGGTTGAGAAACAGGGTAAACCAGCCAATGTGGTATGCAGCACCACATGGCTTTATTGCTTCTAATATCTGAATTTATTAACTTAGATTGCAAGTATTTTTTCCACAGGACTGCATTGTGCAATTTCAGTACATAATAGGTAGCACTGTACATAGAGCACTGCACACCTAAATGGTACAATAGCTCCTACTAATAACTAGTAAATCTATAAGCTGTTTCTCATTAGTGAGGGAAATGAAAAAACAGCTTTGTTTTTCAAATTTACACTGGTTTAAAACCTTCCATTTAGCTTTATTAAAATAAATGTTTCTCTCTGTATTTGCTTTACCAAGTATAAGGTGTTAGTCTGTATGAATAGGTACTTTTGTCATTTAAATACACATACTATTCTAATGCACAATTTATTTTGCATGTAGACTTATTATTTCAACCTTCACAGTAATTGAATTCTCCTTATATACACAAATTTGTAAAACTGATATAGAATTATGCTAGTTTTGATATAGTAAAATATGGGCTTTCAAATTACCTAGAATCTTTCTGCTACTGGATAGCATGAATGAAAATTGTTCTGAATTTTACAAGAAATTTTGCTTCTGTTCTCAATTGAACAAAGATGTGTTTGCCTTGTGATTACCTCTAGTCCTGCTTGGCATACTTTGATGTAATTATGATTAACTCAATATACTTAATTGGCCAATGTGTCTGGGAAATGATCTTGTATTTCCCCCTCTGTTCAAGCTGTTATGTGTAAATAGTTGAACTCAGAGAAGCATGATTTTAGGCTGGAATACTAGAACCTTTCTTCCTGGGTAGTGAAGTACAATGTGAAAGCTTTTCTTGTCAGAAGAGTTTGGTTTTAATTTTTGGTGGGGAAGTACGATATTCAAATTTCAGGGTGGGAAGAGTTTTCAGAAGTGGATGGGGTTCTCTTACCCTTCATTGACTTTAAATCAGTGACAGGACTCTGCAGGAATAATTTTGAGTAAAAGTTGTCTCTGTTCTTTACAGTTCTGTGATTGAAAGGTTCTTCAGGTAAGTCAAAACATGGCATCTCATCTGCTCCAAGATTCTGTGAGCTAGGGAAAAAACTGCTATAATGTGTTTGTAACTATATCTCTTACTCTGCAAAAGTACAAAAAACCCAAACAAGTAGGTATGTGAATATTAATCTACCCATCCATTGTGATACAGTTTGATGCCAATGTTCCCCAAAATTTTTTTAGCATTTATAGGTTGCTTTCTTTTAATTTTTTATGATCCTTCAGAATAAGCAGAGCACTAAATGTCTTAGATCCCTAACAGGCTACATATTTGTCTTTCTTTTCTATTCACATTTCATTTCCCTCATTTTTCATTTGTATCTATCTTTTGCAGAGTGCAAAAGCTGTGTAGTAATGTGCAGAAGTAGTTTAGAACAGGGGAGGCTGGTGATTCAGATTTAGGTGCAAATCCACTTAATTCCTAAAGCTGCATTTTTTAATCCCGATTTTCATGAAGACCAGGGCTAGGGGGAGGCAGGGGGAGGGCGGAGATTGGAAAGCAACAAAAGAAAGAATGGCATGTCCAGTTCAGATTTCTGTAGGTATTGATCCAATAAAGAAGTTAGGCCTTCTTCTCTGTAGATTTTAAGACTCTTTGTTGTCCAAGAAAGAGAAATGATTACTTTACTGCAGTCATTGAATACCTCCTGTGATGTGATACTTCTTCAGTTACCTTAAGGGATGAATTCTATCTACTTGCTTTTACCTTCAAAGTAGTAACTTTTTGAATAGGCAACTCTCTAGTTGAGAAGTCAGAGCTTTGTCCACTTTCACTGCAGAAACAGGACAGGTCATACAGGATGCTGAAGATGTAATTATGATTGTTCAAGTTAGTTTGCGTGATGAAAGAAATTAGCAGCCCTGGTTAAGATATAGGAGTTGATTACATCAGTACAAAATGCACTAATCAAAGCCATCAGTGAAGGTAATTAGGTAAAACTGCTTTTATTTTGAATAAAAACTCTCTGGAAATTGTGGGTACTGCTTCAGGAGAAGCCTATTGGCAGTATGGAGAAGCTAAAGGAAAATAATACCATAGACAATACCATAGAGAATTTATATGAAATTGCAGAAGCACATTCATTTCCACTGTCAGAAGTTAGAATTAGCCCAACAAGTATTACTTCTGAACGGAATTGTGCATTAGCAAGGAAGTGGTCTAGCCATCACTGTGCTGAGAAGAGCATCTTCCCAAAGTCCTACCCATGAGATACAAACAACAGATTGTGTTGTATTAGAAAGGGTGCAAATAACAAGATTCAATTTTTGATTTATTTGGGAAGTGAATGTTCCACTTTTGTAGCACTTAGTTAATGGAGTTAGGAGAGCAATTAATTGATTTTGAATTAATTTGGTATCAGAAAGATGTCATTTTCAGTAAAGTATAAAAGATAGGAAAGAGGGGAGGAGTGAAGAAATATAATGTCAATCTCCAAAGGAGTTGTTGGAAGATAGAAAGTGAAACTTTGTCATTAAACATTTCACCACATTCCCTGAATGCTTGCAGCCAAGTAATTTTGCCATTCCTGTTTTCATTTTCCTGGCCTGAAATCTAAAAGATGCAGTATGCAGCACACCTGTCTGAGTAATGACCCATAAAACTTGTTTATTTTACATTAAAAAATTATGTGAATAAACCTTAGCTGCAGAGTGAATGAAGGACTTAATTATATGAAGTTGTCTTTCACCCTTATTAAGAGGACAAATCACTGCTTCATTGCCCTGGCCTTGTCCATAAAGCTAAGTTGCAGGTTTATACATTTCTGTGCACAGTAGGGTACTGAAGAAAGAAGCTCAAAGCCAGAGGCTGATAATTTCTGTAGCAGTACCATGACAAAGAGAAGGGCTGGTGTAAAAACTGGACTTGCTTTACATCTTATTGTGTTTTGTTTATCAGCCAGCCAGAAAGCAATGCAACTTTTTGTTTTGATGTAATTTGAGCTGTTACTACTGCAATTTCATTTTTTGTTTTTTTTTTGTAAATCATATCTAGGGATCACCAGTTGCCAGGTTGGGGTCAGAGATGAATTTCTTGCTTACTTTTAGGAATAGAAATAATAAAGTTACTTGTGTCTTTCATAACATTTTAGTACAATATAAGAAAGGGCTGGGGGTTTGTGCTATGCTGTTTCATTTTTGCTATATCATTTCCTTGAAACAGTGGAAATGATTTGTGAACAGAGAGTTATGTGGGAGGCAAGGAGGAGAAAGATCAGAGAAAGAGATTGGGCTAGGGAGAGAGAGTTAAAGGTAAGACTGTGAAACTGAAAAAGTGTTGCCAGCCTTGGTGGATTGTCAGCTGTTTTGCTTTGACAGTGGTAGGGCACTTGTCATTTCAGCCAGAGTTCTTATAAACACTGCTTCATTCATAAGGAAAACAAAACTCCTTCATCTAAATCTTAGAGAAAAAGTTCTATTCGGGTGCAAGTTCAGTTTTCTTTGGAAGCTTTGCAGTTTCTGATATTTGAGCCTAACCAACTTAAGTCAGTAATGTGCTTCTTTCATCTAGCAGCAGGTCAGACAAAATTTCACTGGTGAGATCATCCATCACTGAAAATAATTTTATTTTCTTTTTCAGGACGAGGTCTTAAATGAGGCTGTCTATAAAGAAATTTGGGCTATGCACTAGTCTTGTAGTGATTCCTATGTGAATTGTAGCATATCAAATGGCAGACTGCTGAACAAAGAATAGAAAAGATCTTCCAAGTTTCTCATTTCAGAATCGATTCTTATTAGTTAGCATGGAGACAGCATGATCTAATGTCATCATGAAGGCATAAACAATAATTGATAAATGTTTTTCGTTGCTGTTACCTGAAGCTTTTACTGATAATATTTGAATGTTAAAAAAAAAGCAACAGCAAATGCATTTTAGCAGTATAAATACGTAAAAAAAATTGGCTCTTAGTTAGTTTAAACTTTACTTAGTTCAAAGTATTAATGCACAAATTTACATAACAACACATGCTCCACTCAGCATTTGTAGCAGGAGACAAAACACCTTTGATTTCTCACCTGATCTTTCCTAGGATGCCCATCTGCATCTAGACCTGTACACTCTGATACTTCTTTGCCCCCAAATCTGTGATGCTGGTGAAGTAGACAGACAGGTAGATGGGTAAGACTGTGCAATGGAGTTGGTGTATGACAAAAAAATTAGCTTTATTGCATTTGCATATATGGCAGTAATTGTGTAATTCAAGTATTAGGACATTCTGCTCATTTTTAGGAGGTCAGTATTGGAAGAGGGAGGAATGCTACAGAGCACGGTGGCATATGCAGTTGACTCCAGACACAGAAAACTCAAGAGAAATATGATACAAAGATCACTGTACTTTGCCAGAACTGTAGGAAGAGATGAGACAGTAGGAAGGTAGCAATTAGCAGTGAGGAGGATTAGCAGTGGGTTTTTGGGCCTTCAGATGAGTCAGATCACGGGTTTCAAATGGGTGGTGTGACCCATGGTTAATAAAGAGTGCCACAATTGTGGATGGAGATATGCTTGGCAGAGCTCTGTGTTTGTGGCCTTTCCTTTCTAGTGAGCACTATCAATTTGTCACATTTTATGAGCAGTAAAAACCTCACCCTGATTAGTAGAAGAAAAAAAATAATAATAGGTTAATAAATTTTTTTTCTTTCTGACAAGTATCGTGTATGAAAACACGTTGTCAGAGACAGCTCTCTGACTTCTGCCTGCACCACCCCAATGCTCACTTCTAATCCTTCTGGCCATTTTTTTCCACTAAGACACTGTATTTATTTCTGTCTCTGACAACTGTTTGAAAAGTTGTGTGCCTTCTGCACAGTGCTGTATTATGGACGATGTATTAGGAGTCATATATCCAGAATGCCTTCTTTGCGGGTACCTAATAACTGTGCCTCTGCTCCATAAAGAAAAAGTCTGTGACAGGTTTATTCATCTTTTTATTTCCTTGTTGTGCTCTGCTCCCTGCTGAAAACAAAAGGTTCCTTTTCACTTTAGCCTCCTTTTCTCTTGTCTGGTTTGTAAATGCTGGATGAATTTCATTTGCAAGGATTGCTTTCCTGCCGCACAGACTGCCAGTCACCAAAAAGAGATTACACAGGTTGCTGTTTTCAAGGATCAAGCAGAAGTTTTGGACTAGATAAAGCATAATATTTGTGATAGTCATCTTTTCTTTCAACACCAGGAAGGAACAACACCTAAAATATAAATTGGTGCATGCCTCTGCCTTTGGAGACTTTAATTTTGGTCTGATTCGAAATAGGTAGAAGCATCTTGTCTAGCTCAGTTCAGCTTTCTGCCTACTTCTTGCAGAGAGGACAGCTTTGTTGGTGTTGGGAATGTTCCCCATTATTTATATCCCAAAGAACTAAGTGCTTCATGCATGTTCCAGGTACATGATGGGAATTAAACCTAAAACATCTGCTTCATGCACGAGACTATTGCAAAGGTGGTAATTCAACCATCTGCTGTTGGATGAGTTGACAAGACCAAGAAGGGAAGAGAAGGGGTGTTCTATTTAGTTGCATAAAAAAACTTGTCCTAGAATGCATTTGTCCCTCCCATACTGGCCAACATGTAAGGTGAGAGGGCAAAGTTTAAACCATGCTTATAGATCTTCAATAAATTCATCAAAGTGTACATAGCTACACAGGATGCCTCACAGCACACCTTAAATGACCATATAGATACCATTTGCCCAGAGAGTATACACTCATGAACTCCAAAAAGTTATAGAAAAGTTCCCAACCCTGTCATTCTGCCGGCTGTACCTATTTCTCAGAGCCACACACCTACTCATGTGTCTGTGTACTACACCCTCCCACATGGTGTTCCTCACCCACACATGTCAGTGCTCTCAGGTACAGCAAACTCCTGCCCACAAGCAGCGACGTGTTCAGCAAGCTGCAGGCACCAAGGAACACGTGTGTGAGCCCACGCTCACACTTGGCATGTGGAGCAGATACAGCTTCCCATGCACTCACACAAGCCTAGTCAGGTCACATTTGCATAGCCCTTAAAAAGCTTTCTGTGATTTGCACGGGAAGGCAGAAGGATCACCTCCAGAAAATCTCAACTTCTTTGTCTGTTATAGGATAGTGCAGGGAAGTTATAAACCTTGTAAAGGAGCCTTCCTCCAAGAGGCAATAGGAATTCACTAATTGACCTAGCACAAAGCACTTGAATATGATTTAGGATTTTTGTACGACTTTTATTTCTAATCAGTGTTGCCCTTTCACACTATTTCCTTTCAGCTCTGGTGTAGATAGGAAAAGCTCATGTAAATTGCAGGCAGAGGGTCATGATAGCTTTAATGGATATAGCTCTTAATGAGAGTATTTGTTCTGCTGAGCTGCCATGTGCTAACTCCCCATACCTGTTTCAAAAGCTGCTAGCAGCAGTCCTATTACTGTAGGAGTACATCTCAAATAGCTGTTAGTGCTGCTCCTGCTAGCTTAGCCCGAGAGATTTTTTTTTCCTCTAGTTCACTTGAGTGAACCACTGTCACATAAAAGCAGAGTATTCCAGGCTTAGTGCTGAACTCTGCATCAGCTATCCTGTTATGGGCAGTAAGAACATGGTGTGGTCACAGGTAGGCTGTTGGTTTTTACCTACTGCTATGCCTTTGTGCTGGTTTTGGCTGATGTGCCTGTGCAGGCATTGATCAGGTTGCTTTGTAATGCTGATATATAACTCCCAATAGGATACCCCTGACTTTTTATCTTCAGCCCATTCAGCACAGTAGGAGTGAAGACAATCAGTATATTGTAGCAATAAATTTTGAGATCAGTTTTATTGCCACTGTTTGCTGGCTGCCCACAGGTACCCACCCAGAGTTTTTACTGTGAGTCACTACAGAGCAAATCTTAACTATGGCTTGGAGCTTGAGGAGTAAACAGGAGAGCTTGAGTGTTATGGAGTTGAGCACTGCAGAACTACAAGTATAATGGAAATAAGAAAAGCATTTTATCTAAAGAATAATAAACTGTAGTGATGTTATTTTGTTTTACTACTGCAAGGCATGAGGCCAATGATTATTATAGCACACTGAATTTCTTGTAATGCCTTTTATCCTAGCAACTCAGAAGGCTTTAAAATTCAGTCTTCTTACCCATGTTGGTGAAAATAAAATTATATCCAGAGCTAACTGAGGTTATGGACATTTGAGTGGATTTGAGCAAAGTAGAAAATTCAAAACATGAGTCCTGGGAGAATTGGGTCAGTTCATTCCTTTTATGAATTTCCCATATGATCTTAGGGAAGATAGTCTTTTGGTGCCTTTAATGCCTTCTGAAAGTGAGGTTAATAGTTTTTATATCAGTTATGAGAATAAAACATAAAATTTGGTCAGATGCTATAGTAGTGATGGCCCTATAAAGTCTAATATGAGAACCAGCAGCAGAAACTAGAAGTGTGGACTTCAGTCTCTGAAATAAATTTTACTTGATCAATAGCTTTGTATTTTGCAGACTTTAGTAACAGGAGACACTATGCCACTGTTCTGTAAGGCTTGCAAAAACAGCTTTTTATCCTTGCTAAAGTGTGATGAGAAGTCCTGCTTGGGTTTCTGGTTTCTCAGCTGATGTTGCATGTGCAGTTGTTATTGCTCATATAAAAATCCTCTCAGCTTCTCAGCCCAGAACTGCATGTCACTACCTTCAGAACTGTCAATCATCGAACTCCAGGCCTGGCTTTTTTTGTTTATCCTCACTGTTATGATTAATCTTGAAGTGGTGACTCCTTTTTCTTGCCTGCAACAAAGACAATAGCCTGTTGAGTATGCTTGCATGTACTTGGTGTAAACGAGAGAAATAATAACACTCTGAGTTTATTGGAATAAACACTGTAATTACTTTTGCTTCTTAGGAAAGCAAGGTTCTGGCCAGAAGAAGAAGCACACACAACTTGTGCAGAATCATAAAAAGCCTTTAAATTCCAGGGTTCACAAGTTCAGTCTCCTTAAAGATCTATGCAGATGTTTTTCTGCCCTGCAACTGGAATTCCCCAAGTGCATACCGCAGTGCTTATATCTTTAAGCAACCATTTTTGAGTGCCCTTTTTCTCATCCCTCCTTTTCAAGATAATGGCAAATTATTGAAGCCATTGGAGAGTCTGCAAAGAAGAAAGAACTACAAACCTGACACTAATTATCTGATGTGAATTTACTGGAGGGACATTTACAGGTTTTAACTCCTTGGCCACCTGCTTTTACTCCCTAGCTGAAGTGCTTCCCTTATTCAAGGTGTTGCTGCTAGGCTGTGTGTGTTTGGACAGGAAAGTAAAATGGGTAGGAAAGTGAAATTCTCTTCCCTTAGCTTCAGCAAGGCCATACAGTCAGAGCTTGGCTTCCGTGTTGCCTTTTGTTTCTCAATCAAGTCACAAAATTGATTCTAGCACTTTTGAAATAAACAACATTAAAGCAGAGATTACATGGTCTTGTGTTTCTGGGACATCTCATACTAGTCTCTTTTGGGACTATCTGCCATAATATAATGGCACATGTGGGAGGACCTTTAACTCTGACCTTTGAGGAATCACTCCTAATAGCTGTGGCATTTGCACAATCACCATTCTTCTGCATTTAAGACTCATTGAGCAGTAATACGTAAAGGATATTAGTCACCTTCTAGTGATTATGTAGAGCATCTATGTTTTAGAAAAAGGTTCAGGTCTCAAACAACCTTTCTGGTTGCATCTGGGGTTTTTTTTGTCTTCAATGACAAGATTTTTATTGTGAATGCTGAACCTCTTCCTGGTAACTCTTGGATACACCTTAGGCAAATGGTGAATAACCTAATTAGAAACCTTAATAACCATCTTACAAGCCATTGGCATGCCCCAAGCACGATGAGTGCCACCAAGTAGAATTTTTCTCTCATTTCAGAGAAGTTCTGTTTGGCACCAGCACTCACAATTTTCACTTGAGTCAGCACATCAGTCAGTTCAACTGCAGATCAGTCCCCAAGGTTTGCAGGAACCCACTCTGCACTCCAGAAGCTTTAAAACATTACACCTTGCTCTGTGCACCTCAGCTTCTCCATCCTTGGGAATATTAACTTCTTACTGCATTCAGATGGAATCCAGTAGAAGAAAAAACTAAAACTACTGGATTCTTATCAGGTTGCTCTGTTGTAAGCAGGAGCTGCCATCTGGCTGCTATCTTTGTGCTCTCATGCCATGAAAATTTTGAGGATCAAAAAACAGTCAGGAACAGGACAAGATACTAAATTTCAGCTGTGCAGTTGGAAAAGTTCAGTGAACTGCTTGTTTCTGGTGGTTTATTTTTTGGGTTTTTTTTTCTCCCCTGCCTGCAGTTATTAAACTTCTCAACTAATGGCTGCAAGCCCCAGGAGGTTTCCAGGTGAAAATCATTCAAGCTTTTCCCTAGCAGACCCGATGTGGGGGGAGAGCCAGCATGTGTGCAAGCTCAAATTCCCGGGGCTCTGCAATTTGGCTTAACCTTCACAGGAATGCTGGAGAGTGTGGCAGCAGCACAACCGTGTGTTTCAGCAGGGCGTTCAGCTCTGGTGCACTCTTCTCTGCACTCTGATTAATTGCAGCTGTGTACAAATTAGTTTTCTCAAAAAGCTATTTATCGCCCTCAAATTAACTGCACAGGCATTAAACCACAAACAAATGGGCAAAATAAGAGCAGTAACATAAACATCCAGCTTGGGGACTGGGTTTCATCCTGGTCTTGTGTCAGTGGTGTGTAATGAGTGATCACCAGCTTTCCTGATGGCTGACAAGCTGCAGCTCTCTCTTTGTCAACAATTAATTCAAGCCCCAGCATGGTGCTGAAAGCACAGGGCTGTGAGAGGCGATGACAGAGACACAGCAGTGACACCTGCACTTTTGGAGTCTGGGATAAATGGCACTTTTCTGTAGTGGCAGGAGACATCACAGGCAGCACTGCACAGCCAGGTGTGGACAGCTGTGCATATCTCTGAGCTCACTGCAGTAGAAAAGCCATCTGTGTGCTTTGACACAGGACAATGCCCACAGATGAAGTCCAGCTGTGAGGAAAAGCTTTGCAGATGCACAGTTGTGAAGTAGTATGTATAATCACCTTTGGGACCAGAACTGGCTCAAAGCACAGCCTTGGCTGCATCCTGTGTGCTGCCAAGTGCTGTTTAGACTGAAGGTTTCATTGTTGTGCTGTCCATTTGTGTGCTCACACAAGGTCCATTCTTGTGAAGTGCAGAATAGTGAGGCCAGTCCAGAAGGCTCTTACTAACAAGGAGCTCCACCAAGAGCCTTTTCAAAGCAGGTCTGGTCACATCAGTTTATTTAGGGCCTTATCCATCAGCTCTTGAACACCTTCTGTGTGGAAGTCATGTCTCATACTCAAGTATAGTGTTCACGTGGACTGTAAAATATCTGTTTCATTTCACATGAAAATTAATTTCAAAAATGCAACTTCAAGCTCTAATGTGCCCTAGGACATATATTAAGCTGAAAAGTTCTATCATATTTCATTTTAATTTGTTATCTTTTAAAAACAAGTAATGTTAAGAACGTATATTACTGACCTTAAAGCACTTAGAAAACAATCACTCATGACAATAATGCTCACTGCAGATGGTTTTATTTTTCTGTACTTTAAAGGCAGTGAAGCTGAGGCAGAGGAGAGACTTGTGCTCTGCTCTTTGTAAAACAAAAAATGGAATTGAAGAGACAAGTGTAAAGAAACAAGCCCATTTGATTTTAAGTTCTACTAGGCCTATAGTTTTCTTTCAAAAAAGCAAGCAAACAAACAAAACCTTAGGACATGCTGAGTATGCACACAAATACCACACACAGAGTACATTTCAGTAAATTGTGTTTTTCTTGAAGTTTAAAACTTGAAAAGGTACTCAGTGTCCTAACTTTTTTCATTCCTTTTCTTCTAGAGAATGTACACTAGAGATAGTTTGATAGTTTCCTATGATTATTAAAGTTGAGTATTCATCCTATACAAAAGACTGCAGAATTAACAATACACTGCAATTACATGTGCCCTCAAATGGGAACACAGGCTTATTACTTGTCTCAAGTAAAATAATTACTTAGAGGAGTGACACATTGATTACTAATTCTTCAAGAAGTTATTATGCCTTACTATTTGAAAAACAAAGACTTGAAGACAGGAATACAATTCTTGCTAGAAGTTGCTCAATTTGATACATGATTTTGACTCAAGTAATTGCTTTGTTAAAGCTAGAATGTACTGGAAAAGCTTGAGTTTACTTTGTTAGTGCTACATAATAAAACAACTAGTATTAATAATAATTATAAAACTAATAGCCTGCTGAGAATGAACTCTTGATTTTTACTCGCTACCACAAAAATAGCGTTTAAAACTGTTGATCTGTTTGAACCACTCTATAAACTGGTCAAATCCAGAGGCACAGGAATGCAAATACAGCAGCTTTTTGTAATTATCATTTTTTATTCTTAAATGTTGGTAGGTGGATGAACATTCCAATGATTTGGAGGCTCTGTGCACAATATGGGAGCTACAGTTGCTTCCTTGCAGACTTTGCTGCTCTCCAAGGCTTGTGTCTCAGCTGGATTCATTCACAGCACCATTCCCCTTGTGAGTTTTGAACACTGAGACCTGAATGGGAAAGTGATTTTCCACTAAAGTGGAGATGAAAGGGATTAGGTCTGCTCCACCAGTATGGTGCAGAAGCCAGGGAAAAAGCAGTTGGTCTTACAATAAGGGTTCACGATTCCCAGTTTTGTATTTATTCCATGAAATTAGGTTGTGCTCAGTACCATACTTCAGTACCAGGACGTGGGAGTCCAAGACACAGAGAGTGTGTCTCTGTCTGTTTTGGAAGGTTCTGGCCCTCAGCAAAATACTGCTTTTAATCTGCATCCCTAAAAAAAGTTGCCAAGGCTTTGGAATGAGTTAGAACATAAAGTGTGAAATAAATAATAGTGATAGTGAGTATTAGACAAAAAGTCTAAGATTTTTAAAATCTAATATAAAAATGAAAGAGACCCAAAATAGAGATTTTGGGTGTAGTTTCTTCTTCTTCTTCTTCTTCTTCTTCTTCTTCTTCTTCTTCTTCTTCTTCTTCTTCTTCTTCTTCTTCTTTCACTCCATGTTCTTCTTCTTCTTCTTCTTCTTCTTCTTCTTCTTCTTCTTCTTCTTCTTCTTCTTCTTCTTCTTCTTCTTCTTCTTCTTCTTCTTCTTCTTCTTCTTCTTCTTCTTCTTCTTCTTCTTCTTCTTCTTCTTCTTCTTCTTCTTCTACTCCATGTTCTGTAGTGTAGGTAGCAAATAGTTATTAGTTTAAAATAATAATAACATAGAAGCCACATATGTAGATTAGAAAAAGTTATTAGTAATAAAATAAAAACAATATACGTGTAAAGAGACAATTAGATACTATATCTTTAAAAAGCCTTGGTTTGAGATTCTCGAGACCATTTTTGCCCCTCTTGTAGCCTGCTTCTTATATATTAAATCTAATCTTCAGACAAACAAAAATAAGATAAGAATAAACCAGAAACCAAAGACAAAAACCTTGAGTTGTGCCTGTGTCTCTCACCTTGCTCAAGAACTCACAAGGAAATTACCCCCACAAAAGCTCTAGGAAGTTAATTCCCTACTTAGAGTAGTACCCACAAAACCACCCACAAAGTGGTGCCCCGTGTGAGGATCGAACTCACGACCTTCAGATTATGAGACTGGTTCTGGCCCTCACAGGAAGCAGAGTATCTACAAGGATGACCTGTGGGCTGGTGCTGAATTAATAAAACTGAGAGACACTAAATACCAAGGCCACTACCAGTTCATCCTCGTGATTAGGTGGTAGGAGATTTTTCCTATTTGTGAAAGTCATATTCCTTTAATTAGAGATTGTTTGTGGTTTAAAAAAAAAGCAATTTGAGTGCATTTAGCAAAGATAACTTTCTTGCTTTCTTTAGCATAGTTTTGAGTTTGTGACAGTCACTGCTGTTACTTGCCTTCATCATCCACATAAGATGTGTTCTGCTGAATTGTTCCTACCTAGAGCAAACCACAGGTTTTGGGGTTTTGCTTGGTGGGATATTTTTTTTTTTTTAGGCAATCAGTAATTATTTCCCTGAGAAGCAGTTTTTAAGGCTATTGCAGATTCCCAGGGAGGGTATCAGTGTGATGGCAGTAAAGCAGATCTCTTCATGGGAGAGTTCTGACATGCTCACATAGGGACTTTTGATTTCCAGACTTGCAGACTCCTAATTCAGGTCCCGGTTCAGGAGTAAGGAGCAACTAGCACCTAAAATAATACAATAATACACCTAAAATAATAAGTTTTGTTTGTTTTGCAAGATATCATTTCTCCTTGGTGAGAGCTGCTTTTGAAAATTTATTCAGTGATTAGAAAGCTAGCAGGGTGCCACAGTAGCAAGCAAGCATCTGTCTTCTGGTGTCTGGTCTTTAATGTTTCCCAAGCTTGAGGGAAAGATGTAATACTTCTGTAAAGGATCATCTAGGATCTTTATACTCCTGGAAATATTAAATTCTGATTTTGAAGTTGATCACCAGCTTATATGAGCTCTAAAGGTGTGATTTCATTGCTTTTTATCAGGTATAAGCCAAGGTGTTAGCACGTATCCAGTGTCCTTTTCTACTCATATCTGCTTTTGAGTAGTTGTTCTGAGGGGCCATTAATTGTAAGCAGAGAAACGTGGGAAGCCTTATGAAAGTAGTGCATGTATTATTACTGAAGACAAGAGAGGGAAGTCACCTTTCATGAGGGGAACTAGAAGTAAATTGATCTGTGAATGAAAAAGCTTTCTGGAAATCAGAGTCTTAAATTTTTTCCCTGATATGAAGAGACAAGGTTATTTATCAATTAACTTGACTTTTGCCTGAAAAAAAGTTAAGGGTAAGGTACTCCCACACCACCAATAACATTGGAGTAAAGATCTCTAATAAACCTTCATTTTTTCCTCTGTTCCACCACCCTCTTGCCCAAAGGCCACCAGTGACAAAGTAGAGTGAGACAAAGAGATGCCTTAGCATACAGGCAGATTACTGAACTGCCACCAGGGATATCTTCTACTACATTAGCATGGTTTTCACACACGTCCTGCCATGTTAATTGAAAGATCTTTAATTTGCATGTGGGAATTATCTCAATGATTCTCTTTCATGAACCCTCTTTATAATTATGCAAATGGTCCAGCACAAGGGAGAAACAAGTCATTTTATTAACTTCAAAAGCAGTGTATTTAAAATAAAGAAGATGACAATGACAAAACTTGCTGATGATTTACCAAGCACTAACAATGCCAGGAAATGTATATTTGTCCTCTTTAGCAACTGAAGACATCTATTTTATTGCAGATATTACCTAGCTACTTTGCAGATACAAAAGCATTGAATGGCCATCCATTACACAACCCAATTCTGATGCTTTGTCTCATGTCTGATCAAGGTTTCTTCTTAGCATCTCCCCAAGGACAGTCAGCATGGCTTGCAGTCAAGAGGAAACACTTCAT
Organism: Dicaeum eximium; assembly: GCA_013396995.1. NCBI lineage: Eukaryota > Metazoa > Chordata > Aves > Passeriformes > Dicaeidae > Dicaeum > Dicaeum eximium. Next base: position 67,634 of record VWZP01006230.1, read on the forward strand.
ATTCCAAAATAAGCCAGTCACTTAATCCAGAGCTGGCTCTTCTCCAGCTTGTTTCTCTGAATTATAGTTTGGCTTGAGTAGCTGCTTCAGCAGATATCCGAGAATTTAGCTGGGAATCACGGTCAGTATGTCATCTTCTAAGACCTCATATATTTTCTTTTTTTTTTCCCCTTGGAAACAACCACATATGAGTTTAGGGTTTGAGGGTTTGTTCAAAAAAAAGGAAATTTCTTTGTCATATGGTATTTTGAGTACTCTTACCTAAGAGTGCTTTGAAGTATTAGTTTCAACATTTTCAGCCTCAGGTAGGGGCTATAGAGAAAGTGTCTTTCATCTATAATAGTGCACATCTTATGCTTGACATTCTGCAAGAGCAGAGTGCATTATTCAGAGAATCATAAAATTGTTAACGTTGAAAAAGACCTCTAAGTTCATCGAGTCCAGCCATAAACTTTGCACCAGCGTGTTCACACTGTAGCAGTGTGGAACTGTGCTCACAAATTATGTGGTAACGTTCTGTATGAGGCTGGCCAAGTTAATTTTCATGGCATACACTGATTTCAGGAGTTGAAACTCAAGTGGGGATGAGTTGGTGGTGAGTGCATTCCTGTGAGGGCTTTGATTCTTAGGGAGTTTCACTCATGGTTTCAGTATACTGTATGTCCAAAAACCCCTATGTGTCATTATATCACTTTAATGGGAGAAGTTTGCAGAAAGAGAAACTACATATGTCTATATTCTGCTTTGTATGTCCTATATTATTAAATTATATCTATAAACTACATGCCTATAGTATTAAATTAATTCTTTATTTTATATTATTTTTTTATTTACTTTGCCTTTTATTATAGGGGATACATGAGTCTACAGTTGAACATCCATAGTTTAATCTCTTTATATTGATAAAGTATACAACCATCTAGGTTCACACACCTCCCTTTGTCATTACAGTGTGAATTCCTTTCCCTCCAGCCCAGATTAACTTGGTCAGTACACTCAGACTCTGGCATAAGATACATTTGTGTTCACTTTAGAGAACTAACCCAGACACAGTAATGCTGCAAAAAAATTTATGTGTAATGTGGTACGATAAAAATGCCTGACCTGGTGATGCAGAGCTCATTTTAACCTCTCCCCAGCAATGAGCTCTCAGCAGTGCCCATTCACCTCATTATAGGAACTCCAGATTGTAGCATGAGGTGTTGTACCCTATGTGATGAGCTCATAATTTTTTACTTCTTTCTCTTTGTGAATTCCCAAAGACAATCCTCATTTAAAAAAAAAATCTTGTCTTTCCTTGTTCATTCTTCCCCTTCCCTCTTTTTAATTTTTATTGTCATTTTCATCTAATTTTTCTAATTCCTTTTCCTTTAGGCAAAAAGGAAAAAATTCTGCTGAGAAATGTATTTTCCCTTAAGGGTGATGCAGACTTCAAAAGAAAAATCAGTCATTTCAAGAGGAGGAAAAAAAAGTTTAATCATCAAGAGCAATAATTACTTTCTAAATATTAGCATGGCAGATAAGGAGAACAGAATTGAAATGGAATGTGGGGCTTCCTTGCTTATTCATTATATTTGATTTCTAAGTTTGGAATTTCTAAGGACTTACTCTGTATTACATCTCCATAATGTAGTTATTATAACTGATAAAGTATCAAGACAATTATCAGTTTCAGTTCTTTGTGTTTCCTGAGAGATAAAAGATGACAATTTGAAAAGTAACTGCCTTTTTTTCTCAGCTTGATCTCTATACTTCCTCCTGTGCTCAAGCAAGGCACATGTTTTTGTTTCCAGCCATTTTTTAGATGGTCTGAATTGAATTTGTTCAATGGTATGTTGGGCTGACCCTTAAACGTCATTGCATTTAAACCACTAGAAATCCCTCCCTTAACTGGTGTCAGATTTTTTGGCAACTGAGTTAAAACTGGTAGCAAACCTGGTTTTCTGTCTGACAGAACATAATTATCTGTATTCCTCTACTTGTGAAAGTAAAGAATTTGTAAACAGCTTCACACAAACCTGCCACTATTTTACAACAGCAGAATTGTTCTTTAAAATATTTTATTTTTAAAAAATCAGGTTTGCTCAGTGCTGTTTCAGAGCATATCTGCTCATGTTTCAGAATGACTGGAAGGATTTGGCACTGGTACAGAGAAAATTTTTAGGGACAAATTGTGAATTGGGAGTCAGTCTCAGTAGAAGAAATATTTCACAATTTCGCTTCTTTAGCTGGCATACTAAAAGAATAAAGGAGAGATGCTTGCTCTCTGAAAATGTGTTGTGTTTATAAAGAGGAGACTGGGAAATTATTTCTTTAAACAAAAGGGTTGCATGGCCCTACCCAACTGTGAACAAATGGCTGCTACCCAACTGTGAACAAGATGCAGCTGGAAGTTAGAAATGGGTTTCTATCCAAAAAGGAAAAATGAAATCCTCTTCTATCCAAGAGGAAAAAATGGGAATCATCTGGAGGAAGAGGTCCAGAAGAGTAAATTTATTCATGGCTTTATTTGATGTAGAACTGAAGCAGCTAAGTACTGGCTCCTGCACATTTAGAGGTTCCTTCTTGTTTTCCTGTGATTTGTGTACCTGATAGACAGGACCCAGTGCCATTTTGGTACTAATGACAATATCATAGAGCTATGAGACTGTATCTCTGCTGAGCTCCAGTGTGATCGGTGGTCAGCTCTCAGGTGGCACAGCTGAGCAGAAAGCTTTTGCACAGAGGTGCAGAGCTCCCTATGGCAGACAGCAGCAGGCAACTTACTGATAAACATACAGGACCTTTTGATCATTTGGCTGATCACATCCTATGAGGTCAAATTTCCCCACTGATCTGCTAAAGGGTCAACCATTCCACTTAAAGTGAAATTTCTCTTTCTGAAGCAGAGAAGTAATCAACTGCAAGAGAGGAAACTTTCCCTAAATGCAGCACTCCACTATGTACTGCCTGCTGGTTGGGTTGAAGTGATAGGCAATCCTATTTTTACTAAATAAGGAAGTACTTTATATTCAGGTTTCAATGAGTTTAAGGCTCAGCTTCTGAAGGCTAGAAAGAGCAGAAGAAAAATCCCCAACTCTTCAAATATATCCCTTGAGGCAAAACTCTGAATACTGACATTGGCTGTTACAGAAATGCATTTAAAATTATCAGTTGGATTTGCTAGTACAGCTGGATGTCTTGTTCATTGGTATTTGGAGGTGAAGGTTTGGAGGAGAATTTTGGAGCAATTGGGAATTCAAGCTGTGTTGATCTTCATGGCTCTTTTCTTGCCGGGGTGGATGAGAGAGAAAGGTGCTTGAAGTTTTACCTTTTGGAAAGTAAGTATGATGTTAGGTATAGTTCAGAGTACAAACAGGTTACTTAGGGCTTGGCTAGTCACATTACATGAGAAAAAATTATCTCAGTCATGAGGTAAAGATTAGGCAATATGCTTTAAGTTAAAAATGCAGTTAAATACTGTGTAAAGTGCAAAAGCCCCTAAAAAGGAGAAAATGGGGTATCTTGGTAGCTCTAGTTAGACAAAAACTAAACTCAGTGGCCTGGTTTTGTGACCCTCAGCTCCAGAGTCTGTGGTTAAAAGTAGAGAGGGAGAGGTGATAGGCAAGGTACTGGGCACGGAACAGCCCATTAAATTATGTTTACTCAGACTCAGAAATGAGACACAAAAAGTAATATGAAATTAAGCACTTTATTATTATGGGTAGGGCTTCAACATATGCTACCGACTCATAAATTTAATCTGATTGCTTTATTCCTTAAAGAAATCACAACAGTGAATAGTTTCTGGCCTTAAAATCTGGGGCTTTTTTGAGAATTTTCCTCGTATTGGGGAGGCTTTCACTCACTTCAGCCTGATGAGGTTCACTGCAGGTCAGAAGAGGATGGAGGGGAGGACAGTGCAGTGCAGGCTTAAGGTGCATCCTTCCCTGAGCCAATGTGCAGCCAGCAAATCCCCAGTGCTGCAGTGCTGCTGTTGTGCACATGCAAGACAAAAACTCGTGTCACCATCTCCCCAGATCTAGAATGGGGCTCTGGATACCCAGGGGGATGAGACTACCCCACTCTGTAGGTAGTGTATAATTTCTTGTGTTTTCCTGTGTGGGATCCAGCTGTGCAAACTTTGGTTTGAATTAGATGAGTGTAATGTACTGTACAGTGATTAAGGATGTACAAGTTACACTCACAAACAGAAGGAGAAAGACGTTGCTCTCTCTGCAGGGTAAAATACTGAAACAGGCATTATTTCGTACTCAGTCTACCAGTGACATTTTAATTTATGAGCTAAGAATGCGATGATTGCTGGCTGCAAAAATTGATTTGGTGTTCATCTGATTCAACCCATGTCAAGAGTTTGAAAGTAATTATGATAGTGGAGCTGATAGGCAGGCAATTACATTTTTGTTCTCTCTTTTCTTTCTTTTTTTTTCCTGAAGTTGCTCTTGTCAGAAGGCCCTACAAGCATAAGTATAATCTTTGGTAATGTTATTTTGTAGACTATTAAGGTATAATCTCACTTAATGTTACACATGCACTAACTGCATTCCTAAATAAAGTCTTTGTTAGCCTCTTTGGAAATCTCCCAGGCTAACCAGATTAAGGAATCCATGTTTAGCCAGTCTTTTTCTGCCCATACTTCCTCTGCACTTTCATTAATCCTGGCTATAAGTGGTATTTCCTCGGGCTGTGTTCTGCTGTGCTCTCTGTTCTGTCATGCAGGGCAGGGAGAGGCTCTCACCACAGCAGGCAGCAATCAGGGCACTGCTGTGGGAAGGAGATGTTGCAGGTTCTTGTTCCTACGCTCCTGATGCAGTGAGAAATTTCCCTGCTTTTAGCTGTTCAGAACACGGATGTCAAGCCTGGATCCTTTTGTGGGGGCTGTACCCTCCAAGGTGTCCAGTGGGTGCTTTGCTGTCGTGCACACACTGGATGGTATGCCTGAAATTTAGGTGCAAGTAAAAACAACAGTATTATCCGAAAACCAATACTTTGATATCATTCTGGTTTTGAGGTTGTTTTTAAAGGGCATTTGGGGTTGTTCAAGGATAAAACAAAAGCTAATATTTTAACATCGTAACTCACTGTAAAACTGACTTATTTCCTTGTCAGCTGTACTAAATATGTTGCTTCTTCACCTAAACAGCAGTACTTGCAAAAAGGTCTCTTTTATCCTGTTTATACTGTAGTATCTAAATACAGAATCTTGATCTGATTTGAGGCTGTGGGTAATACCATTATTGTTAAAATTCAGGTAATAGCTGTTCTATCATCACATATGTTTTATGCTCTCTGATAAAGCATAAGTTAAGGAAATATTTCCCCTGAAAATTTAAAAGCCTGTGTTTGAGTTATGATCATTATCTCTGTTGGTATTAAAGAGCCACTCAGTTTTCCTCAGAGTCTGAAAGAAGAAGGGGTGGCAGAGAGAAAGAGGAGTAATGTTGAAAGTAGAAGACCAAAGCTCCTGAGCTTCAGTAATACTGCAGGGGAGGGAGAGACACAAAGTCAGAAAGCTGACTTTGACAGCTTTGGGCTGAAGGTGGAAACAGTGAGTGGGAAATGGAGACTAAAGTCTAGAAAACAAATCACAGCACAGGGAGAGATGTAACTGAAGTCTGTGAAAGGTATCTGTCTCCCTTCCAAACTTGTCAATTATCCATTTCATTCATTCACTCCTGATATATTTTTTCTCTTTTTGCTGAAGTGGATGAGAAATTATACTTATTTTAAATCAATGGCAAAGTATGGAATTGTATAGGAGTTGTGTTTTCATTTATATCTTTTATATTCACATCCTATACAGGAATTAAAGAAATGACGCCTGTAGAAAATTCTAGATTATACACTTTCAGGTCAATGATTTCTCTTGCTTTTGCAAAGATTTTCCTACTGGTATCCAGTTGATTGGGCTGGCAAGAGTCAATAGCTTCTCTCCCATCTTTCTGATATTGCATTGCACATAAAACCAGATTCTGTGGTTGCTTGGTCCTGTAGTTATAGGATATATTAGTCTGCATTCTCTTTGACCTTACTAACTTTAAACCAGAGCAGTTTCCTTAAAAGTATTTCATTACTGATCCCCAGTGGACAATAGAGTCCACACCAGGGTGAAATATCATGCTTATCCAAAATGATACAAATGGTTTGAAGAGAAAGGTTATTTTGGGCAAACATATGCCATCATTTTTCCATTTTTAACTGTCTTTGGGCTACGAAGTACAGCTGCATGTGATTTTCTTTAAAGCTCAGGTCTATTCTCATCTTCTAGTTTTATTTAGGCAGCATTTTGACATTATATTTAAGCCTAATTCACTTTACAACATGCATGATAATAAAGACCATTTACCATCAAAAAGAGATAAGGAAACAAGTTGGAGCAGATTCTACAGTGTGTCCTTGCTTCTGGAATGTACAATACATTCCACATTTCTATTTATGGTACTGAGTCTTCTGTTACTGATCTTGTGTGGATTGCTCCAGTCCATTTTAAATGATTATGCATTACAATGCTCTCCTCCTGCCTCCTGACTCTGTGAACCTGACAGGCCTCCCTGGAGCTTATTCAGGTGCCTTCTGTGGCCTCAGAAAGGTGTCAGCTTGTTGGACTTAGGATGACTGAGAAATGCAGCATCCTCTTAAAAGCTTCACTGCTTCTTTGTAGCTCACACTCCATATACAGCTCAACAGGTGGCTTTCTGAAGCATCTCAGGAATCAATAAATCACTTCTGATATAGGCCCTTTAATTAAAAAATGTCAGAAACTGAGGCCAGAACAGAAAAAAAATGCATTATTGGGCACTGATTCATATATCTTCTTAACCACACAGAACATTGAAAATTAGTTTGTATGCTAACAAATGACCAAATTTCATTACTTTTGGACATGTATTTCCATTCAAGAAGGCAAACCAAAATTTAGAAATCTTTAGAGGAAAAAAAAATCTAAACTATTATTGTGCCACTGTGTAAATCTGTGTTGTGCCTTGCATTCTGCGTTGCACTCACTTTTGGCCATCAGCTCTCAAAAACTGATCTATGATGAATAAAAAAGCTGCAGGATATGCACTGGTTTCCACATGAGGAGAGGTTAAATAGACTGACATTCTTCATGATGAAAAATTGGTGACCAAATGGTGATAGCAGAGGTCTTTAAAATCAAAATGAATCAGAGAAATTGCGACTAGGCAGTGACTGCTCACAGTTTCTCATGAAACAAAGATTGAGGAGTGAAATAAGGTAGAAGCAGGCTGAGATCAAACAGGAGGAAGTGCTTTTATATGAAATGTGGAACTCACTGCCATATGATATTATAGAAAGAAATAGAAATAGATTTTAAAAGCTAATATGTCAGCATGTGGTCGAAAAGCCCATTAAGAACCATGAAATACAAAATCTCTGCAGCACAGAGCTGCAGGTATAACCACTTCCTAACTGATGCTTGCCATTCCATCTAGCATATGTGAGAGAAGAGTTTCTCTTGTGTTTATCCTTTATCTGTCAGCAAACATAAATGTCTAATGCCAGTGGCCCAAGTCAAGGCTTCAGTGGAGTTTGAGCTAGCATGACTGCACTTCTGCTCTGGTTTTACATGTTCTTATAACACAGTCATTATAAATATATAATTGCATTGAAAGCACCTTCATCTGTGACTTAGTATGGACAGATACCAGACATATCTTCAGGCCTTTTAAAGAGCCTGAAAGAAACAAAAATTAAATATGAGACACATAACTAGATAAATCAAGAAGCAGGCAGTGAACCTTCAGCTCTTTATAAAATTCACAATGCAGGAATTCCCTTCTAAATGGGAAGGCCTTTGTCTGTAAATTGCATCAATATTTCATTAATTAAATTCATTTTTCTTTCTGTCTTCCTTTTGTTTTGTGTAATTAGGATATAGTCATTTGCAGCCAAACCTCTGTTCAGCTGCTATAAAATATTCATTTCCAGTTGCAGCTTGATAATGAAACAGTATCCTGCAGCCCATTCAAACTGTTGCAAGGCAAGGCAAATTACCAAAGGGAAAGGAATAAATTCATTTTTTAAAAAAACAATGAACTTAAATATGCTCAGTACAAAATTGTTTCAGGCAGAGGAAAAGGCTGCCAGCTAAAATGCAGTTTATGTAATACATTGGCAAGGAGGTGGGAAGCCAGTGAATAGAAGTTAATGAGTTGACAGCTGTCAAGCGCTCCATGGTGTCAGATTGCAGCATTTGTTTCAATCAATTGCACATTCTGGGTAAGTGGGAGACTTAGGTAAAAGGGATATCCTGGGACCAGCCAGGTAATTTGTTCCACTACCTATGAGGTGCTAAGATTCAAAGCTGCCTGCTAGAGAAGTTACAGAGCTTTACTCTGCACCTGTTAGAAAAGCTGTGCTGAAAGCAAGTTTTGTGCTCTGATGGGATGAGTGCTAGTGGTCCACCATTGCAGGGTTCTTTTTCAGAGGATCATTTGCCTTTAGGGTTGAGCTCTGCTGCCATTTACTCCTATAGATGTGCACTGCAGGCTTTTCCCAGTGATCCGAAGAATTTGCAAGAAATTCCTGTCTGTGGGAACCTCAGTTTGTAGGAACTGTGCAGTCACCTCCAATACTTTATTTCATTTCAGAAATGTTAAAGAGAGCAGGATGTTTCTCATGTCCCTCCTACCTCAGCCCTGCATAACAGTTTGTTACAGTCCGTATGGGAGTTCCATTTTGACAGTGTGAGTCTTTCTGCTCACAAAATATAAAGAACTGGATACAATCAGGGTAGGCTGCCCAGGGAAGTCATTGACTCACTATCCCTGGAGGTATTTAAATGATGTGTAGATGTGGCACTTGGGAACATGGTTTAGTGATGGAATTGGCAGTGTTAGCTTAATGGTTGGACTCGGTGTTCTTAAAGATCTTTTCTAACCCAAACAATTTCAGAATTCTTTAATCTTGCTTCAGATGCTTTACACAGCACTGTCCTCAAGGTACTGTCGGAGCAACTTATAAATATTTGCTTCCAAGAGATACATGTGTATCTTCACTATCTTAAAAATTAAGCCACGGTGTGCTGAGACATTAACAGCCCTGTAAAGGGTCGTTGCAAATCAGTGGCAGAGGCATCCTGGCACTCAGCTCTTCTGTGTAATTCCACAGTTGTGTAAAATGGGCAGTCAGACTGGGTGAAAATAATGGACCCCTCTGACCAGAGATTTCTGAATCAAAAGAAATCTCATTGACTTCTGTCTTTTACTTGCAAATTCCTGACTTAAGTTATATGCCTGCTAATAACTGTGAGACAGTTAATAACAGCTGCTAATAATTGGAGCCAATTATGGGATTCTTTAGAAACACTTTTGCCATCCTGAAGCATTTCAGAGGAATACAGTGCCATACTCTGGAGTTCTGACAACTTCACTGCACGTCCCACAGTGCAGAACTGCACGTGCTTTGATTTTTCCTATTGTTGCCAGTCAAAATCCTGATATGGACTTAACTATGCCAATTATTGTCAGCTGAGTTTGAAACACTCGTGGGTGGTGTAACTGCAGGCAAAAAGCCTTCTTCAGTCAGCATTGCTGGACCTAAAAGGAGTAGCTCTACCAACTTGGATGTAATGCCAGTAATCTCTTTAGTGTGGGTAGGGCCTACATCTGAAAATGCAGAGGTACCACCTTTTGAATTCAGAGGCTATTATGTCTTGTTTCTGGCTGGTACAAGGGAAGACACAATAATGACACCATTGAAAAGAGAATTTTAAGGGGAACTGAACTTGTTTCGTCTCAGGAGAGACCAGAAATATACCATCATCCCAAAGCTGTTGCTGTAGGTGTTATAGCAATGGAAGAGGGAGTTTTTTCTTAGAACAAAAGTTCTGATTCTTTCTGCTTCTTTAATTCTTATGAAAAAGCAGAAACTGATGTAGCAACAAACCTAAGCGTACACTTTTGTCTGTCTATTCGGGGACTGGAATATCTTGAATACAGGGACTCTTGCTACATTTTGGTTCCATCCTCATCAAGCTGTCCTTTTCTATTCCTTGCTAAGACTAAGGTTAAATCCTCCATGGGCTTAAACTTGGCTGTCCATAGTCTGGAAGACCTGGGTATTTCTTTTTATTACTAAAGGCTTTTAATGGGCACTGCATTAAAATGGCATAATTTCTTTTGTGATTTCCACTGTTGTCAGCACTATAATTAGAATATATGAGAGGAAAAGTTTCTCAGAATTCTACGTTCAACTGGTAAGTGTCTCATTCAAATTCTTTATGCAGAAGCTTCTTTGTTTCATAGTGGGCATGAATTTCATGCTATCTTTCACTCCTTACAAAAGGTTTTTGATGTCAAAAATGCAACATTGCCACAAAACTGAGTTGAAAAGCAATTTTACCGACAATGAAAGTATTCTTATGGATTTAGAGCTTCAAATCCTCTCTCCTTCTGACAATGTTCCTTTGCATACTTGTTTCCTAGTATATCCCAAATTACACTGTGGGAATCTGAAGGACACAAGGAAGAACCTTGTAGTACTTGATGCCTTTATAGACAGAATTGCAGAGAAAAATTAAAGCCTCTTCACTGTGTGTGGAGGGGGTTTGTTGTTTTCCCTTTAAGCAGGTAGAAGTATAGATGATGTCAGCCAGCTCTTGGTGGTGTTTAAAGCCTGAATTCCTTTGTCTAGCTCTCTGCTCAGTAAGTGCATTCCAGCTGAGCATCTCTGGGGCCATTAAAGCTAACTTTGTTTCTTTTTCCATTTTACACAAACACAAAAGATTTATTTGCCTTTACTACTATTAATCAAAGTCACTAGAAAACTAAATAAATAAGCAAGTAAAATGGCCTTCTTATTCTTCACAGGGCAAATGTTCTGATTAGGCAGGGGCAGCTGAGAAACCCAGCGGTGATAAGTGTTTATCAGGTTTGTTGTGCATGGGAGTCTGCCTTACCCAACAGCAGAATTTTCTTACATAACCACCATTTGCAGCTTAGACCACTTCATGTGCCGTTTAAGTGAAGTTCACTTCAGATTTAATGCTCAGGAGCCATTTGTCATATTCCACAACTCATGAGGTTGAAGTTTACCTGGTTTCATCAGTACTTCGTGGCCCAAGTATGTTTTTTAAGCTGATGGGTATATGTTTGATGGGAGAATATCTCCTGCCTTATTAAAGTTATGATTAGACAAATTTCTGGCTCTAACTTTCTTAAGTTTTCCCCCATGATCCCTGGTGGTAGTGGTAATGATTTCATTTCCCTGTTAACTTTTTGTTACATGTTTTTTGCTAACATGTGGTGTGAAGTCAGTTCCCTGTCCCTCCAATAAAGATGTTAGTTTACTCATATTTCAAAAGGGAAAAAAATGGTAATGATAGAAAAGCATGATTTTTAAGCATTAGGTATTTGGCAGTCATATTTCTGGGTGAAATATTGTCTAGAACTGTTTAACTTAATTTTTACTAGATTTGACCATGAGTATGTCAGTATGTTAATAGGTTAATGGTAATATATACCTTTTGTTGAGTAATCAGACATCTCTGTAGTAGTGCTGATAATCATTTACCTCCTATATTAACAGAGGAAGGATGGGCTTGTGGTTGAGAGGCTGTCACTGTTTCTGAGAAATATGAATTCTACCACAGCCACTTTTGTAACATTTGTATTTATAAACTTCTTATTGTTTATAAATTAAAACCATTCGTAGCCCTTTTTTTAGCAGATATGTTGTATATGTGCTTACATATAGGTATTTAGTGGCTATTTTCCTCTGTTAAATGTTGTACTCTCTAATGTTATTCAGGGAGCATTTCTAGGTGCTGATTGGTACCTAGTGGGCCAGGATTTATTCTGCATTTATTTATTCTACATTATGTTTATTTTGCATTTAAACGTGTGGGAACTGCCTTCCCCTTGTGAGCTAATGTGTGAATCCTGTGAGTAACAGTATTTAAATGCTATTTTCTAAGTGTGGGTTAATGTTTGGAGAGCAAGAGGAATATTTGTCTGGCAAGAATAGTCTAGCGCATTAATGTGAATATTCAAAGATAGTTGTTTATCTTATTGCACTCAGAGGTACTTATAATAATTGCAGAAGTTGTTTTAAGGCACATTTATTCAGAGTGATTACGTTTATTGTTACTTTATGAATAACATACCCTGTCACATTAGGTTTTAAGTGCCACAGTTTGGACCGTACTAGGGTGTTTTCTCCTTTATGAATTTTACAGTTGTGTGTGCCAACTGTTTGTGGTCGATGTAACGAGTAAGAGAAATTAAGAGAGACACAGGGGAGGAGGTAAAGAACTGCCCAGTTAAAAAGATGATGGGCAACTACTGTGCAGCCCCTGGGGCTGGCTTGCCCATCACTTCCCGTTGGGTGCTGGCAGTCGCTGTGGCTGGTGCTGATGGGTGCAGCACCCACTGGAGATGGGGTACAGGCTGTACTGCCACCAGTGCTTGATATGTGAACATGCCCCTGTTTCCTCCAGGGAGTGATGGCTGCTGGGAAAAGATCTCTTGGATCTTTATTTTCTCATTAAACCTCATTTTCAAGAGATTATGAGATCCCAGCAGTAGGTGTTACAGGAATAGGTCCACTGATTTAATAGAAATGGGACTTGTATGGTTTTATTAAGTGATCACATAAGTAGAAATGCCAGTTAAATTGCACGTGTGGCTACCTCTTTTCTATACAGTAATAGTACTTTACAGATTTGTTTCTTTTGAATCATGTGTTAGGGAGGGAGTGCAACATGGTGTGCAGATTTCGAGGCTTAAGAGATTGTCATTAAAGGTACTGTACTGTGCTTAGTTATTTATTCCTTGCTCAGAGTGATCCAATCAATAACAGAACAAAATCAAATACAACTCCCTCCCCTCTGAGGAGAAAAGACAAGCTAAATAAAGATGTCCAGGAGAAAATGCCAGCAAACGACATATTGATTTCCAGCAAAGGAGCAAAGTGTAAATGAAAAATATTCTTCTGACACAGTTATTAAGTGCCAGCTAGCACGCAAAGAAAAACCCATTTACTCTTACTAGAGGCTGAGTCTTCAAAGGGCAGCTGATTCATCTCAGATCATTTGAGTCTCTAACTTTGTGAAATGTAGGCTTCCCTTTACTAAATGTAAAGGAGTTTTCTGTATTTAGGCTTTGCTTTGAGAATGTAAAATATTTACTAAAGTTCTGATTGAATGACAAGCAAGCAGAGAAACTATTTTCTCCCCATGTTATGGCTATATAAACAGAAGCACAAGGAAAGGGGGCAATTTTGCTTATGTCAGATAGCAAATTTATGACAATATCAAGAAAATAAAATCAAGTAACATGTGGGCTCTGATTCAATGTCCTTCGCAATTTGGACTGGGGCAATTAAAAAAGTTACTGCATCCCAGTGATCTGGCCTGCCTTTCTGCTGGTGAAGTATTTAACATTTAATTTTTCAGCAAGTGTAGTTCATAGCCCAGTATATTAATAAAATTATTTCTGTGGCAGTTTAAGATAATACATTAGAATGTGTACCTAAGGGACTAGAGCCCACAGCAGCAGAATGCTAAATTCTGTCAATAATCTGGCTTTTTCCTGCATATCTGTAAGAATCTTTATTCAGCTTTTGCTTCCTCTGTCCTGCTTTAAGCTGAAAAGAGCAGGAAATTGAAGTCTGTACTGCCCTCTGTGTTCAGCTGGTTGTTGGTTCTTCTGAGTGGGATAATGGCACAGGGGAGAACACTCTGAATCTACTTTCAGACCATTTCCTAAAAGAAATGTCTTCCATTTTGAGACTTTTGGAGAAGGATTGGGAAACATCATTGTGTAGATTGATGTGATATTCAGAAAGTCATATTCCTGAGCAGTGTTTGAATTTCAGCAAATTGTCCTTCCAGCAGCTTTCACTGACTTTAGAGTGGGAGTTGTTATGGGGTCAGCTGCAGTGGCTTGATTTTTAGCCTTAAGCTTTTTAGTTACTTTAGTTCATGATGGGCATACCTTCTGTACCTTTCTCTAGGGAGTTTTTACCTGCATCACCACCATCTGCATATCTGTGGTTATATAACATAGGACTGATGGTTTCTATTTCAAGTTATAGTTTTGTTCAATAAGAAATAAAAATATAATAGGGAAGGAGCACAAGCTTCTTCATCAAATGATGAAAAGTGTACTCAATATGAATGTTCTTCCTGTGTGGTTATTCCAAGAGGCTCTGTCTTCATTGTATAGACACACAATTTTCATCTTCAAGGTACTTATTTGGAGGAAGGAAAATTCACATGGAAAGGAGAATTTGGTTGATTAGAGGGGAGAAAGAGTCTTGTCTCACACCAAAGGTGTATCTTTTCTATTAAAACCAATAAATGGTATTTTACAGTCCAGTTTAAAGCTCTTGGAAATCTTGATGGTTACATTGAATAGTCTGGAAAAGACTTGCCAGTTGATGCTTTCCTAGTTCAAGTCAAAAAGAGCCTGTTCTGTTAGGAAAGGAAAGAAATAGAAAAGCAAGTGGCTCTGTGGGCATATGTAATCAATAAATAGCCAATCCAGATTCATGGAAACAAAATTTTATTTATTTATTTAGCTCCTAAATAGTATGTAATTTCTTCAGGCCAAGAAATAAATTGAAAGGATTTAGGAGGATTTGCTTATCAGCAGAACACCATGAAGAATTACATTCCTTATGCTTTTGGGAAGGTACACTGAAGTTGGGTTAAGCTGCTGTGGTTCAATACTTCTCTTTCCCCTGTCAGAGTGCCTTGAACAGATGAATTAATCCTCCCCACTTTCCTTTCTCCCCTCTTTGCCCTCCCTTCTCTTTCTCTCTCTGCTCACACTGCCTCACAACATCATCACCCTTCCCACTGCCAGCAGACAGAGACAAAAGGCAGAAACATGATTTTTCCCTGTTGACTTTCCACAGCTCAGGCACAGAACAAAGTCTCTGAAATTTGGCATCAAACCTGGTCCAGAAGAGTCAGACTTTACAGTCTTAATGAACTATTGATTTTAGTGAGACAGGCTTTTGGCTTTCAAAGGAATAATTTAAGCTTTCAAAGCTCTTTTTAATCATGACTGCCCATGAATCTAGATTGACATACAGCTGGGGAGATTATTTTTTGCTTTCTCTTACTTAACTGCCTAGTTCCTTAATCTGTTGTCTGCCATAGGAGTGGACAAATGGCTGATTTTGTTGAGGGGTAGCTCTCTCATGATCCCTACCTAATGGTATCATTTGACAGCAAATCAGCTTTTATATCCATCCAGGAGCATGCAGCCAGGAGATGCACTTCTGCTGGGCTGCTGTTGAAGGGTACATCACTGCTGGTGGCCTACCAGCCCCTTGGTAGGTAACACACCAGCCCCAGTGACAGGACCCAAGGGAGTGGCCTGGAGTTGTGTCAGGGAAGGTTTAGGTTGGCTGCCAGGAAGTTCTTTAGGCAGAGGGAGGTTGGGCACTGGAAAAGGCTCCCCAGGGAAAGTGGTCACAGCATGAAGCCTGACAGAGTTCAAGAATCATTTGGACAATGGGCACATGGTATTATCCTTGGGCACATGGGGCTGTCCTGTGCAGGACCAGGAGCTGGACTTTGATGATCCTTGTGGGTCCCTTCCAACTCAGAATATTCTGTGATTCTGGCTCTGAGCTCAGCAAACTGTGCTGGAGAGCTTTGCTGCCTGCTTTGCAGTGACAGAGAGAAATGTTTCATGTGTTTGTATTACGTAGTGATGGAGAGGATGCAAATATGGACTTGATTTAAAGTGAGTTAGATTGGACTGAAGATAGATGGAGCAAGCTCTTCCCCATTAGGGCATATACACTAATGGTGTTCATACCTGGATGGCTTAGGCAACTGCTTGACCTCAGTGCTAATGGTTTCTGGTATTTCTTTGAGACTTCTCCATAGCTGGTAAAGATCACTACTGACATTTTTCTTGGTGAGAATAACACTTTTTTTCCCCTTAATTTTATCCTTTTTTGAAGCACTCTAAATAGTTTATCATTCTCCCTGATGTCCTTTGTGACACCTGTAAAAATGTATCATACTTTAAGTCCTTATTAAATCAAGTTCTCATGTTTAGTTTTGCTAAGCCAATCTCATTCATACATCTCTCAAGTTCTTTCCCCTTTTCAGTGGCTCTTCTCTGAATTGACTAAAATTATTCCTAATCTTTTGGCACTGAATTGTCCAAAACTAAATGTAGTGAGCTATTCTCTCTTGCTGCAAGTTGTTGCAGTATGGTTGAAATCAATGCCAATTTAAACAAACAGAGGACTTGGTCCTCTTGTTTTTCTATTTACCTCAAATGGGCTGTATGAAGAAAATTTATTGGTTTCATATTCTTTGATGCATTGCCTCTGCAGAGGCAGACACAACCTCAGCATTAGTATGTGGGGATGCAAAGGGCTTGCACATATTTGTGGCTGTGTCTGTCTCATGATAAGAAAATACACATTGTTCCATCTGGTAATAAGATTAATACACTTTAGCAAAAGTCAGGAGACCCAAGACTCTCCTTAAAAGTTTGT
Source organism: Dicaeum eximium (assembly GCA_013396995.1). NCBI lineage: Eukaryota > Metazoa > Chordata > Aves > Passeriformes > Dicaeidae > Dicaeum > Dicaeum eximium. Next base: position 84,125 of record VWZP01006230.1, read on the forward strand.
ACGGTTCCAAATTGCAGCTTCTTTTGTAATACTTCATTATGATTTTTGCAACATTTCTAATATTTTCCCATTTGTATGCAGATTATTTCTATCTGTATGTAGTAGTTTAAGTTTGTCCAGACTGAGTCTCTCAGGTCTGCTATACTGTAGTGACCTCCAGGGTATTTTGCAAATAAAGATTAATTAAAAAGTGAGAAACAAATGTAATGTGTGGAAAGGACAGCTGAAGGATTCTCATTTAATTGAATAGTGTGAACAGAATATGAAAAGTTCTTTAAAAAGCCCAGTTACCAAAGTACAAAAGGTGGAGATATTCAAACTAGAACTGGCACCTAATGAGACAGACACTTCATCTGCTATCGTCTTTTGGCAAGACAGCAAATGCCTTGAGCCTATTCTTTGCCAGGAAATGTCTTGGTTTCTAGAAGACTGAACAGCATCACTAATTTTTTGCTATTCTAAAGGGAGCATTTATACTCTATGCTGCTATGCATAGAAGAAAACACGTAGTCCATATTCCATAATAAATTTGAGATCTATAGAAAATATAGCAGTACGGAAGCAATGGAGGGAGTCAAGTAGTTGTATTTAGGAAAAAGTTTGTTGACTTTCAGCTCTGTACATTTTAGGTGTGAAAGGCAAATGCAGTGCCCCATACAGAACTGTATTTCACCACTCCTGAGAAGATATTTGTGCCTAGCATTTTGTGATGGTCATATTTCAAGAAGTACTGTAAATTGTGGTTCCTTGGTGGCAAATAGATATACACTGCTCTCACAACAGAGCATTAAGTGTTGCTTTTCAAATAATGGTGTTGAATTGGAAGTAACATGTATAGTGTGCAGAAGAATTTCAAGAAAAAGGCAATTAGGAAAATGGAATCCTACTTTACCGAGTGAAGCAACTGCCAAATGTGTAATTCTGCAGGAATTTGTCTGGGGGTTGAATTTATGGGTCCTTGTCTTTTCTCTCTCTCTCTAGAAGGGAGAACTCCATCATTCCTGGGTGTGTTTTTTATAATTTCATAAAGGTGTTCTGTGACAGAGCTTATTTTATCCAGCATGCTTAATCTTTCTTAAATAGCAGTGTATGCAAACAGCAAGGTGTCGAAAAAACTCTGCAATTGGGAAAAGGAAGGTTCAGTGCCTGCCATTTTGTGTGGAACAAAGGAGTAAGGGTTATGGATCTGATACATAAATTAGGGCTTTGGACAATTTAAAGATTGGACAGGAATGGAGTCATCTTGAGCAGGTCTTGCCACACCGTGCCAAATTTCCTTGCACTGTAGATCCCACCAGTACATACAGTGTAATGAACAGAGATTTTAGAGCCATCGCCGTATCAAGATTGAAGAGGCCCTTAGAGTGAATAATTAGGAGGGGGTGATTACAGAACTAATAATTCATGGAAAGGAATGGGGAGCCAATTCAGTGAAATTGAAAGAATTTGAAGGTAAATATGCCCATAAATCCTCTGGGGTGGACTCAGAGTTTAGCACTTTCTCCTACCCTGGTTTTATTCCAAAGCAATTTCATTAAACACCAGAGAGAGGGAGAGAAAAAATAATAATATAAATGCCATAAAAAATCTTTCAGAGGAAGGAATAAAAAGGGTTCCTGCCAGAGAGAAATTTTATTGAAAGTTATTATAATACCTATCTTTAGTTTTATGGCCTTTAATACAGGCCAAGTAATTTCAAAGCTGGGATTCTTTAGAAATGAAATACATATTTTAAAATAGTATAGTGTGACTTATTATTTTTAATATAGAATTTAGCTAATATAGGGAAGGGAAAAATATTTTCTCTCATGTTCTTTCCAATGAAAACACAAACATCATTTCTATCACAGCATATGGAGAAGTTTCATTACTATCCTTTTGCCTGTACATAAGAGTGTTTAGCATTTACTATCCCTAGATCACTGGGCAGACACTAAAGCATTAATGCACTTACATCCCCAGGGGCCAGTGGGTGAGTATAATGAGAACCATTTCAAAAATGGGGAAAAGTGACCAGAAATGGGGTAGTGTTTTTGCTTCCTGCCTCACAGTGAGCAGTTTCTGATGTGAAGAAATTATGTTAGTGGAGGGATTTCCAGGATCTCTGCTCAGTAGCCTCTCCTGTCTTGTGGAAGCAGCAAGTTTAATAAACATCCAGTGAAAATTCCCAGCTCCAGGAGGGTCTTGAGAGGTACCAATTCCTGTTACAAGAAGTAATGGTCTTCTCAATGTGTCGTTGACCCTGTTCCTGTGGTCAGGAATTTGCTGTTCTTTCTCACTGAAATAGCTTTATTCCTTTGGGATGATTCAGATGTTGGTATCTGAGCGGAAGGTGCATGGAAAACCAATATGTGCTGGAACTAGAAATCAGTTAGTGATGAATTGTGATGGAAAGTACTGAGATTAAAAATACAAGATAGGAAATGGCAAGACAGATTAGTGTACTTATCTTTTCTGTGGTTTTTAGACTTCTTGTTAATGACCTTGACTAAAATCTAACACCACTTCTGGAGGTTTTTTCCTTTTTCTAACCCTCATTTTTATACATACAAAATCAGCAGGATGTGATAAAGAGCAATCAGAAAGAAAAAAAAATAGACTATCAGATGAAATAGCATGTAGTAGAGATGGGGAGAAAAGATCAAGATTACTTGATAAAATCATGTGTGGAAACAGTCATGAAAAAGTGCAAATAGAGGTTGAAGTTGACTGGGTTGGTGAGTATTGCACATCCCACATTTGCATTTTGTCCGAGTCTAGCTTACTGTGCCCTTCTCTGTTCTGAATCAACACAAGCTACAAGAGGATTTTATAGCAAGAAATCTAGTACACATATCAGAGTGCAGCATAAATATGTTGTATGCACTGCCTTAAGCTGCTTATGAGATAGGAAATTGAACAAGAAGAGGAACAAGGGCCAGGCTTCATGACTTTTCAGGTTGTGGTACAGGGACTTCCTAAACTGGATATATGGTAATTAATAGGTCTGGAAGGATGTTTACACCTTCAGTTTGGCTGATCACTTCCAAAATGCTCTAAATTTCTATTATCTACCAGCATCCTGTTGCAAGGAGGTGTCCAGTTTAAGAAAAAAAAAAAAGGTCTTGTTACCTTCCTGGTTTCATATGATGCCCCTAATATGCAAGAGGAAAAAATAGTTATAAAGGATCTCCTTATTCTTTACAAATACTAAATCACATTGTCAGTTCAATTGGATTTGATTCCACATTATTGTTGCACGAAGCCTTTAGATCTGAGCAAGTAAGTGGGTAATCAAATAGGTATAGCAGCTGATAAGTGACAACAACACATTGTTATAATTTTTTGTGCTTATTTCCTACTGGAGCTAATCATCACTGTGTTTCTGAGAAGTATGAATTGTCAGGTGTTCAACTAAGAGCAAAATCCACACGATCTAAATTTAACCTGGAAATCAAAACCAATTGCCAGGGTTTCAGCACTGTCTGAGCAAGGTATTCTAGTAGTGATGGATAGTTTATTCTTTATTCAGAGTATTATCCTTAATTTATTCTTTATTCGCAGTGCCATCCTTACCCTTAGACAACTACAGTATAAATCTCCGGTTTCACAGACTACATTTCCCCTGCTTAAAAATTTCTAGCAGTATAGCCTTGTTTACTAAATTGTGCTAAATTACTTTACATTGGTGCAATTAAAAGCTAATATCTTTTTACCCAGGGACAGCTGCATTTCAGTGTTGGAGGATGTGATCACTGCACAAGTTATAAAGTTTCTAGAGATAAATAATACTTTCTAAAATGTATGTGACAGGACCAGAAGAATTGAAAAAAGTAAATTTCTATTTTGTGCATTCCTCCTTTCTTGTCCCCTTACAGAGCAGACAAAATTTTAAAGCCAGTTTGTCTTAAGAGAAGTCACCAGGATTTCAACAGAATTCTTCCACTTTTGAAGACTGAAAGAAACTGTTAAAAAAATTACCTTGACATGTAAGGCAGGAACACATTACCTTCAGTTTCTTTTAAGCTTGACTCCCCTTGGAAGCAAGATTGTGAAAGTGTTTAATGAAAGTATTTAAGCATGAAACTATAAGTATAGATAGCAAGATAGTATTCCACAAAACGTAGTCGAATTACCATGCTCGGTATGACTGAGTAATACATAAAATACTTCATGACTGGTTTTTTTACAGATGCTCTATTTTTATAATTTTTACTTGCAACTGACACCTATCCTGTTTTTCTTTCTTGGCTCAATCTAAGCCACTGAAATCAAGACTGAAGGATCATTAGGTTCAATATGATTTTTCTGACTGACTTCTTGGTTCTCTTTTTCTCCCCTTAGCTCAAATACAAACAGAGATGGGGAGGGTAAGGAACTTCTGGCAGGCATCACAGGTATTTCATAGTGCTGGGAGCACAGGAGGCTAAAGAAAAGGCAGAGTCCTCAGAACTCTTTTGTAAAGGGAACATGTTGGAGACAGCCATAGCAGATATTAGGATGTAAAGGAGACCTTATTTAAAGCTGGAGTGTCTTTATCAGGAATAAGGATTTGACAGTCTTGTTGAGATTTGGGATTCCCAGAAATATTCACCTAAAGTACTGAAGTGCAGCTGTCCTGCTTCTGAGTTCAGTAGTGCTTCCTGCCTGGTGAGGAGCATCTCAGTTGTTTTGTTTCAGAGTCATCCCACTGATCCTACTGCTCAGCAGAATAGGCAGCTCTCGGCAAGGAAGAGCTGTTAAGGGAGACAATTTCATCGGAAGCCGTGGTTGAGCCAGTGCTGCTGAGCTGGGGTAATTTTGTATTGTACACAGGAACATTACAACCTGTGTCCAGAGGCTGCCACAGGCTCTCCCTAATGGTCTGCATTACTAATTCAACTAATTGCAGCAATTACAGGCAGGAGATGCTGCTGGGAAGAGACACCAGTACACGTCTCTCTAACATGCTGCAGTACATGCTGCTCTTTAATTAGAGCAGCACACACACACAGAAAGAAAAAATACAAAAAAGTGAAAATTAAAAAAAAAAGAAGAAGAATAAAATATTACCAGCTGGAATGCAAAGGAATGTGATGAAACCTGTAATGGTTGTGAATGGTTACAGTTTGGTTTAACTCTTTCAAAATCAGACTTTACAGCTGGTCAACCTGGTTGCATCCATATCCCTGTTCACTTGCTAAGCAAGGAGGTGAGGTTGCATGTTGAGCATACCTGACACATACAGCAGTTCTTCATCATGCAACAAGTGAGTTGCACAGATATTTACTATCTGGGTAGACACCAGATTCCCAGCCCAAAAGGTGTGTTAACAGAGCAGGAATTACATCTGCCTCAGAGTGGTGCAGCAAGCACAGAAAAGGGTACTGCTAGCTGAGTGATGTGTATTATCTGGGTCTATCTTGTATATTTTTGTTTGCAGAAAGCATGTTCAGTCTGAACATGCCTCACATGGTAAGTGTCTCAGGAAGTGCCTTCTGGCTGGCCCTACATGATGCTGGTATTTATGGAGGAGCCCAGCCTCCTCCCAGCAGACACATCTGCAGTGGCAGTTAGAGGGCAATTTGCCAGCCAAGCAGGCTTTGTAGCCCACTGTACTTCATTCAACAGCATCAGTGGGATTCACTTGCTGCCCTAAACAGCCCAGCAGTTGCACAGCACCTGTGCACACCTGAAATATTCAACAGCACAGGATAAGCACTGTTACTCCAACAGGAGACTCCAACTCAATGGAGGACCCATTTACACAGGCATATATGGAGTGCATGGTACAACTTAAATATTTTTAAAGTTACATTTGTGAAACCTTTTTTTTTTCCCTTGGATATTTAGCTGCCTCTGTAATAGCTTCTTGACTTACAAATATCTTACTTTTGTTTTCTTTTGTTCCTTTGCTTCACATGCCAGACAACAGATGACATAGTTTCATCAGCTGAATGTTCCAGTGATGATGAAGATTTCATTGACTGTGAGCCCAGTACAGGTAAGTCAGGTCAGTTGTGTTTTGCTTGCTTTCTGATTTCATTTGCAAAAAACAATGCATACATATATTTTATATGTGTGTGAATGTATACATATATAATTATATATGTATATATGTGTGTGTATATGTGTATATATATATGCACTCATGTATATATACACTGTATATAAAATAAGAAACTATACAGCCAAGCATCAGATCCCATGGACTTGGCAACAGCAAAACACTGATATGTAGTCACTATTTGCTTTATATAAAGTTGTTCGCATGGAAAGGCAAACTTCTGAAAGTGATTCCAGCTAATTAATAGTTCACATATTTCTAGATGTTACTTCACTAACACAGTAGGAAAAAAAATCAATATGGAGTGTGACAAATAATGAAGATTTATGAAGTGGAGAGGGTGAACATTTGAAAACAGAAGAGAAAAGTGAAATAAAAATCACTTATGAGCGATGTTTAATCTTTCTTAATTATTCTGAAGATGGATATTAAGGGATACATTTGTCCATGGGATTTTGAGTACAGTTAACATGGTAATGTGTTTATACTAATTTTGTTTCCTGTGGCCCCAAACAAATTGGGGAGCACCAAAACCTAGTTTTAACATAACAAAATTAGTAGTAATTCTTGCCTTGTTATCTGCAGTGATGCTTCAAAATGTATCCGTTAAAGAGTCAGAAGGACTGGCCATGTGGAAATGACTCAACTTCTCCCTTTCAGATACATTTTGATAAATTGATGGCTTTTCTTTCTGGTGAGATCTATTATGTGGTATCCAGCAGGCAACTGCAGTCTACTTTATTTCTTACAGGCTTTTTCAAGTCTTCTTTTTTGAGGCTTGCCATGAGTTAAGCATTCCTATAATAGAGAACAGACATCATCGAATTTCTGTGTACATTTAAAAGAAAAAGAGGAAGTTTGGTTAGAATTTTTGTCTTTAAAAGTGAAACATACAAATAGTTTGAGGGGGTTCTTTCATTTGGCTTTGTTTTGTTTGTTTTTGCTTTATTTTATTTGGGATGATGTTTTTTTTCCTTACAAAAAATACCAAGAAAGTATTGTAAATGTTCTGTTTCTAATTTCCTGAAGCCATTTGAGTAATACAATGATAACATAAAAATTCACCCGAGGCTAGTGCTTTCACATTTCTTTTCAATTCGTCATGGTGCACCTGCATTTTTAGTAGAACTTGGTCTTGCTGTAACCTGAGATTGGCATTGCATTGTAGCTGGGAACTTCCACCCATACTCTTGACTTCCCTGTGATTGCAGTGAAGGCAGTGACAGACTCTTGGTAACAGGTAGCTCAGACTACTTCCCATCTCTTTTTTCACAAATTTCTATGAATTTTTCTACTCCCCGCCTGGAAGAAAAGCAGTCCAAATATTGCTAGATTGTGAAGTATAAACAATGGGGGTACTGAGAGTTTAAATAAAGGTAGTAATGAAACGCCAGCACAGTGATTGTGATGAAAGTGAGGCATGAGATTAATAGGACCATGTTACAAGGACAAAGGTATTGCAACTGATATACAAATAAATGAAGTCACTTCATTAAAGCTTCACTAACATGTGAAGACTTCTTTTTTTTTTAAATTTATATTCTGATAGCCATGTATTTCAATTAAAGGACAAAATTATGTCTTTATCAGACTCCTCCTCTTGTAAAGTTTTGTTTCAAAATTCACAATAATTTCAGCAGCTGGAAATTGTAACAGCAATATTTTCAGCTTGTGCTGCTAGTGGAAAAATCAAAGTTTGAGTAGAAATTTGGTAAAACAGCATGTTTAGCATGAAATTTCATAGTGCTGTAGAGCAACATTTCTAGACTAAAAATACCTCCTTCCTGACACAGTTAGAAATCTAATGCTGCAAACAGGTACAAACTGGATTTGTAAAAATTACTTGCTTTTGAAAATCCTGCTAAGCATTACAGTTGGCAGATATAAGTGCCTACCGACGTTTGAATCTCTGCTGTGTAAAATAATATGATTCACTGAAAATCTGCTGAAGGTTCTCTGCTAAACTACTAAACATTGTTGTAAATTCCACCAGTATCTTTCACTGCACCCTACTCTTCTTGCATAGGAAGGTTGGACTACATAAGCCACTGAAATCTGACTCTTTTCCAGGGAATTACCATGACATTGAGAATAAAAGTTAGCTTAATTATATGTAAAAATAAGTATCCCAGATGGTCTTTGCTGATGAAATCTGCACTTCCAGATTTTGAGTTTTCCTGCTCTCAGAGGTGCTGGTGTACAGAATTGCCAGAAGGAGGAGGAATATGTAGGTCCCTTTTGCATAAACTTAACTCATTCCATCGTAATAAGAAGGAAAAGTAGCAGGTTTCTGTGGCTTCTCATTTTCTTTGTCTATCTTCTTGTCTGCATTCTCAGTGCATCCAGTGTCTGCCATACAGGCAATATCAAACACTCACTCAGCCCACTCTGCTCTGGAGCACTAAAGCGATCTGAGCCAGCTTATCAAAATCCAGTAGTGCTGGCTTGGCTGAGCAGATATGTTTGCCTTTACACTTCACCAGCCAAGTCAGAATTCTGGCCACACGCCAAGATCTGGTATTTAAATATGTACATTGTGGAGAGAAAAGATCCAGATTATTTTGCTTGTGTTTTCTAGTGTGGGGCTTCAGAGTTTTTTTAAATTTATTGTTGAGGATTTTTTTTTAATTGGGCTCATTTGAAATTGCTTCATCCTGTTCTGTTGACAGGTCGCTGCCTTCTGCCTTGTCTGATCCCTTTTACAGCAGACTGAAAATTAAATGACCTAACCCAGCACAGTCTTCTTTTTTTTGCTCTGATAATGTGTAGCTTTTAAAGCTCTTGAGTTTCTGCCAAATTTGGCCTTCCATCACCCTCAGTGCCATGGTCTAGTAATGTAAAGGTTACTGAACTCACTGCTGCAGGTGTGAGATGTGATACACATCACTATGAACCTGCTGTGCAATAGCCAAGACAAGGGCAGCAGAGAATATTTCCCTGCAGATCAGTTTTCAGATTTCATATGGGTCAGAATCAAATCCCAGTATGTAGAGGTATTACTTTGGTCTTGGTCCTGAATCAGGGGCAGTACTCTACATATTTGAAGCCTTTGTTTTTGGTGTACTCAGAAGCTGAAAATCCTATCCTCTTTGAGACTAAATGTCATGTCAGGACCATTTGGCAAGGTCTTTTTGCCACTTATCTCTGATTGACAGTTGAATCTAAGACCCAGATCTCATGTGCATACGATCTGCGTCTGAACACTTGCATCTCTTTAAAAAAAGACAGTGTGAAGATGATTCCCTAACTCTGCTCTCTTCAGGATTTTCCAGGCTGGCTTGAGACACTCACTGTAGCAGGCTGGCTAACACTTTGTGCCCCCCTTCCAAAAGTGATTTCTTTTGGAATTTTCATTTAAAAAACAGGAGCTGTCACTGGACCTGTTCTGACTGAGGTAGCTTACAGACACCAGCTGTAGACATGAATGTATACATCAGGAATTATTCTAAGTGACAGCAATGACAGCTCTGGATCCAAAACCCCCTTGTATTTTGTGTAATCCAAAAGAAACCATTGCAGGTTCAGGGACAGAAATTGCCTCCATTCATCATATTGTAGACAAGCCTAGATACCCTTAGAACTCTCGATCTCCCAGAAGGCTTAATCTAAATTGTGTATTTATACAGGGGGCAAAAAACCTGTTCATCTGCCCTGAAGAAGCATTTACTTAACAGTCAAGAGGAAATCCTCTTTTATCTCTATGAAAATGTTTCTTGTCCCAGTACATGGCCAAATAACTTTTTTTTCTGTGCCAAAACAGATGCTTTTCTCTGGTATGAGTACAGGACTGTCTTCTGGCCTGCTCCAGGGAGATCCAAGGCTCAAGTATTAAAGTTCCTCAAAACTCAAGCCAAGGTCCTGAGACTGTGCTATTGAGCACAGCTCTGTGGTGGTTTTTTGGTCACTCAGCTACTCTCAGAGAATGTAAGATTTGTAAGGAAAACACCTTTTCTGACAAGGAATTACTAGGAAGCACTGTGAAGAAAGAAGGAAAGCATTTATCTCTTTTCAGTGAAATGAGGAGCACCCTTACAATCTGATCTTACTGAGACTTCAAAGCCTTGAGGATGATAATTATGCTTTCCTGACAGCTGTTGCTGTCTCCTCATACCATTGCCCTCATTCCTGTTAAGGGTGTCATTAGTGGAGCTCTGGCACCAGGCAGGCTGGGTGCTGGTGGCCAGGCAGCTGGTTGGGATCGTAGCCCAAGCTGCTCCTTGGACTACCCAAAACAGTGAGACCCAAACACTCACCAATGAGCCTGAAGCCCAGAATACAGCCTCTTGGAATGGTCTGTAGGGCTTAATCTTTGTTCCCTGGCTTGACACATCCTGTGTTTCTTCCCTAGTGTAGTTGCCGTTTTCCCATTCCTATCAGCCCATCAACTTTCTATGTGATTTTTTTTTCCCCCAGGAAATTTACTCTGTGTTTCCCAAATGACTTCATATATGTTGAGGCTGTCATTGTCTAATCAGACTGGTAAGCCTTTCTGGTGGGGAACTGGACACAGCAGTAGATATGCCAAAATCTACAGTTCTTTGCATTGGAAATTATGTGGTGTTTTGTACACTTATTCACACACAGAAGGCACATATCCAACAGATATGCTCTCTGTATCTATAATTTACTGGCCTGCAGCCATCCACCTGCAGCCTGCCTGGGTCAGAAATTTATTTGCAGAAAACAAGCATAATCTGTCTTCCAAAACAGCTGGCACAACACAAAAACCAATATGTTGGAAGTGAAGACCTCATTGAAGTAACAAAAAAAGTGTTGATTTGGCTGTTGTCCTCCATAACTGCATCAAACTTCCCGAAGCACTTGGGTTATTTTCATTGTTCCTCCCACATTCCCTTTGACAAGCAGGAATGATTCCCCATTTCTCATGTTGTGAATAAGAAATGGCCTTTAAAGTTGTGTGCATGCTTCTGAGTACTCGGAGAAAGAGACTTCCCATCTCAGAAGCTGAATACCGTATGGACCCAAAGGACAGGGATTCATCCACAACACTTCCCAGGGTGTAATAGCATCACTTGTTTGATGGAATTTCCTAGCTACAATCTTACAGCCAAGACAAAATCAAATGAGCAAGTTTTACAATCATGCAGATGACTTACAAGAAGTTTTGGGGTTTTTTGGTTTTGTTTTGTTTTGGTTTTTTTTTGGGGTTTGTTTTACTTTAGGAATACTGAGATTGGTTTTCAGCATATTGGTCTTTCTATCTATGTAAGGTCCAAAGGCCCCACCCATGAGGATATTTTATCTATATATGCACTATATATATAGTGTGCATATATATCTATATATGCTAAAGTAATAAATGACCAATATCAGCAGTAGCCCCTACCATCCAATCACATGTTTACACAGAAATTCATGCCTTCATCTAACCCTGGCATCCGCTGGTGTGGACAGATGCATGATATTGTTATTTCTTGGTGAACAAAGCACGTTAATTTCTTTTTTGTTAGAATTTTTTCCTTCTTCCTTTTATTTATTTCTTTAATTTAAATTGATAATTTCATCAATCTTCAATTAGCCTTGGGGTAGGGTGGGGCAGGGAGAACAAAAAAATTATACAGGTATATCGATCGATATATACATGCATACTCCGTGTATATATAGATAGATATATACATTGTATATATTTGAAGAACATTTTCTGTCGTTTCACCTCATCTTGTGCCGCATGAATTTTTGGTGATTGATATTTTGGTTTCTTTTATATTTCTTTCCTTTTTTTTTTTTTTTTGGCTCGTAATCGTGCCATACTGCTATTTTTTAATTTTTAAAATCATCGCTGTACTTCTCAATTTATATTTTTGGAGTTCTTCCAACAAAATAATCATTTAATCATCTCAAGAATGAGATATAGATCTGCAAATCAATAAAGGCAACAAAATCTTTTCTTGCCATCCTCAAAAAATTCATATTTTCAGATGTCCCAAGAAAGTTGTGTGTAAAAGAATGAAGAGTATTACCCCTCCTTTATTTTTATTTTCCTACTTTTTTAAACTTCTGCAAAGTCTCTATCCTGCTTTTTCCCTTTTCCTTTTTTTTTTTTTTAATTGAGTTCAAAAAAAAAAAACACCCAGAAGGAAAAATCCCTCCCCTTTACCCTGCATATTCCCAGGAAAAACTCTTCCAACATAAAGAGCCCTAGAAACTGCAGATGGCATAAAAAGAATTTTATTGCAATGCAGAGTGTCTGTTGTATCTTTAATTTCTGAGTCAGTGCAAGATCATTTTTCTGGCATGCTGTAGTTTAGCTGATGTAACTAACCATGGCCTTCATTAACCGGTGCATGGGCTGTGATGACACCATCGTATGTTCCATCAGAGCTACGCATTCAGGCTAACCGAGCAAGTCTGTAGTGTATGATTTGGGGGGATATTGTTTTGATTTTAATTTTTATTTATATTATAATTTATTCTTTTCGGAAGAGTTATGCCAGTATCCTTGGCTGCTTCTTGCAGCCTCAGAGTTGTAGATCTACTTTTTTTAATGGGGTTTCTTTGCCTTTTTTTTTGTTTCTCAGTAGTGATTTTGCGTCTTGTTTGTGTCCATCTGTCTTGTCACCGTGTCTTGGAGTCCATTGGTCCAGTGTTGTTATGTGATTCTGTTCTCTGTTCGTAAGCTGGTGTTTAGCTCCTCGGCCGCTCTGTCATCCCTCATCCCCGTCCCTTCCCCTCTTCCCTTCCTCACCTGCCCGAGGGAGGTCCAAAAAGAGGCACCAAGCTTTGAATGATGTTCTGAGTGTCTCCCCGAGGCTTCAGGATGGATGTTCCAAGATGTCCGCAGGGCTTCATAAAACCACACTTGCAGCTGTTCTGTTTTCAATAGTTTTCAAACTCTGTTATCATTTCACTCCTAGAAGTGGTTTGCTGGCATAATGCTAAAGTGACTTCTTATACAGCTTCTTAAGGGATTTGTGTGTACATGCTGATGTGTTAGAGTAAGAATTCCTGCTATCTGTGCTTTAGGCACCAGACAATGCCAGGCAGGATGCAGGCTGTGTGTTAAATGGGTTGTACTGAGGACTTTTTATAAAAGGCAGTCTTGGAAAAGGAATATCAGTGTGCACGTGCAGATGAAAGGATATCTTTGTGAACGTATTTTTAAAATCCACAGTTCATAGCTTTTTTGTAGCTAGCAGACAAAAGTCTAGGATGTACCTAGGATTTCTAAGAGTAGTGTGTCTTCACTCTGTGGGGTCAGTCTTCTGTCTTTCAGTGTGTGATGTCTGCCTCTTACTGATGCTGGTGAAAAGTGGCTTGCTAGTGTTTACTTGTATAACTTGAACACAATTCTGGAATCACATCTGGGGCGTCTTCTGCCATATGCATCATAAATGTGCAATAATGCGTAAGGCAGAGGAAAACAAACTGAGTTTTTCAAGTGTCTGCTTAGACTAGAAACACTGCTTAGAAAAAATATAGTTTGGCTTGTCCAGTGGCTCATTTCCTGGCACCTTAATTCAGTTCTGTGTGAATGTACTAGCCACATTAACGGCACAGGAAGCTTCAGTGCATTAGGATACATCAGCTGGCATCAGTGGATCAGCTCAAGTTAGTGGAGGAAAAGGCAGACAGTTTTTGTGCAGATAATGTTCACAACATCACAAAAAACATATTTACACATACCTTTAGCCTAGCTAAAATTCCAGATTTTTTGTAGGAATTAGTTTGTTCTGAAGAAAAGACGTTGAAATCTGTGAATTTTTCTCACTGGACCATGATATAATACCTTTTTAGGCTAAGAGCTACCAGAAGAGAGAAGTGATGGGATATATTCAGGTTTCCAACATGGAATTATTTAGGTATTTCATTTAACTTACCTAAGATATGTTTCCTGTGCTTGAAGAGAGATAACAAGATCACTTTTCTTTCAGCAGTGGGAACCAATGATTTATGCTTAGTTTAGTTTTCTTAATTCTTACATAATCTGAGAAAAATCGCTGAATGTAATTATTACAACAGAAAATGAGTCAATATTTAAAGCTGGCTTGGTTTAGATTTTAGATCTCACATGTTTTTCATAACTGTAATTCCTTCTGAATCTCAAGCTTTTTCTTGGCAATTGCTTAAGTAGAGCAACTGCTTATAAAATTATATTGTAATCAACAAGCTTGTAGTTTTGTGTAATACTGCCCTCTGGCAGAGAGACCAGGACAGTCCTGTTACGAGGCAAACAGCAAAAGAAACCAATTTTTTAGAACAAGTGTCAGGTTATTGGAGCAGAACAATTGGAGTTTTAGCCCCCTGCATCATGTAGTTCAGGGTAACCTTCAGACTGGAGTAATGTGACGACCAAGTGTCCAGCCATCAGGACAGTAACCTCCAGGCTGTAATAAAGCTGCTGTGTCCTACTGAATGGTGACTCCTGTTTGCCCTGTGTAGCCTCTGCTGTGCCTGTGACCAGCCTTCTGCAGGGGCAAGGGGCTCACTCAAGTGTAGGAGATGCTGTGAACGGTCCCATTGGGCTCTGTTTTATGCCACTAGGGTTATATATGGATATCTGGCACTAGAAATAGTTCTTATTTTTGTTTTCTGTCTTGGGGCAGGCTGCTGGCTTCAGCTTTTGTGACATTTGTCACTGAGCAAGGGGAAGAGCTGAGAATTCAGTTGTTTAAGCCAAGAATAAAAAGACTGAACTATGGTGTGGCACTCCCAGTTCTACTGTTGATTCCTTCTGTTACTGTGTATGTATATTGTTCATTTGCCTACCCCTAAGGCAGGGTAAATGAAATACTTCTAACTAAATGAGGTAAAGATGAACTGAAAGGAGATTTAATTACTATTTTAATGGACTTTGATATTCAGGTGCAAATTGCTGTTCAACACCCCAAAATGGTTCTGTACTGCTAGCTACCAGAAATGTGCAAATAAACTATATTATTGTTAAGTTTTTAGTACTATATGCTACCTTCAGTTGATGTGAGAAGTAATATTATCACATATTTTTATAAAGTAGGTACAATTCCTAATCTGCTAATGCAGAGAGAATAAAGTGAGAGATGCAAAAGTCAAGTATTTTAATGTCAGGGATCATTGGTGTGACATTATTTTCATTAAATATCATTTTTTTCCCTCTAAAATGAACACATGCAGTGGAATGAACCATGCTCAGGCTACATAAATTAGTGTCAGGAGTGGACAGCAATATACAGATCTTAAATATCAGCACTTCCATCGCTTGGACATGCATCCTCATAGAATTTTCCTTTACAAACTTAACAGTTTCTCCAGCCTGACTTAGCTGGTGTAAGTTTCCCCAGTTTTGCATTTAAGATCAGGAAAGATCTGAATCAGCCCCACAGTCTGGCTACCTTGCCCTTGCTGCCTTCCAGTCTTTTTTAAAAGCGTGTTCTCTAAACTCAAAGCCATGTGCACTGTCACATTCTGGCAATCCCTCTAGTGCCGTGCCTATGTTATCAAGCTGACACATGTCTAAAATACTAAGATATGATATTTTCAACCTGCTGCGACTTGCTTTTTGTCCCTGTTAGCTTTGATTTTCAGCTTCATAAAAAATATGGGAAAGAAAATAAAAATAGCCAATGACATATTCTGTGGAAGAGAAGAGCTAGCACATGACTCAGAAACAGATTTTGCATAAAAAGCAAATGTTTGTTTATTAGAACCTTAAATGTCTATAGCAACTTATTAGTTACCTTTAAACAAGAAGAAAGTATCTGATTTCTGAAGGATAAGTAATGTGTGTTACAGAGAAATCATGTTGAGCATTTACAGGAGGGACAGAGATAGGCTTTTGCTTCTAAAGGTTTTTCGTATAAATTTCTTTTTGTCATCATGCCTAGACCTCAGGGTGCCTTATGTACTAGAAGTTCAAAGGTACTGATGTTCACATGAACTATAACACCTAGAATAATACCTCAGTAGAGCAGAAAAACCTGTTCTATTTTCCACCCAAGTAGATAATGGGAAACCAAAGTTTATAATTACATCAAAGGGGTTATTACTTTGTCTTCATTCTGCCTCTCTGTTTCAGTTCCAATTTTTTATTTACAAGTTGTAGAAATCAGTGCTTTCTCCCACATGTAAGAAGCGGGGGATCCCAGCTCCTAGGGGACGTGAAGTGTCCCCTAGTGTAGTATTTCTTAAATAAAACTTAGCTTAAATGCTATGTGAGGAGCAGAAGACAAAGACCATACCAGTTTGGAAATAAGGTATAGAAGAAAAAAAAAACAAAACAAAAATAAATTAGACTGGCTTGATTTGAAATCTCAGATACCTACTAATTTGAGAACCCATTTGATCTTTGCACTTACAAATACATTATTAAAACCTTGCAAAAGAACCCCCACCAAGGACCTTCTTTTTCTACTTCTGCTAAGTCTTATAAAAACTAGAGCTCTTTGGTCCCATGGGGTGTTGTTATAAGGATCATCAGCTCCTCTTTTGACATTCAAGAGGAACTACAACTATTTTATAAACAAAGTTACAAAATCTCAAAATTCGCTTCTTTTAGAGCAACAAGAAAATGCCCCCAATTTTATATTCACTGGTTTCACTCCACCTCAGTGTCAGAACAGTAAATGTCAGAGGAATTTAAAAATGGGGAAAGGTTGCTGTGTCTTTGAGGGACAGCAGAAATGCAAAGCAATTTTAGTAATTTTGAGCTTTTTTTTTAAATATATGTCCATAATTCAGGATTCTTCCCTAGTACTGAAATCAGTATGACTGATTTTAGATACTTATGTAGTTTTAGCACTGCTGAAATCTTGGGGAGTTCATAAATTGTGTATTTGACGGATGAAAAGAGCAAAAATAGTCCTGTAAATAGTTCAGGTTATTTTCTAATGTATCAAAATGAAATTTTATTCTCTTCTACTGACCTCTCTCCACTCAATAACAAGTCTACTGTGGGGTGCCTGGAGACCTGTATTTCCCATAGAATCCACGGTTCTCCTGTATGCTAATTTTTTCGTGCCAAGACAGGGATGATAAATATATTGCAAAACGTGCACACACGCTCAGTCTCTCTCTGTACACGTATGTATATTTATACATCTGCTAGTGCCATGTTTATGTTCTGGCTAAAAGAAGCATTTTGGGGAGCTGGAATAGTAGGATAAACTTGTTTGGGAGTTTTATAAGCAAATGTGGAACAAATAGATTGAATCTTGCCTTATCCTCTTTCTCATGCGCCTGTTATGTTCTGTTAGTTCAAGTCTTTGGCTTTTGTATAACTCAGAAAGCTGCTAATGCATCTCATCATTTTGAGGGAAGTGTTTTGTGAGGGAGTGCAAGTGTGACTCAGGTTTGAGATCTGGGAACAGTCTGAAACAGAGAATCCCTGTCACGCATCTGAACTCACAGCAGGGAGGTGTCTTTGGTGAGGTTCTGAATCATTTACCTCTGCCAGGGTTCTGGGGACTCTCAGAGACCTGTGGAGAGGATTAAAAAGGTTTGACAGCTGGAGAGAAAGTCAGTGAAGTGGGAGTCTGTATGTATCTGAAATAAAATAAAGTGCTCTTTTGTTCAGTAAACCGGCCGTACTACCCGACGTGCCCTTATTCCCATGGTTGATGGGTGGCATTCCCTGGAATATTGTGGATCACATGCAGGGCACTGGTGGAAGGCCCCTCCTTGGCACTGGGACTGTTCTTACACAGATCTGAGTTTTGCCACCACACACCCAAAAATCTCCTCGGCCCCTTCGGTGTGGGGGTGCAAACCTGGACTCAGCAAAGCACCTGCTGCTTTTACAAATGGCCACTTGCTTGGGTCTTTAACCTTTAACATTTCAGTCTCTAACACCCTTTATTTCACATGCTTAAACATGCCAAATAAGCCTCAAAGGAATTCAGAGACTGAAAAGTAATTTAATATATTCATGCCTTAGTTCTTTTTCAGTAGAAAATAAAGAGTTGGTGGTGTCAAAATACTGTAGGGACTCAATCTAGTCTCTTCTGAGCTGTTCGTGTCATATCCAGAACAAGAAAAGGTCCCGTGACCCCCAAAATGCTGGGTTGGATTCCTTTTTTTTTTCATTTTGAAATTGGTTCTTTAAAAAAAGTGAAAATTCCATTCTAACAAAATCTCTAATTACGAAACAAAGTAAACTTAAGTTTTGAAGTATTTTATGAGGACTTCTTTTGTCCCCCCACTTCATTTGTCTTCTTTTTTGATTTCTGAAAATGTGACTACTAAACTTCACCTGTAAATAACTATGGAGCTTCTTATAGTTCTTCTCAGTTTTTCAATATCTTTTCTCCCCCATTAGGTTCCCCAGAACATTAAACCATGCTTTCCTGCATAGGAAACATCTGTCACTAGCTCTGTATGAATTATGTTAGAAGACTAAACCCTTTGATTACATTTATCAAAGGAGTTGAGCCAGAATATTTCAAAATTTTCAGTTGTTTTGTTCACAGCTTTTCACTGTATTTTGAATTGCAATGGTAAAGTCCACCCCTGAAGCTGAGTGATCTTTCCCACATATGCTGTTTTCCAAATCCATCACTTTTCCCTTGGAAAGAAAAAGCAAACAAAAATTATTTTGAGAGACAGGAAAAAAGTCTCCTTCACTGAGATGATATTTTTAGAAACAGATTGTAAAACAAACTGCAGATGTTGTGCCTGCAGCAGCTCTATTCTAATAACAGGATTGAAGAAAGATGAAAGTAGCCATTTGTGAGTCTAGCTCACTCTGTTAGTAATTTTTCCTCCATGCAAGAAGAGCAGGGAATCCTGGTACAGCAGTTTTTCCCTATCTTGCCTCCTCTGAAAAAGATCTGCAGAGTTCTTTGCTGAAGAATGAGTGTTCTGGTAGTGCTGTCTAGAGCCAACACACAGATATGATAGTATAGGAAAAATGAATCCCAGTCATCTATACATCATTTACTATTGAACCACTAGATTTTTTTATTCTGGTGACTTCTTCCTTTGCCTCTTAGATGACCTTTCCTTCCTGATGACAAGCTGCACGTTTTCTGTTGGCCTGTCTCGTAGGTGGCCAGTGTCCAAACACAAGCTGCCAATTCAGATTGTTTAAGAAGCTCTTAAGACCTGCCAGGCTTGGCATGTCTCATGTAAAAACACTATATTCACATGAAATGTTTAAAGTATCCTGAGGAACTTGAACAGTTTTGTTTCTTTCCCCAAAGCAAATTTGCTTGCATTTCATTAAAGCTAATTAATTAGGAGTCTAAGCAGCAAGTCAGGTCAAAGCCTTTTGGACTGCTGTAATAGCAGACATTTTGTGAAGGCCCAGATTTTTTATGATCTTCAGAATATCAATTGCTATTGATACCTGTGGCTTTTGCCTTAAAATCCCTATACAAGCAATATTGTTTATTGTATTTTATTGGCATTTGATCTCTGATGCCAGTTACAGGCTCAAGATGCTTATTTTAAATGAATTTTAGTAGTTATATCCTGGGGATGGCTGCATATATGACTATCCAATAGCCCAACCAACATTTTATAGCTATATTGTCATAATTTTTCTAGCAGATAATGGGAGCTTTGTGGATATTAGAGCAGTTGAGCATTTGCTTCTAAGATCTAAATTTTAGATTTATACACTGACAAGAGATGGTTAATCCTTTTGTAGACTGGGCCCTTAAGGTTTATCTGAATGACAGAAATTGAAATAAGACCTTGGAGTCTTAATTCTTCTTTCAGTTTCCAACCTTAGTTAATTTCTCCTCCACTTTTAAACAAAAGTTGTATTTTGATCCTTCAGATTTCTTAAATCTTCTTACAGATACACACACCAGGAGGTAATTTTTCTGGGGATCTAGCCACGTTAGAGAAATGACAGCTGTGTCTGCCATATTACATCAATTTTCTAATTCAAGGGAGATTTCAGCAAGTGGAAACCAAGATGATGAAGCTGCCTACAGTGAAGGCAAAGATTTTAGACACCAGCTTAGAGCAATGATTGCTGTTCCTTGTCGAACAGCAGTTCCTTATCGGTTTTCTCTTTTGTATTGTCTTGTGCTGTTCTGTTCTGGTAATGAAATGCACAGAACTGTACACATAATTTCAGGGGTAGTGCTGACAAAGCTGAGTAGAGAGGCACTGTTATCTCTCTGCTCCATTACAGTGACACCTCTGCTTATGCAGCGCCTGAGTTCTGACTGTAGTTGGGAAGCTTAATAAGCATAGGGAACTGGTGTGGAGGAAAGAGATTCTCTGCAAGAAAGGATTAAGGAATGGCAAATGCAATTTCCTTTTATAAAATCCAATACATTTGAGGTTTACATTTCTGACTGGAGCAGTAGGAAAGGTGCTGGAAAGAGAAAGCAAAGAAAAAGTATATATATGGGTGTATAAACACATTTATACATATGTAATATATAGTAAATACGTATGAAAACCCGTAAGTATTGTTCAGTTTTGTAACATCATTACAGATTTCAGATAGTTCTAGCAAATATCTTAGATGTGGAAACAGAGTGCTGGTAATATCCTGTCTCCAGGAGATAGACTGCGTGTCAGATTTTAGGTTTCTCTGATTCCACTGTAAGAAATGATGCACATCTGTAGCTCTCATTTACTGCTCATGTAAGTTAGAAATAATGCATATAAGCATTATCAGTGTAAAACTGCTGCAGGTGAGTAGCAAATCATGCTCTTAAGTTTCAAAAATAGGATTGTTTGTCAGAACTGAACATTAGATCAAAAAGAGGGGATTAGGTAATTCATAGCATATATAGAAAAAAAATTGTATGTACAAGGAATACCTGGGAGACTACATTTGGTAATAGGCTTAAATTATCAAAAGCAGAACTTTTCTGCTGCATTTTTCACTTGTTTTATAACTCTATTCTAAAGCTTTTGTCCACAGCTTTTGTGAACAGGATATTGATTTTTCTTTTGGGAAAGGAAGGAGTCAGCACTTGGATCTCTTTAGCAGTTTGGAATTTGGATGCAAATTAAATACTTTCATAGTAAAAAAAAGGCAAAAAAATTTGTGTAGATTCCTGTATATGTGCATGTGCATGCATATTTGCTAATTGCATTAATCATATGGCTGGAAAAACTGGCAGCCTGATGAGATGTTGAGTGACTTGGGATTAATGAAAGTAGAAAGTATTTAGTAGTTTATAGCATTAGGGCTAACTTTTTGTAGTTATATGTGGAAAAAAAAATCACTATATAGAGTAAGCTAGACCTTAAATCACAGGCTGGAAAAAAAGTCCACACAATTTAACAGAGAGGAGAAACTTTAGCTGGAGCATTTCAAAGCTCAGCTGTCAAATACAACAGCTTGTTTTCATAAGGTGTGTATCATCTACATTTTTTACTGTATTTCATTACAATGTTCTACTTTATTCTACACTGTTTGAATACATAATGAATGCCTGTTGGTGTTCTGAGATCAGGCAGCTTCTGACTTTCACTTATTTTTTGAGCCCAGCTGGTGCACCTGTATTCTGCACATTAATATTCTTGAAGAGTGTAGGGATAAACCCTCCTTTTGCTTTTTTCTGTCTTTAAAGTTAGCCATTGCTACTTCAATTTTTATTTCTGCACTTGATAGTGTTATGGATCTTCTTGATCTTATCTAACAGAGCACCCAGCCCTATATGTCAGGTCAGGTGTTTGACCAGAAATGCACTGTTACTACTTCAGTGTCATTGCTTAGCTCAGATTTGAAATGTGTCCTGCAGGTATTAAAAAGAAGCTTTTCAGACCTTTCATAAGAGTGATGAATGCTATTGTCTGCTTTTCATAAATATCATACTCGGAGATGTTAAAAGGATACTTCCTTAGGTGTCTCACTATCAAGCTTTAGTTGAGAGAAACATGGAGCAATGTAGGGAGAAAATTATTTGTAGGGCATGCAGCAGTTGCAGAGGTGGAAGGAGGATAAACTAATGCTGATTTTAAAAGAAGAATAGCATTAATAGAGAAGAGGAAAGGTTTCTAAATAAAATAATTTCTTTAATTATGAAAAGCCACATTTATTTAAGCAAAAGGAATAATTTCAGCCATAGCTATACCTGAATGCCATAGATGAGCAAACAGAAAGTGTTTCCTCCTCTTCACTGATCTGTGTGTTTGGTTTTAGAGACTAGTCCACTGACTTTTAAGGTTTTGTATCCTGATGGTCTCTGTAAATTCCATGCAGCACTGGGGTTAGGGAATGGGTTCCAATCTGTCCCTCACTTTCCCTGTGGAGTCATTTACCTATGTTCAATTTAAAAGTTCAGTCAGTCATATTTCTATAAGATCACTAAAGGCAATAGGGTAGCCACAAGGTTGCTAAGGACATGCATTAACCTACAATCTTTCCTTTTGAGTGGTAATGATAGAGACCTGAACTCATCTCTCAGATCCCTAACTTGGGTTGGCAGCAGGTTGGAATGAAGGATATCTTTAGAGTTGGAAGTAGGTATTTATCAGGTTGGAAGATCATCCACTGAGACATAATAAGCAGGAAACACCATGGGAGAGTTTTGAAGCAGAATGTATTTTTTTTTTAAGAGAAAGGTGAAGCTGAGGAAAGAGCAGAAATGAAGTGTCTTTTCCAGTTAACTCCATGTTATGCCTCCCTACCTATGAAGACAGAGCACATACAGCTGTCATCTTATCTCAAAGCTTAGTGCTCCTGTGCTGAATTCTCCTCTTTGTAGTTGTACATTTGAATTGCCACTTGCTTCCATTTCTTAGTATTTTTCAGCTGAGGTTTCTACTACTAAATTACGAGACAATGAAATAAGATATAATAAGGAATTGTGATGGAGCTATAAGACAGCAATAGCAACTTATAATTTGGCTTCTGGCACGCTTTCATTTTGATGAATAATTCAATGCCCTGGAATGTTGTGAAAAGAAGCCACTTTGCATTAAACACTTAAATTTACCATGAAAGACTAGCAAGAATTGTTTAGGCACTGGAAATAACAGGCAAATCTGCCAGTTCTTCTTCAGTAGAATGTTGGTTGACGTGTCTATTCTTATTTAATGTTCTTTGCAGAAGGCAAGCAACAGGCTTAAGTGTATATAATGACCCTTTTGAAGGTGAAACATTTCTTCTAACTTCAAAACATTGCTGTTCATAAATACCCTAATAAGGCAGTAAATCACAGGGCAATAAGGTTAGAATTTGAACACCTTTTTGTTTCATTCAGAGTTCAAAGCTGCAAGTTTGCCAATAGCAGAATTGCTCAAATAAAGTGTTTTTTCTATTAACATAATGTTTCCAGCTCTACCTCATTTTTGATTGTGCTTAAGACCATCAATTAGACTAAGAATATGAATAGAAATTATGAATTCATCAGAAAAATAATTCTGCATGAGAAAATTTTGTGGCTCATACAGATAAAGGAAATTAGAGTCTATGAGAATGTAATAGACTTTCTTATTAAAATCTAACCATACAATGTCTTACTTCATAGCAGAGGAAAGCCTAATATGATAAGATTTTTTTACCTTCTTTTAATTAACTTTCCATCCTATTAGACTTGATCTGCAGTTAACTTTCATTTCACAGGTATTCATGATTTTTATGCTCCTGAGAATTACTGAACCATGAAGCTCAGACATGATGGTTAATAGCTATGCAGTCATTTTTCAGTTGATTTTCTAACAATGACCCTGAAATTTAAATGTAAATACTTCAGGTAATACAGTAAAGAATATTATGGAAAACATATTCAAATATATTACTGTATATCCCTTTAGATAGTGATTCCACAGCCATTTGACCTGCCCTGGCTATGAATACTAACTGCTGGTTTAAAGAAAATAAAATACACACCATACCCCCACATCCCCCCCCCCATCCCCCTTCTCCATCCATTTTGAAAGGTAGTGCTTCAGCTTCTCTAACAAAGAAAACAAACTTTTGAGATAGTGGGATATACATTATCTTATCATGTGTGAAGATTAGGGAGAAAGAATTCCAAGGCCTCCCAGCATACAAATGAGGTAAGCACAGTTAACCGATAGCTAAAAGCAGTCATCCTGAATTTTTGTTTAAAGTATGGACCTGAAGAATTCTGGTGTCCATCTGCTCAGCTTTATTCATGGACATATTGGCTTTACTTGTGATTCTGAAATAGATACAATTATCATAGTATAGAATCATGGAATTTTTTGGGTTGAGAGGGACCTCAAATATCTAGTTCCAACCTCTTCACCATGGGCAGGCACACGTCCCACTAAACCAGATTGCTCAGGGCTCCATCCAACTTGGCCTTGAACATTTCCGGGGATGAGAAACCTGTTCCAGTGCCACCATCACAATAAACAACTTCTTCCTAATATCTAATTGAAATATAAAGCTTTTTTCATTTTGAAGCTGTTGTCCTATCATTACATATCTTTATAAAAGTCCCTCTCCAGCTTTCTTTTAGGCCCCCTTTACGTACTGGAAAAAGGTGCTGTAAGGTGTTCCTGGAGCCTTCTGTTCTCCAGGCTGAACAGCCCCAACTCTTTCAGCCTGTCTTCATATGAAACGAGCTCCAGCCCTCAGCTCCATGACCATCCTCTGGACTTGCTTCAACACATCCTTCTTATGCTGGGGGCCCCAAATATGAATATCATCAATACCAAAATAAGTTAACTTCTGGAATGAGATCTGTTTCTCTTCTAATCCAATCTTTTATGAAAACAGAGCAAATACCCTTCCCAGCCACTTTCTTGCTGTAATGCAACCTCAGATAAACAGCTTAAAGCGTTGGCTTCTGAATCACAGTAGAATTTATTCCAGTCATTCATGATAATGAAAAAGAGGATTCAAACTTGCCTGCAGCAGCCTTCCATTGCTGTAATCCTGAACTTTCAAAAGAAAATTTGCAAAAACAGCACCCTCTCTTTATGCTTCTGCACTTCATGTGTAGTATTAAACTTGCCCGTAAAAACAAACAAGAAGTCCTGCCAAAAATCCATTCCCAAATGCCTGAGTCACAGCACCATCCCCTCTTGTCTTTTCTAAATGATAGACAGAACTAGCTCACATGTTGAAAGCTCCTATACAAAGGATTCCCCCTGCAGTGCTTCAGAGCTAGATAGCTCATGTGTTAGTTAGCTCCATTGTATGTCTGATGCAGTTACAAGTGCTGCCTAGTAGGAGAACTGACGTCAAAGTATGGATTAATAGGCATTTGCCATTCTGTCTCTAAACACCTCTGCTTGAGATCTCAAGGGGATTGTAGTGCTTTTAAACATTATTAAAACCAAAAGGAAAGAGCATCTCACATTGTCTGAAGTGGTGTGAGAGAACAACACCTAACATACTGCTCAAAAGCTTGGCACTCCCATTTTTCCTTTCTGGAGGAAGAATTGGGATTCTATTTATTTATGTTTACAGATTATCAGGGTTTCTACCCAGGGTCTTATACCACTCCCCAGTGGTAATTTTGTAGAACCTGTCAGCAGTCTACTTGGTAGTGAACTTCTCATCAGTAACAGTCTCTTATGTAGCATTTTTCCTTTACAGGTTACTGGGGATTAAAGCCTTAGTGTATGCAACGTCAGCTCATTTTAGTGATGGAGAACTTGGCCTTGCATTTAAGGGTGGCTGTGGGGCAGTCCTTGTATTAATTCTGAGGACTATTTTGTCTTGTTTTTGTCTGAAGAGGAGACTGTGTTGCTGTTGAGCCAGGAACGAGAACAAAAGACTCCGATTCATCAGAAGGCAAAAGGGGCATTTAATAGAAATCCAGCAGCTTTTATAACAAGACTTGCTAAAGTAAGACCTGACTGATCTTAGAGAAAGCATCTCTCATCCCATTGGTGAACCAAGAATACACTCTTTGAAGGACAACTATTATAAGCAGTAGCTACAAAGAAGAGATAACAATACTTTATAATTCCTTTCTTCTAATTTTCCCAGGCCCAATTATCTCTGTTCTTTCTTCAACTGAACTGAGAATATCCACAAAACTGAAGTCCCATAGTCCTAGGACTCAGTTCTGGACTTCCAGAGGCTTCTTGTAACATGAGGAAAATAACATTATCAGCAGGGCTGTCCTGCTTCTGTTGGAATCTAGGGCACAGAGAATGTCTCTCTGTCTGACCACCAAAACATCCAGCAGCTTCCATCACTTGGAAGATGAGTTTATTAATCCCTGATTTAGTGCAGTTTTTTAATATGTGCTTGAATAGGTCACTTCAATTCTTAACTCTTACACCCCAATTACTCTGGGAGAGGACTTAAAATTGCTCAAACTTAGTAGAATAAAACATGCCCTATAAGAATCCCTATCCCTGTGGTTAATGAATAAGTTCAGGTGTGAAGGCACGGGTAAATTAATCTTGTTCAAAGCCTACTGGAATAAGCCTCTTTCCAACCACCACACTGTAAATTCTCTTCACTCTACATTTTACAAAGAACTGATGTTCACAATGCTGAAAAGACATGGTTAATTATTTCTTCTCAGTAATTGCACTATTTAGCTTGATATAATTACCAAGGAAATTGTGTATTGCTGTTAGTTAGAATTCATCACCATATTTGCATAGTCCAACTTGCACATTAGCACCCCAGTTCTTTTCTAGAGCTTGTCCAACACTTTCCTTGGTACTGTGTATACACTGTTAAAGGTCTGTGGTTGTACTGATTCCCATGAATCCTCAAGAAAGAGGTGTAGCTGCATCAGTGGAGACTTCTAAAGTGGAATGTTTTAGATCTTGAATGTCTTCCAGAGATATAAGTAATGCCTGGGATGTTCCTGGATTATTTAGTCATCCAAGAAGTGGACAACACTTTTCTTTGTGGTGTTTTTCTTTGCTTTATTTTGTTTACAACTCCAAGATAAAAAGCATAATATCTATCTCTGGACACAAGCTGCAAACACAGGTTCTTCCCAGCACTGATTTGTGTCTGTAACAGGAATAGGAAGTACTAAAAGAAGAGGGGCTGTTGAGGGCAGAACTAGAATCCCTACTTTTCCTTCAGAAAATAAGTTAGGTTCATTGCAGAGAAACCTCTTACCAGTGATTCTACTGTGCTTTGAGTTCTCCTCTCACAAAGCAAGGGAGGAAGTTCCATCCACTGAGTTACTGTTTGATGAGTTACTTGTGGTTTGATTAGCTGCAGACTTTGAAAATAGAATGTGCTTGTGCTGTTTCAGGGATTAATTTGATTACTTTGTAGGAACTTTCGACAGAAATGGCAAATGTAGCCTAATATGCAAGTGATTAAAAATATTGCACTGAAAAAGGGTTCTGCCTACTTCTGCCTAAGTACACAACCTCCTTTCAGGTAATTGTAGAGAGTGATAAGCTCTCACTTTAGCCTCCTTTTCTCCAGGCTTAGCAATCTCAGCTCCCTCAGCCACTCCTTGTAGGAACTTCCAGGCCCTTCAGCAGCTTTGTTGCTGTTCTCAGGATATGTCCCAGCACCTCAGTGTCTTTCTTGCAGTGAGGGACCCAAAACTGAGCACAGAACTTAAGGTGTGGCCTCACCAGCCCAGGAGACAACCACTGCCCTGGTCCTGCTGGCCACACTGTTTCTGACAGAGCCCAGGATGCCTTTCCTTTTGGTTTGACTTCTTGACCACCTGGGCACACCCTGGCTCATGTTCAGGTGCTGTTGGCCAGCACACCCAGGCCCTTTTCTGCTGGGCAGCTTTCCAGCCACTCTGCATCCTGTAGCATGGCCTGGGGTTGTTGTGACCCAAGTGCAGAACCCAGCACTTGGCCTTGTGGAACCTCATACAGTTTATCTCAGCCCATTGATCCAACCTGACCAACAGCATAGGACTTCTTAGGAAACTACTACTGAGAAGATATACAGAAGTCATGAAGTATTTACTAGCATTTGGACCACCTGATGACATGTATTTTTACCTGTCTGCTTCATAGCTGTATACTGAAGAAAGGAGGAGCCACTTATATAGCCTTGCTGCTCTATATTTGTGGATTAGCAGAAAATTATGTACATTTTAGTAAATATGCAGAAAACCTTTGCTACATGTGTTTAGACTATTCCTGCTCCCACTCAAATTATTGGATGACACTGCTGCTGAGTTTGTGGGTATGAGAATCTGGGTTTTGGTTGCAAAATCCCTTCAGAAAGACTTCTTTCCATTTAACTGACTTCTAGGATTAAATAAGTTTGGCTTTACATTAAAAAAAAGAAAAGGCGCCTTAGCTGGACTGACTGCAAATACCAATCTTCAGTCTTTCAAAAAAACCACATCAGATCTTTCTCCCCAGAGAAAGAGACCATTTAGAGATGCATGGAAAGAATGCTTTCAGGCCAGTGATATTGGTTGGGCTGCTTAGCACAGAAGCATCAAATACTCTTTGATTTGAAGGACTGTGAAAAGATAATAAGCTTATGGCAAACACCTGAAAAATTCTTTACTGCTGTGGCAGTTTAGCCCTATGATTTCCTTAGCTCTCAGAGCTATAAATGTGCTTTCATTGCTGATGATAGTTTTTAACCTCATTGCTATAAAGAAGCCCCACTAATTAACTCTTACACACAAACCCAAACAGAGCAGCATGTGGGACTTTGCCAGTCATTCTCATATAGATATTCTTACTATGGATTGGTTTTTTATTTCTAAGCTTCAGATGTGCCCATGGGCTTAGAATGAGAGAGCTTTTTACCAGTACAAACAGCTGGTGCAAGGGAAGTGATATAACTATTTTATATTCTTTGGCTCTTCCTATCTCTGTGTTTTGTAGTGGACCAACTAATTCAATACACTTCTCTTGCAGTTTAAATTAGCACAGATATCTGATGGGAATCACAGGAACAGATTTTTATTTTGAGCTGGGTGTAGGGAAGAAGTTTTGCTTTGAAACCTAGTATTTAATCCTATTAATCTATAAGCTATTTGTTACTTGTGGTATGCTAGGCATTAATTTGGCTGGATGTCTGAAAAACACTATGAAAGGTTAAAAGCATGCAAGAATGAGCAGGTTGTTTTGGGAGCTAGTACAAGCAGGAAGAACCAGAGTTGTGTTTCAGTGGACAAAACTCAAATAATGTGGGATTTAGTGTGTTAGGGAAGAGAGAAACTGTCAGCTTTAATGGAGCACAAGGACATGAAGTTGTGTAAGGGGAGGTTTAGATTGGATATCAGGAAAATGTTCTTCACCCAGAGGGTGGTTGGGCACTGGAACAGGCTTCCCACAGAGGTGGTCCCAGCACTAAGCCTGACAGAGCTCAAGTGTTTATAGAATACTCTCAGGGGCATGGTAGGACTCATCTTGGGGGTGGTGCTGGTCAGGGCCACGAGTTGGACTTGGATAATCTTAGTGGCTCCCTTTCAACTCAGCATATTCTATGATTCTATAATTCTGTGATTCTGTGACTGGAGTGGTAAAAGATGTGGAAGTTCCAGAGGTTAGCATGAACCTGGGTACACTAGTGCAGCCCTAGGTCCTAATTTATCATCCATCTTTCATATTGCTTTTTAAAACACACACACACACACAGAAATGTGAATTACCTTCACTTTTTCATTTCCCTTTAAAATGCAACTTGAAAACAAAAAATAATATAATTGAAGGCACCGAACAAGGGGCTTTTTGTATAATTGTTTCCCTGTTGATATATGGATTTTTTTCATTTGAAAACACTGGCTATCAGCTCAATCCTTCAAGCAAGAAACTTGTAAGCTTAGATAATACAGATGTTTATACTCCCAATCCTTTGATCTACTTTAAGTTTTTGAAAATAAAAAAAGAGCTGCACTAGTTATGCTTTTTCGTCTTTGTTTTTCTGATGAATAATTTGCTAAGTGTTCAGTAATAAAATAGCATCTTGTAGCTTCATGTGGAAGCATTTAGGATCCAATTTTCAAATTAGGACATCTAATTTTGACTATTAACAGCCAGAATTGTTTTAAAAGCTGAAGAATTTTTCCCCAACCTCAACAGAAATTGCTGGTCCCAGATTTTCTGAAGAACTGTAGTTCTATTGAAGCACCTCTGTATTGACCAAATCAGAAATTGCTTAGCACCCTTCAAATCCTCTTGTAAGGCTAACATAAAGATTTCCTTTACAAAATCTTGTCATCACTTTAAGTGTCTCTGGCTCCAGTTGTAGTTCTCCCTTTTGATCTTTCAAGCAATAAAAGCTTTTCCAGACCCTCATGCAATGAGTTAGAAGTTTATCATCAAATAGGGCATAAGTATTTTCTGGAGAGGCCTGACATAGGCTGCACAGTTGGCAACCAGACTCATGCCTTACAGTCTGTTTTGCATCAAAGAGAAGGCACTCAATTCCAATGTGCTGAAGGGGGATATTTCACTGCTCTGAAAATCCAGCTGCAAGTCATGACAAATACTGATTAAAATTCAAA
Source organism: Dicaeum eximium (assembly GCA_013396995.1). NCBI lineage: Eukaryota > Metazoa > Chordata > Aves > Passeriformes > Dicaeidae > Dicaeum > Dicaeum eximium. The sequence goes on from VWZP01006230.1 coordinate 114,398, forward strand.
GCTTAAATGCCTCTTTGTGAAACTCCCTAAGTACAATTAAACCAGAGGCTCAGAATCCTGGTGGGGAGTGATGTCCAGGGACACTAGCCTTGTAACCTTGCCAAACAAAAATCTCCAGTGAGGTCTGAAAAGGCCTCACTTCTGTAAATTTTTTTTTTCATATTCCTAACCAATTTTTTTGATCCACAGATGAATCCCCAAATTTTCATGTGTAGACCTATTGGTTTTGCTTCCTGTAACCTGCATGTTTTGTCCCTGAGATAACCCTGACCAGGTTTCCTCTTCTGTGGTTTGACCTCTTCCCTTCTTGACATGTTTACCAAAGGGATGCAGGAGATAGGTGCAGTGTAGCCTCCCAGCATAGGCATGGTACATTCCAGCTACAGCTGCACTGTGCTGTTAGTCAGTGCAACCTCATCCCTTCTGAAGTAGAGCTCTTATAGAACTCCTCTCAGAACTGGGCACATCTAATACATCTAAAACCAGCCCAGGCTATTTAATTTTTGTGGGGTTTATACTTATTTAATATTCCCCAGAGCTAACACTGATCTATCAGTGGCTTTAGAGGTGCTATTGCTCCTCATGTTAATAAGTACCAGAAAATCCTACCTGTTAATGTTTCTACACAAATGTACCCCTGGCCACATCCACAGGGAGGATATACCCCTTATTCCCAGAAATTTAATCTCAAGATAGCTCCCACTTCAACTGATTGGTGGTAGCATGACCTTATGATGTCTTATGGAATGATCTTGCTGACATTCCTGATGGAAAGCTAAGGTGTATGCAGGGCTTACAGCCAGATTTTCCCACCTTCCAGAGAGATTTGTCTTAGGCAGGGTCCAGAGCTTTATATATAATTTTGTTGTCTTTTAAAACACCAAAGAAAACAGTTTGTCTGGGGTCCTGAGTTCCTTCTTGGAAGGACTCTGATATCTAGGGGATTGTCTTTATACCAGAAAAATGCAGACATCATACGTGTCATTAAGGAATTCAGAGGAAGCTGAGGACCCCTCTAGGACATATAGTATCTGGGATACAGCTTTAGGAAAGAACCAATTAGTAATATCTCCTTGAACTTTTAATGCTTTTATGGCATAGGAGAAAGTAGTCTCTGTCTTAATGCTGACAGTGCCACTAGGCAGAAAAAAAAATGTCACTCATTTCAGGTGTACCTTGGAGAGCTAGAGTCAGAACAAGGGATGGAGTTTAGAGTGGATTCAAATAGGTCATAGGGTGAAAAGTATATCCTAGCATAGTTTATAATTTCTCCTCACCCTTTTCCCCTTCTGACCTCCCCCAGAAATGCAGAGATCCTGCTGGAATGTGCTTTGCCCTTTCTGGAGAGGCATGGATGGTACACCCCTTGTCCGCCCCTTCCCTTCTGCCTGCCCGCCCCCCAGATCCTTGCTTGCTCTTCTGTTTTTCTACTTTCCCTAAATGCAACTTACTTTAAGCATGCATTATTATTAACATCCTACAGTAAAATTAAGCTATTATATAACCCATTTGTCGATCTCAGCCAATTTCTTCTATCTTTTTCTATGTCTATTTATGACGTACATCCAGACTGCACGTCTTTTTTTTTTTTTCTCTCCATGTTTATTTTAAAAATAAGTGATAAAAAAAAAGATGTATTAAAAAAAAAAGCAACACTCAAAGGTGGTGGGGTTTTTGGAACAATTGAAAACATATTTGAATGGGAGGGGGACGGAAGGAAAGAGAATCCAATTATTTAAAAAAAATAATTCTAATTATGAAAGTGTCCCTAGACTGCTTTGTCTGTTCCTTTCAATGTGTGCATCTGGTTTGTCCATCTTTGAAAGTGTGTGGAATAATTTTTTCTTTAAAAATAAAATTTCAAAATCCAGCAATTGTTCTTATCTCCCTTCTTCCTGGGAACAAAGTTCTCTTTTTAATTTTTTGCTTTTTTTTTTAGTATATCTCTACATAGTTCTATTTTGATGTATTTCTTTTAAATGGTTGAATTTCTATCTTAGATTTGGTTTGTTCCAATCTAACAATGAAAAAAAACAAACAAAACAAAAGAGTTATGAATTGTTTTCTGCAATTTTTTCCCTCTATTTCTGTCTTTAAATAAGGAACTACTTCACTGGCAGAATCCTACAGCTGCATTTTTGAGATCTCCAGGGAATCTGAATATAAAAGCAGTCTAATTTGACAGTGGGGATGGGGTGTGGAAACACAATCTTTGCATTTGAAACAGTACATTTGGTGTACTCAAGACATTATTGCCTCAAATTACTGAGAATACAATGTCAATTTAATGGACTTCAGAAAAGATGATTCTTAGAACAAGAAGGCTGTGGGTAGCTACAGATGAAGTTGTTCTAATTTCAATGCATAAAACTAGTTTCCTTGTTTTTTTTGTTTTACTCTCTGGTTATTATTATTATTATTACTATTATTATTATTATTAGTTTGTGTATTTTTACTGCTATTTTAGTAGGGAAAAGTCTTAACTGTTTTTATAATTTGAGAACCTTTAATGAAAATGTAAATATTAATACTATAATTATTAATTTTTTTGTAACTTGCATGTTGAAGAAGTTGCAGCTTAGGGTTTGTGAGATTGTCAATGTTAGAGTTCTGTTCTTTCTTTTTGTTGATGGGCATGAATATGCTCATTTGTTTTTGTATATTGCCCATCCCTTCCTTACAGCCAGAAGCTCTAATGCTGCTAGATCACTCCGTACCGCCCTTACATGGACATGGCAACTGACTTACACATTCACTCCCATCATCTTCATCTCCTGTGTAGTACACTCATAGATTTTTACACTCCCACTCCATCCACCCTAAGCATTTTTTCTTCCCATGGGTTCCCCTTCACCACCCCTTTCTTTAGCATTGTTAAAATTTTATGTGCAGTCATCCATTCCTTAAAACACACACACACAAAAATTATAGAAAAAAAGAAAATGTTTAAAAAAATATATATCAAATTGACCAAAAAGGCAAAAAAGCAACAAACTTTGCTTTTCAAAAAATATTATATGTGTAGATATGCAAACAAGCAAAAGTAAATTCAATAAATTGTACAGGATTTTTCAACTGCAATATGCTAACAACTTTACATAAGATAAAAAATACAACCAAAAACAGCAGAAAAAAAAAGTTCAAATTTGTTAAGGTGCAAGATTTTTTTCTTTTCATGTTATGTGGTGTGGATGTATGTGTTGTTGCCTCCCTGTATCGCCCTTTGTTGTAAAACAAATATACTTAAAAAGAAATAATAAACATTTTGCTAAAAAAGTTTTTAAGAAACAACAGCAAAAAAAGCAAGTTACAAGAATGTGGCAATGCTACTTGTCCAAGAGCATTCTTACACAACTTTCTTTTGTAAATTTTTCCTTTCATGCCAAAAAACATGCGGGCAATTTGTTGATGTAAGTTGACTGTTATGAAATCAATGTGGTATGCTTTCTAAATATTTTTATGTATTTTTGGTTACCTTTTTTTAAAGGAAATAGTGTTTTTGATTTTCATAATTTTTTTCAGTTCTCATAGGTTTTGATTTTTCTTTTGCTGATAAAGTGAATTACTTGTTCTGTTTTTCCTTTCTCTGAGCTTGTTGCTGTGGCATTTTTATTTTCTAGTGTATGGTTTTGTTTTAGGAACATGTATATAAGTTTATTTATTTTTTAATCAGTTTGAATTTGCCTTTATGTTATGTGCTCTTTGTATATTGTCGATTGCCATATTGTATTGTGCATAGAACGGGGTGAAGGAGTCTGAGGCAGTTTGGTTGTTCTTTCTCAGTCCCCCTCTAGAAACTTCTTTCCCTTTCCCCACACAAATCACCAGTAATGTTCCTTCTTTTCACACTACTTAAATTGTATTTAACCTGGTGGTGTAGCCTTCATATCAAGTCAAAATTTATGGGACTTATTTAACATTTTGGTAGTTTTCTGGGTTTTCCTACTGCAGCTCTACACCATTCTTACTTTATTCCCACAAAACTATTTTATTTCTATCAAATTTTTTCATTGCTGATTATGTGCCTGATGTCCAGTCCAAATGATACTCTCAAGTGTACTCTTACCAGGTTAGTGCACCCACCATATTACTATTAATATCAGACTTGATAGCATCATCCAGAAATTATGCAGACAGATCCTGAACCTCTAAAATTTCCCTACTACAGAAGAGGTTTGCCTTAGTTTCTTCAAAAAGCAGTGACTAAAAGTAAGATAAAGCTCTACTTCTTTATAAGTACATATGTTTTTCACCATTTCTGCATAGTAGTGCTGTGCTCAGCAGGTATATTAGGTTCAACCATCAAGTCCCTGGGACAACTGATACTGAAAACACAACAAATAATTGTACTGAATAGGAAGCTGTCACCAGGTAATCATAAAAGTTTAAAATAATGGTGAGAGATAGAAGAGGCCATGCCTCAGTTGGTTCAGAGAAGCTCAGTGTCTAGGCACCAAAATACTTGGTTTTGCTCTAGAATTTTTCTTCTAGACATGATGTCAGGACCTCTCTGGAAGGTTCTGTTTCACTAAAACTCCACAAAGGTGACCAGTAATTTACAGCCCAGCATTAACTTGGGATTCAAGACCTCTCCAACTCTGTACCTTCCTGTTGCTCATGAGCCAACTGTTGGGAAACACTGCATTTACTGATGTCTTTTAATATAGTTGGAGGGAGGGTCTTAGGAAACGCTTTTCAACCAACTCCACCAGAAATCCACTTTTGTTAAATTACTTTGAGGACTATATAGTCTTTGAAAAGAAAAGGAGATGTCTGAGATAAAGAGTTGCAGTATTCCATTGTGGAAATCTTGTTTTTCTCTCTGCTACTCTCTGTCAATTGCAATTAACTCAGACTGCAAGAGTAGAAAATATTGAGAATATTCATATACCAGGTTTTGTGTTAGCATCAGCTTTCCTTTAAATCAGAGACTATATTCTGAATAATTTCCTCTTTTTATCCTCAGAGGACTCAAAGCAGAATTAACTAAATACCATTAGACTGTAATTTATGAACTCAGTCTTTTAATAAGAAATTATTGTGTTGATACAGAGAGGGAAAAGGTAAGGAATTATTTCTCTGGCAAGTATTTCATATTAAAAATGGAGTCACACTTCAGAGGAACATCAAAAGAACAGAATGAAAATTGCAAACTTTGGATGCGGAATTTCAAGTACCTGCAGGAACGGATGAATTGTGCAGTCTTTATGAATGACGTTTTAAAGCTCCTCAGTTGCAGCTGGAAAAAAGAGACTATAAGGTGTGTTCCTTATCATCATCAGGAGAAGATGAATCTTTCAGGCTTCCTTTTTGTGTGCCTTTTGTCCTGTATCAGTTTGATGACTGAAACTCCTCTGAAGGAGTTGTGGCTCTAAAGATGAAAACCAGCAGCTGCTACAGTTTTTCATATTGTTTTATTTATCGTATTTTTTTGTGCCCTCTGCATTCCTGGCTTGCCCATCCTCACAGTTCATAAGGCTTCTATTAAATTTTAAACACTGTCTTTTCCAGTGGCAGAGGACTCTGACTGGAGCTCAGCTCCAGAGGTATGAATTATATATCTATAAATACACTCATAAAGCAAAAAGCAGGGCAGCTCCAAGGCTGAAGTAGACCCTTTACATCCCCAATGCTCTTGGTAGTTTAAAGAAAAGCACAACTCCGTGAAAGTAGTATATGTGTTACATTAAAAGGCTAATTTTTAATTAATATATGCACACTTTCTGGAATGAGAAGGTCAAGCAAACCACTGGGCTGTTTGCTATAAGATTTCCTACCTCACAGACTTCAGTTCTCTCAGAGCTCCTTCCAATTTGGTGTTAAGTTTTTTGGGGTTGGGTTTTTTTTTCATCTACACGGTTGATGAGTTTTGCATCTATGTCACTGCAGAGGAAACAATTTTATCTGTTTCTCTTTTGTTTAGTTCTTTGGTATTGTGTTGTCAAGAGGAGCTTTTTAAAAAACATATTTCTATTTGAGAAACATCTCTTCCCTTCACAAAGTAGATGAAAAATAAATCTGGAAAATCCTTGTGAAATCTTTGGATTGCTAAACTAATCCTGAACTCAAAGCATACCAGTGAACACTTTTAACTGGTACTTAACAGCCAACAGAATAAAAAAGGGGAAAAGAAAACTGTAACTACCAGGAAACAGCCTACAACATTCACAAGCAAAATCTAAATCTTACATGAATATTTTTGAAAGCCATATCCCTAACTTGCTTTTTTTTTTTTTTTTTAAGTAGCACAGAGCAATTTGGAAATTTAACCTGTAAGTTTTGTTTGAGCAATTTGGAAATTGAACCTGCAAGTTTTAATCAAAGCTGCAAAGCAATAATTTTGCAATGGAATAATGGGTAGACATTTTCAGCAGAAAAGAAAACTTGACAAACATAAAACATCTCCCAAATTTCCCCTTGAAATTGTCATGTAAGGTTTTTCAGGGCCTCTAGCTTTTTCTAGAGACCTAAATCTATAAAATATTTGCCTTCTACAGCAAGCCATTCGGGATCTAAATCCTACATAAGATGTTCTTGACAACCAAGTGGCTGTCTAGTTTTTTTAATCTTTCAGTGTTTCCATTTAAACTGATGTGTGGCCTGGACAGGAGGCACCACTACTCCACCATCAAAGGACCACTGGCTCCAGGCAGCTTCCTGCACCCTCAGCCATTTTTCTGTGAAAGATGGTTCCCCCTACACACACACACTCATAATCTGCTGCTCATCAGACTCCCTCTCATGTCTCTTACCTGTAGAAATGTGGTACCACTTACACTGTTGTTTGCCAGTATGATAGGAAAGTTTGCACTTGCTCCGTAGATATTGGTGATCATATTTCTCACACTTTACTGGCAGCTTTTCAGGATTTACATTCCCTGTTATCCTTAAATAACACATTTCTCTTAGACTGAGTGGCATTTTTATCACGCCATTTTTAAGGATGTTTTTATTCCCCTATAAATCACATACCCCAAGAAGTATTCATTGTGCTTGTGTCCTGTTAGACCTACAGCTTCAAGTTTGCTGTGAGATTTGCATAGATGCCTAACTATGCAATAAAAGAGAAGCCAGATTGATACCTAGAGTGCTTTTTCTGATTTACTGTCACACAGCTTTTTTTGGTCTCAGTTTCTTCTGTTACAGGCAATAAAAAAATTAAAAATCAAATTATTACCACTCTTGCATCTACCTGATACCCCACAAAGGTAAACGTTACAAATTCCATCCAACAGACTTGCTGGCATTGAAAAACTCCATTATTTTCTCCATCACTTATGTAAAAACCCACTTATCATAGCAAGTCTATCTTTAGTCTAACCTTACTTAATATTTTGAGATGGCTGTGATAATTTTTATAGTTCCAGTAGTCTTGATCATTGTCTCAAGTCCTCAATAGCAACAAAAACTACGTAACTATGACCTGGTTTTAAATGCAAAGGTTACTGGGCAAAAGGAAGGTGTTAATATTAAATGCAAGATATGTCTGATTCCTTCCAGTAAATTAATCATTAACAGGACCAAAATAACTTCTCTTTAGATGAAAACTACCCAAAATATCGCTCCAATGGGTGGCAGATCAACTACATACTGATGCTGCAGGCCAGTATAATAGCTTTTAAGAACAAAGGCACTTAAGAACAAAGGCTCCAGATAAGCAATTAAAAACTGGCAAACTTTTTTTTCCAGTTGAGTGTCACAGATGATGAATGAAAATCTCAGATGAGTATTGCAATTGAGCAGCAAAACACTGATCTCAAAAAACTGTTTAAAGGAACACTATCTATCCCTGACTTTCTGGAACTTAAATTCCAGATTCACACAGTTTGATGCAATCCTCTCTTAAATACTGTTATTTTTATTCATTTTTTTACCAGGCTCACTGATGATCTTTCCCCACAAGGCATACTCCTAGTTCATCCTGAGACCACCTGTTTGCATAGATTATAGATGCTCTACTCAAGCCATGGATAGGCCTTCTGGACATATATAAATCATATTATATGCTCTAGTTTCTATATTGCTCAAAAACAGCTCAGATGCATGAGCACAAAATGCAGTGTAGCCATTTGGCAGACTACACTGTAGGCTTTTTTACATAATTTTTTTGAAAGCATGTAGTTTAGAGACATTGATACTTATTTCTTCATTCTCTCTGCAGTAACAAAAGAGATATATGAACATACTGAGGAAACTCAGAAAACTAAACAACATGTTCAAATTGTCCCCTTGTATCTTAACTTAAAACTAGCTTTGCATGAAAGTATGCAAATACCACATTTCTTATTTTGGCATAATGTCTACCCTGGTACCTCTGAGAGAATTCCAACTGTTTCAATTGATTAAACTGTCACCACTTAGTTTCCTGTTAAGGAAAAGAATAAGCCATATTGCTATTTCAGCTATCCAGATTTAATCAAACTGTTAAGTACCTTTTTCAGTATATTTCTGTCTTCAGTGTGTAATTTGTTCAAACATATTGCTCTCTGAATACACTTAGAAGTTATTTTGATTTTAGACAATATTCCTTATAGACATTCCATAGACATTACTGGCAGAATTCAATGGGAAACAATTGCATGTCATATATAGGGTAGATTTGAGAGAGTAGAATTTTTAACCCTGATGTATTCAGCATTGTTACAATGCCAAACTCTTCATTAGCAGTTATTCATACATAACTAAAACCCAGAATTATTTATTTAGAAAGTACAATTCCTTTTGTACATCCTCCTTAAGCAATGGTGAGTATAAACCAAGATTTACTATGCATTAGGAATGCTTCTTATTGAGTTGCACTCCTTTGAACTGATCTAGATGATTCTCATTATGTCAGCTGAACAATTCAATGTATATTTTAAGCCACTTACTTAAATGGCTAGGCAAAGAAAAATTACCCAAAAAAAAATTACACACAAACTTTCAAAAACAATATAGTTCACTCTAAAAAATTGTTGATGACCTGTATGTTAGCAGAAGACTATATAACCAGAAATAAAGGAATTAGATAAATTAATAAGATTCCACATATTTTTTTTTAGTCCACAGTATAAAACAGTGGAGTGTTAACTACCATAGACTCAAAAGTGGAAGTGCAGCCACACTATAATATAGAGACATCACAAGGCTATTACCCTAAAAGTAGCAATATTGCTGCTCAGAATCCAAATCATAGAAATGGTGCACTGATTTTCTTGTTTCATTTGCAGCTTATATTGTTGTAAGGTACAAATGTTACATCTATAGCTTTATTGTTCTGCTTGAAAGGGAAAGCATAAGTTCACCTTGTTTTTCACCATCTGTAGGCAGGTAACCATCATGTTAGAAATCAGTAGAACTGATTGCAACTGTCTGCCTGTCAAGAAGTAACAGTAGTTGTGAAGACAACTTCTGCAGTACAATCCTGGGCTCAGGTGCTAACTTGGTTTGTCAAAGTCCTTATTATTTTTTTTTTGTCAATCACAATAAAATCTATCTTAATTTTTAATCAAATTATAGTAAATGAATTTCAAGAAGAATGGAAGATGAAGATAGCATGGCACTAGTAGCCCCAAAAGATACAAGGAAAGGGATATTCCTAGTGTCAAACAGAATGCTAAAGAAAGATTAAAAAGAGAGGAACATTGAGTAGAGCTCTGTACCTTCATGGACCCAGTAAGTACTTGGTTTTTATTCCATCCCTCACTTTCATGAACCTTCCACAATTTAAAAGCCAGACAATGATCAGGAAGAAATGGATGAATGGAAAACGCCTTGGAGAAAAAGGACATACACTGCTACAGAGGGTGTGCATATTAGAATGGCAAATAAGAAACACCGCTGTTACTTTAAATGAAAATAATCAGAAGAGGAAAAACTGGTAAGATGAGTGGTGGAAAATATATCTGGGAGAACACTGGTCTATGGCAGTCTAAAGTAATTAATTTAAATTGTCTTCTAACCAAATGCTTGAAAAAGTTCACTACCAAAAATTGATGACCACAGAGTCACTTGAGAGTATCTCTAAAAATCAAAAAAATTTGGGTCTGTAAAAGTTCAGGGTATTTCACTCTACATACTATACCCATAGGTAGGAAATGGGACATGCACTTTACCAATGTCCAAGCAGGGTGGGAGGGAGCAATGAAAGGCAGCCCCAGGAAAGTATGTTGGTAGTGTAGCTAGAGAGAAGGCTGATCCCTGACACGTTTTCATAATGCCCAGATCCTCTCTCACCCTTAAGTGAACTGAAAATGGTGTATTGTGTCATTAAAATGTACTAATCTTCTTTTTTTTCTCTTTTCCATCCCAGGAGGTGAATTAGTTATCCCTCTACTTGTAGAAGACCCTTTAGATATCCCTCCTATTGCTACTCGTGCACCTTTCATTACACTTCCCCCTACCTTTCGCCCCCTCCTCACCATTATTGAGACCACCAAAGATTCCCTGTCCATGACCTCTGAGGCGGGGTTACCTTGCTTGTCGGACCAAGGCAGCGATGGTTGTGATGATGATGGCTTGGTGATATCTGGGTATGGCTCAGGGGAAACCTTTGACTCTAACCTACCCCCTACTGATGATGAAGATTTTTACACCACCTTCTCCTTGGTAACAGATAAGAGTCTTTCCACTTCAATCTTCGAAGGTGGCTACAAAGCACACGCACCCAAGTGGGAATCCAAGGACTTTAGACCTAACAAAGTCTCCGAAACTGGTAGGACTACTACCACGTCTTTGTCCCCTGAGCTGATCCGCTCCACAGCTTCGTCCTCGACTGTGATGGTTCCCAAATTGCCAGCCGGCAAAATGAATAACCGTGAGCTCAAACCCCAGCCTGACATAGTCTTGCTTCCGTTGCCCACTGCCTATGAGCTAGACAGCACAAAGCTGAAGAGCCCGCTAATCACTTCCCCCATGTTCCGTAATGTGCCCACAGCAAACCCCACGGAGCCGGGAATCAGACGGGTTCCGGGGGCCTCAGAGGTGGTCCGTGAGTCGAGCAGCACAACGGGGATGGTCGTCGGCATTGTGGCTGCTGCCGCCCTCTGCATCCTCATCCTCCTGTACGCCATGTACAAGTACAGGAACAGGGACGAGGGGTCCTATCAGGTGGACGAGACGCGGAACTACATCAGCAACTCAGCCCAGAGCAACGGCACGCTCGTGAAGGAGAAGCAGCAGAGCTCAAAGAGCGGCCACAAGAAGCAGAAAAACAAGGACAAAGAGTATTATGTGTAAAAAAGAATAATTATTTATATATAAATATAGAAATACTTAATGAGATTTAACTGAGATATCAGAACCATTGCAGCGAACGAGATGATTGGGAGATATCGTTTGTGGGAAAAAGTGTTGGGAAAAAATTTCAGCAGTGACTGTTAATGTCTAAGTCATCACTTGGAGTCTGCAAACTTTGCCCTAATGTATTATAAAGCACACTTCGCGTTCTGGAGATGGCGCGCACAGCTCTGCTCTGTTAGTGAACTTGGACATCTCCAAATCTCCTCCTCCGCTGAACTTTCTGCAAAGGTAGAAGACTTCATGGCTTACTTGTTTCATATCTCCAAGTGAGTCTTTAACAATGTTCGTGATCCCTGACTGTATCAATAATTTTTCAGTTTACTTATTAAAAAAAAAAAAAAATAAGGAAAAAGAAAAAAAATGCAAACATTATTAAACAACAAAGAAATATTGAACAAACTGATCTGGCCGTGTCCAGCAGACACGTAATTTTTCGAGATTGGAGGAGGGGAATAAATGAGTTTGGAGATTGTTGGTTTTTTGGTTTGATTTTGTTTTGTTTCTTGGATTGCTTTTTGTTTGGTTTCTTTGGTTACTTTGGGTGAGGGAGGGAAGAGTGGAGTGGAATGATGTGGGGGGTGACCCAGGACATGAATTGAGAAGAAATCTCGGAAAAACAAAATCCATAATAAAGAGAGACTATTACCATATATGAACTCAAAAGCTACCCGTGGTGTTTACTCTGCATATCTGGTTGTATTGTCTCTAGAATCCGTCATCTTGTAGTAAGTTGTTTGCTAACAACACAGTGAAAGTGTCTGATGAGTGGTGCTGAGGAAAATTGTCATGGGAAGCTGGTTCTCTTAGATCTGGCTCCAGTATTTGCAATTGAACTGAAGAGCAGATGGGTTTGGGTCTGTTCTGATCAGTCATTGGCTTTATTTGAGTATAGCACTCAGTATGCATTTGACAACCAAAGTATGGTTAACGAGATTTGGAGATTCAAAAGAGAATGCTTAAAAGTTATCAACCATTCTGAGCCTGAATATACTGTGCAAAAGTAAAGGAGCCTTCCTCTGGGATCTGGTTCTGTGACATTGCAATGCATGCAAAAAATAATAATAAATCAGTTTAATAAGGAGATCAGAAAGACACCACTGGAGTTCAACTTGTGACAAGACCAATGAACATTAGGAAAGATAAACACTTGTAAAAGAATGCAAATTACATAGTTTTTTTGACATATAACTGTTTTTCATATGTAATATTTTGATTTTGTAGGTTGACATTTCAGATCATCTCTGTCTTTCCATTTGCCCTATTCTCCCTTTTCCTTCTCTTTTATATAAAAGAAAATAAATAAAGCTGCTGTGACACACAAAAATAATAAAGAAAAATTAATTTAATAATATAATATATATATACACACAGATATATTTATCATGGTATGTTTGATGGGATGGCTGGAACAGAAGTTCTATTATGGTCTTAATGCGGAATCAGAATGTTCTTGAAGAACAGAGTAAAAAGAAACAGACAACAAAAGCAAACCTTAAAATGTGAAGGGAGCGTGTGTTTTAGCTTTGTCACAGTTACCTGTGTCAAAAAAAAAAACCTGAAATTTTGTTTACATATTTTACTACTATTTTTTTGCTAGTATAATTTCTATATGGATACCCTGATGGTGTATATACTGTTTTATGGTTAAATTGGGAATGTCTTATGTTTTATTTAACTTATTTAATTTGGTTGTTTGGTTTCTACATTTTCCCAGTTGTTGTGAAAAGGATTATCTTACTGTACAGAACAGTGAGGTGGTTTGACGGCCATGCCTATCATGTGCAAAAAAGTAGATGAGAGAGAGACAGAGAGGGAAACAACAAAAACCAAGATGGGTTGAGAACCCTGGGATATCAGAAATGAAAACTTTTGCTGTATGCGGATGAAAACTAATCAGCTGTTTAGGTTTAGAAATCTACTCTTGCTGGTGTTTATAAGTCGCATGAATATTTGACTTTGAAGAAGTTTCATCAGATACACACGCACATGGGAACTTAAATTCAAGAAAAACAGTCTTCTCAAACACTTAGAGAAGGCACTTTCATGTTAACAAATATTTTCAGTGCGTGTATGTGTGCGTGTGTGTGGTGCGTGTGCGCGTGCGTGAGGTTGAGCTTTTTTCTTTTTTATTTTTTATACTAAAAAGAAAAAAAAAGACAGGTTTTAAAAAGGTATGAAAGCACGATTTTAGATGACTTAACTGGCCGAAACTATATAAAAGTTGATTATATCTTGATGTCTGTAAAAGATTGCTGTTCTTGGAGTCTTGGAGTCTTGTGAAATGATTTCCTGCTTTCTTTCTCCTTTCCTTTTTGCTTTCCTTTTTTAAGTTAAAGGAAAAATATTTACACTTTCCTTTTTTGTGTAAGTTTCTATTGGACAGTTTTGGGAACATGTGCATTTCTGTATGTGGGCTACTACCATATCCCTGTTGCTTTATGGACAACTTGGAGAATTTTTATTTGAGTTATTGTGATGTTATTGCTTTTTGTTCCTTTCTTTTTCTTCTTTTTGATTATTTTTCTTTTCTTAGTTGCATTTTGTTTCAAGATATGCTTAGCAATAAAATGTTCTTCCCAAAGCCTTGGATGTTGCTGCGTTTTTATTTCCAAAAGACTTCAGGGAAATTCCAGACCTTTAAAAGTGAAAATATTCTCTATTCAGTGAAAGTATCCCCCATCTCACAGGAGTGTCTAGCCACCAAATTACAGAATCATGTTCATGTTTGCATTCTTCTGCTAGTCCAATGAACCTTTTTTCTTTCTAGGGATATAAATTAAACTTGAGTCTGGAGTCTATCTCATACCACTTCCACCACCTCAGTTGCATAGTTCTCTGTAATACAGGTTTTAGTTATCTTAGATAAAAGCATATATAGGACATGCCCTTTCTTATGAGCTCCTTTTGAAGTGTGTAGCTCTTTCAATGATGTTTATGGGATTCTAGATTCATCTTTCACCAGGAGTCTATGTGATGTGCTGCAGCAGCTGAATTCTTCTGGGGATTTAGATAGCTAATTTGATGCAGAAAAATGTTCACATCATTTTATATGAGGATCTAGCTTAGGTCCTCTGAATTTATCTGTCAGCTTCCATGTGCTACCTAAGGAACATAGCTTATATATGTTGGGTGCTAGACACTGAGGATCAGACTTGGTAGATGGTCTGAGTGTTCACTTCTTTCCAGTTAACCCCAGCTACAGTACTGAATGTTCCTTGTCCTACTGGGCATTATAGTCTGATTCTGGCCATCATTCAAAACTGCCAATATCCTGTCTTGTTTAGCAAGTTGTGCAGAACTTCAGTTCACAGTAGTAGCATGGGGTTTTGACAGATTCAAGCTTCCCAAGCTATCTGCAAGGTATTTTAATTTTTACAGGCATCTGGAGGTCAGCCAAATGAGTATTTTACAGCCCTTTCATTTTCAACTGGGGATGACTTTACCTTTTTTCTCCCCTAGGTGGAATCCATAGGTCTTTTGAGCAGTGTTTTTGACAGGTTTCAACCAAATTTGACTTAGGATAAATTGATTGTTCAGGTATTGCCTTGTGATTTTCTACATTGTTTTGGCTCACATATGCATATGCAAAAATATATATGCGTACATACATGTGAGGTTCTTTTACTGTTTTCAGTTCTTTTGTGAATCATGTTCTGACAACTTACAGACTCCCACATGTATCAAACCCACAGGTTCTGGTCTAATCTTCACTCATTTCCCTCCCAAAATCATTAAATTCCTGAGTGATAACTGGTGCCTAATATTTCCAGTACTGGAGCAATCAGCTGGCATGTGGGAGATACACATCTGAACCTAAATATCTTTTCTAATATTGCAGATAATTTCCTTATCACCAAGCAACTGGTGTTCTGAAAGAATATTTTTTTCCTCAGTACTTCTCTCAAAACCTGTTATTCTTCATATCATTATGAAATATTGTGTGAAGCAAGAAATTTCAACCTGACTTACTCTAACCCTCT
The DNA here is from genome assembly GCA_013396995.1 of Dicaeum eximium. NCBI lineage: Eukaryota > Metazoa > Chordata > Aves > Passeriformes > Dicaeidae > Dicaeum > Dicaeum eximium. Next base: position 129,658 of record VWZP01006230.1, read on the forward strand.
GGCTATAGTCATGCTTTTTCTCATTTTTTTTTCTGTCAACTAATGACCATTTTATTACTTAGGCTAAATGAAAATGTCAGAAAAGAGATTTCATTGCTGCCTAAAAGGCTTAGAATTATTGTATGTCTTTGGCTCATCACAGAACCACAGAACTGTTGAGATAGAAAGGGGCCCCTGGAGATCATGTAGTCCAGGTGCCACCACCCCAAATCAGAGTCAATTGCAGCAACTCACCCAGGACTATATCTATTTTTTTTATATCTCCACATGTTAATGCCACAATCTCTCTAGGCAACCTGCTCTGTACAAGCCCACTCATTGTAAACATTTTTGTTGTGGTTTGATGAAATTTAATTAATTTGTTCCACTTTTACTCTTTTTCTGGATACCAGTGGAAAGGTCCTGTCTCTCTCTTCTTTACAGCCTCCCTTCAGGTGTTCATACATACTAGTAAGATTCCCCATAAGCTTTGCTTCTTCAGGCTGAGCTCTCCCAGCTCCCTCAGCCTCTCCTTGTACAACATATGCTCCAATCACTTATTCATCTTCATGTCTCTTTATCAGACTCACTCCAGTATCTGGAGCAGACACAATTGCCTTATCACTGTCACTGAGCTAGGTACACAGCTCTTTTCAAGGACCAGGGCTGAGCAGCTGCTCCTCTTCCTGCCATTTTCTACTGGTGAACAACATCCCACTGACTGCCACTTTTTGAAGATCCCTCTCTTAGATGTCTAGTTCTGTATTTCAAAAACTGTTCAGCATATTTCTGTTTATTGCACAGTTGCAGAGATTCTTCACTGAGAGAAATAATGAAGATCTGAGCACTAATGGGTTTGAGCTTTCCCAGCCCTGGTGTTGCAGAAAAGGACAAGTAAGGAGCAATGTCAATGCTGGTTCCTTTTCCAGACATTTCTGTCTGTACTTCTTGTCTGGGAGGGAGGGCAGACATGCTGGTCTCCTCTGCAGTTGCCATGCCAGGCTGTTTTTCTTCCACAAGAAGTGAGAACATACTTATCAGACAGTTTGGTAATAATGATTAAAAGACAAATATCCTTCCTGTCAATTCCATAGTGAAAGTATATTCAATCATAAGATGATGATGACTCCCAAGGAAGGCAAGACACATGAACTATAACTAATGAATGTGACTTGACACAGGGCCAAAGTTAAGGATGTTACTTCTATGGAGATGCAGTTTTTAATCCATCAGTCTGTTAGGTGTTTGCAAGATCACAAAGTTCTGTCAAGGGCCCTGTGATAACATAAAGTCACATGCTGCTGTTACCATTTTATCATACACCCTCCCTAGCTGCCAAGGTTGGCACTGGCTCCCTACAAGATGTCTCTCACGTGGTGGAACAAGTCACTGCCTTTCCCTTCCCACATGCAAGCGATAACAAAATGGAACAGCAACAGGATTTGCCTTCCAGCTGCCAACCTCACCGGGTCTTCTTGGGCTGGTAGAGGTGCTAGCATGAGAAGAAAGACTATTGCCTGCTGTTCAGCTCTCTGGATGGGACCCAGGCTGAGCTCTGAGAGCACATTTGCCTAAGTGGTATAGAAGTATTGCAGCCCGGGGTGTCATGATAAATGAAGGAGGTTGGGGTGCAAGATCTTGGCTGATATTTACTCTTTATTGGTGAAAGTTTTCCCACAGTAGCAACAACGGTTGGGTTATTTAAGAAAGAAAAGAATCAGGATCTCTTATTCAATTTATAGTAAGCTATCACACTGTTTTCTCTTCAGACGATACACATTGCACAGTGCTATATCTCCTCTCTCTGTCCCCAAACAGTTCCCAATAACCTCATTTTTCTGGAGTGCCTGTTCATGTTGTCTTTCACACATCAGCAAATACAGTGCCATTCAAGGAAAGTTTTCAGTAAATGTTAGTCTGCAGGGATTTGATGTTTATAATTTGGATGAATGGATTGCATGAGAAAAGGAAAAGAGCACACTCAAGAGATTATGTTGGACTGCATATAGCTAAAGAAAGGCTTAATTTTTAAAGATATTAAGCTGGCTAATTCTTATTGAAAACAGGGGAAATCAACTGCATAAACACCTTTAAAAATTGAGGCTATTTCAGTGTAGTAGTCAGATAAAGTTAATTAGCTAATTTTAATTGCTTGGGCTTTTGCAGTACCTTATGGTGTAGGCAAGTGGTGGACAAGGTTCTGCTTTTTCTCGTGAGGCTTACATAACTCACCTGCCTTCAGAGTGGGAGTAAAAATGAGAGATGGTTTAGATATATTGTAGATTGCCTGGAGACAAATCCATTTCAGCATGCTAGTATGAAGCTGCATGAGCATGCTGTTTCCTTATATTCAATTGAGGCAGACCAAAATAAAGAAAAAAATGTTTGTCTTATTTACATACCTTGTAAAAATCCAGCTGAAGCCCAAACCTGTATTTCTGCCACCAAGCATAACCTAAAGCCACTCAGCAAGAGTTTTCATCTACCACTCCATGCATCTCTTTTGTCTGCCTGTTTACAGAATACTACAAAAGGACAATGTCTGCATGGGTCAGAAAAATCCTGAACAAGCAGCTGGAAAAGCTTAAGGCATGCTTTTCTTCAATGGCTCGTAAGCTGGGCACTATGCCTAACAGCTTTGGCTGATGCACATGGAAAATTAAACTCACTGGGAAAGAATTATATATATACATTTAATAATGCTGCCAAAGCCTTTGTTACACTATGAACAAATTCACTCAGCCTTTGGATTTCAAGAATACTTACATAAAGTGTTAAAACAGAGCACAACAAAGGACTGAACAACAGGACTGAATCCCACCACAGAAACAAAAGTGGAAAAGGGAAAAGTGAATGCTCTGTAAACCATTTGTAATTGTATCTGCATGACCTCCTTGGTGCACATGGTTTTCACAGTTTTCACTCTTGTAGCCTGCCCCAGAAATTTAAAGTTGTTACTACTATCAAGTGATGGTAACAGCAAGTCCTTAGTTGTGTGGGGAAAGAGATAAATGGAAGGATCACTCCCAAGGTGATGAGGTCCCCCTTCAGAGGAACAGGTTCCAAGAGCTATTTGTAAGAACAGATGAAGACGAAGAAACAGAGCCTGCATGCAGTATACAGCCATGCACCTAGTAAAGCAGCAGGTAAAGAACAGGATTTTGATTTCCAAAACCAAGAATACTGAGCTGAGCTGTGCCAGGGCTAAAATTCTTTGTGTAACTTGAATCAAGCCCTTTTGTCCACATGCATCATGCACTGGAGTTTACTTGTACTATGAAGGACACATCCGGTAGGTCTATTTGAATTCTCTGAGTATTTGATCTCTACCACTTCTTCTACATCATATGATTATTCATTTCTGCCTGTTCCCTGAGTCACAAACATTAATTTACATCCATGGTTCCCTCGTGGGATGATACTAGTATCTCCCCTGTGCAAGGATAGAAATTAAGACAAAGAGACTTGCTTGTGGTCATATAGAAAATCCATGGTTGTAAAAAGATTATCCCTCAAAGCTTCCAGACTCTCCCACTTTACTCAGGCCTCCAAAGTACACCGTGGTGCTGCCAGAGGTATAACACATGCATTCCTCCCATTAACACTAGCTTCTCCAAATCAAGAGCTGGCTTGATCTGATTTGGCTAAGAAAACTTAGAACAAATGGTGTAAATGTAGGAGCTTCTAAAAAGAGAATAAAACACTCAACTAAGAACAAACCATTTAAAAATGGAAACTATTAGGCTTCTAAGTGTTTATTTTAAATGTCCTGGATTTATACATACTGGTAAATACACAAGCACATGCATGCATTTTAACATCCAAAGCAGCTTCTAATCTGTTAATCAAGCCCTTGTCTTCCATGTGCATTATGAACTAGAGCTTACTTGTACTGTGCAAGTACTGTACTCTGGAATTGACAGTCCTAATCTGCCAGAGTCTAGCTTTACCATCTGTGAACTCCTGGAGAAAATCACTGCCTGCATCTGTAATATTTTGCTATTAACAACTTTTTATACCAATTACAATAACACCAATGACAACACAATTTTATTACATGTAATTATAGCAAGTAAGACTAAAGTCCATACCACAGCCCTCCGGGGTCAGTGAGCGTTGAAGCTGATTATTCTCTCTCACAGTCTGCACTGAAATACATAGTGTTTCCAAGATTTTAGATAAAAAAGATACTGTTATCTAGATAAATTGAGTCATATCTCCTACAAACATTCAAAACCTACTGAAAATTCCTTTGAAGCTAATGGCAAAGCTTCCTGACAGTAAACAGAGAGTACTCCCTTTCCATAAATCTCTGAATCTCTGCAAGTTTTGCTGTAAAAACTGTCTGTATTTTTCCCTTTTTTTCTTACCTCATGGTGTTCACTGATGTATTTTTTTTTTAATATTAGCCACATTATGATCATAAAGAATAAAAATTATGTTATGCACTATAAAGGCTTACTTTGTAACAGGGAAAGTTTCTGAAGGACTGTTCCTGCTCCCTCAAAGCCTTTTTAACACAATGATTGAGACTATAGAAACTCTTAAGTACCTCAAAGGTTTCTCTGTTCTCCTGATGTTTCTGGGCCTTTGAAACAACATTCATTCTATGGGGCCATAATATCAAGATTTCTTTTACAGAAAGGGACCTACAAATAAATTTACAATTCTTATTTTAGCTACAAATAGCTTTACAATTCTTTTTTTTTTCATAGCTGATTGCACTTCATAGTATAGCTTTCTCATTGACTAATTTACTTAGCAAAATGGAAGAAAACAAGCTGCATATAAAGTGCATTTGGGTAAATGTAAACCAAATCCACCAACAGGACTGTTGCATTTAACATAAGCATGGGCTCTTGCACTTAAGATACACCTGCAGGGTGAGCACATCAGACAATACTGTTTAGCACTAAGACATATTGCAGCTTGAGCACTTATTACTGGAGTTAAGAAATGCTTTGTCACTGATGAACAAAACATATAAAGGGAAAGTATGTGCAAATCTGAAGCTAGTTCCTGATTTCCTTACAAAAATTAAAGGATATATGCTTCCCTCCTCAAATTCTCAATCAATAGTACGACCTGATGTATCCCATATACTAAGGATCATTTCCTGCAGTGGCACCTGTGCAGCTTTGTTGAAGCTAAAATTCTTACACATCCTTGTCAAACAATAAGTAGAGCTAGAAATTCTTATTTATAAAAGCAATTTAAAGCTATTGCTAAATGTGAAATATGAATGCAAAATGGTTGTTTTGCCCCAATTAGAGCAGTTCCCAGCTAGGTTAATGTTTTTGCTGGTATTTGCATAACTGAGGGAACTCAAATTCCTTTTCCAGACCTTGAAGACTCCACAACACAAATATATGTGCATTATTTTAATACCATTACACAGCCACATTTGTGCTGAAGAGTCTTAACCTGAGCTTGTTATTTGTCAGGGGAGGAAAAATTGGTTTCAGCTTACCTAGCAAACAACCTTGAGCTGAGTCAAAGCCTGGCACTTAATGACCATTCACCCATCCAACCCAGAAAGATTTTGCAAACTAATTCATCGACGAAAAAACTTACAGAATAATTTCCACCTTTATCCAGGGGATTTCTGAGCTATAAGTAATAGTCCCTTTTTCATGTCTGCCACACAGTTTAGGCCAGCAGAGCACTAGTACTAGACCAGTAGCACCAGGCACTACACATCTGCACTGCTGACAAGGTCTGTATGTTCATGAAATACCAGACAGACCTCAAGTGTCTTTAGATTCCAGGACACCAAAATTAGAGGAGCAAGTGCTGGCTTGGAGATTATAAAAAATTATGGTCACAAAATCTGCAGTGGCACTACCTATTTTTGGAGGTACAATGTGCTCTTGCTCCTACCCTTTGATAAGCATCATTCAGTCTTTAGAAATGACAACAAATTAAATAAGTTTTAGCACTTCACTCCCTAGGCATTCACTGTCTCTGCATTTCTAAGCTGTAGCCCTTTGTCTGCAATGCAGACAACAATGAAGACAATGCAGTAGCCAGGAGACAGCCACAAAAACACTGGGCTCAGAGGCTTGTTAAGAACAGAGATGTGGAAATGCATCTTCCCACAAAGCTCAGGACCACATGTATGGCTGTTAAAACCAAAATCTGCAGTGAAACTTTAGTGAAGCAGAGGCCATGCCAGTGGGGTAAGCATTAGTCCCAAGCATTTCTTTATTACTTGATTTCCCTTTTGTCTTGGCCCTTTCTGGAAATAATTAAAATCCAGATTGAAGGACCAGTGAAGTAGGGAGTTGGCAGACTGTACAGATGAAGTGCTCATCAGTTTTGGGAAGGAGGGGAAAAGGGTCTGAAGCTGTCTAACACACAGAGTAAACATAGATATGTAAGCTTTATGCTAAGAACATTTCTGTTTCTGTGCAGTTATCTCTTACTGCCAGAATAGCCCTAAGGATTAAGATGGTTTATTGGGATCAAATGCCTTACAGATTATTATAGTGCTGACTGTTTACTCGTTCACATTAAAATACAGATCTACACTTATATCCCTTATATCCCTATATATCCCTATATAATTTGTGATCTCTCAATCACAAATTATTTTCATTCCCTAAATGGGTCAGCCCAGATTCCTAGACTATCCTATTTTCCATATCCAAGATAAATCTCCAAAGACATCTTGATAGGCCTATGTAGGTAGGCTAAGCCTTAAAAAACATTGTCAGCACTCAGATCTCAGCACTTGTGATTAACACAAAACTTTTGCTATAGGGTTTTTAGGCAATGAATGGTTTAGAGGCTGAATCATCTCTTGGTTAAAGTAGCTGAGGGTTGGGAGGGAAGGAAATCTGGAGTCTGGAACATCTGCAGGAATGTCAACTCTGCTTTTAGAGATATGAGACTTTGAGGCCATTTAATTTGCCTAGGGTATAAAATAGGTATCTTCTAATAAAAAGATGGGGGAAAAAATACAAGCCAACCTCTTGCTGTCAACAGTTAAAACTCCCTTTAAAACAGAGCTGAGGTTCTGCAGTCTCACCTGGCTTCAGCCACCTCTATACTCTGCCTAAGCCTGATGTGCAGAGCCAAGCATTCCCCACAACTAGATACCTCACAGAGCCCAGTCTGATAAGTGTGGCCTAAATTCAGATGAACTGACACTGTTTTGTTCTGTCCTGTCACTGAAAAGAGCCTGGCTCCATCTTCCTTACACCCTCCTTTTTGGTATTTATGTCCATTGATGAAAACAGGACTAGACCCATCACTGAGCCCTAGGATTCTCCTACTGCTGGCCACTGGCCTCTAGCTAGACTTCACAGCACTGATCACCATCCTCTAGGCACAGCTGTTAAACCAGTGTTCAATCCACCTCACTGTCTGCTTATCAAGCCCATAGCTTCAAGGGCAGTGTTTTAGGTACTTTAAATGTGAGAATGCCACTCGTGGTGCCCGAGTCTTGCAAAGGTACCTAATGGTTCCCATGTTGAGGAAGATGTTGACATGGTTTTATTGATGATCTGTTGCTCTGTTATCTGCTCTTTATTCCCTGGATTGCTCTGCATTTCATCCAGAAACTATATGATGGAAGAGACTTCTGTAGGTCAGGAATTGGAGATTAGGTCCTCTCACAGATATTTTAGTAGCTTCAGATATTTTTTTTCAGTCTTTGCTCCACAGTAGTTTTTTTTAGAAAATGAAGAATAGAAAACATCTCCACTTGCATAGCTGGCAGTACAGTGATTCAAGTCTGGGTTTCTGGGAGTCTGAGCTTCCATGTATCCCTCAAGTAAGAGAGACTTCAGTATTCTGCTAAATCATAAATTAATCTGTGCAGGGTTTGCCTTGGTGCTTGAGTATTTTATCCAGAAATCGTGTTGAAATTAACTTAATAACTCAAGAATGTTAACTTTGCATAAGTCAATAAACACAGGCAGAAAGAGAACACCTCATTCCTGCCTGAAGCCAAGAAAAACCTTGTGCTTGCCTGAAGCCATGGTGTCCAAGCAGGAGGGTAATGATGCATACTATAAGCCATATAAACTGATCTGCCTTGGTACACCCCACCCAGGACCTCAGCACCTGTTTAACACAACTGCCCTGTTAATGTTGGCATGAGCTGCTTATCTGCATCTCCGTGTAAGATACAGGCAAGGGTTCAGGATAATGACTAAATCCAGTCTGAATGTGCTTCAGGTGCTAGAAAAGCACAAGCTAGTCTCACAAGTTTTCCATCATATCAAATATGAGGTAAGAAACAAGCAAGGTTCCTGACAGCTAAGGGCCCAGAGGTGGGCTCACTGCAGCTGGTTGAATTAGTGCCCTTTTACTTTAGATATCATCCAAAACAAGTTTGGTGTGAATCTTTTCTAAGTAATACCTGACAGTTGGATGCAGAAAAGTAGGAAGCCTTCCAAGTGAAGTACCCGAGGTGATTAGGGAAAAAATGTAATTTGTACAAAGATAATTTAGTCAAGGCACTGAGTGAAATAGTTCTGCAGTTAACGAGTGTGCCTGCAGAATGTTAATAGATGTTTTCGTCTGGCTCTCAAGTCTCACAGCTCAGCCAAAGACAGTGAACTTCAACAGTGTAATAGAGACATGTTTGGAGGGAGGGGGATGAGTTCCTTTCTTTTGTTTTCTTTCACATATATTGCAGCTAGAATGACACTGTCTAGATTTCGCTAGACTGGTGAAAGGATGAGGGGCATCAAGATACCTGGGACAAATTTTTTTGTGATCAAGTGCTGTTTCAGGGTTTCTCAGCCTTAGAATAATAATAACCAGGTTATTAGTATTCACCTAATTTAAATCACATATTTCTCTTGAGCATCACAGAGAGTGAACTGGGACAGAGTGCTGTCTTGCAGGCATTATGTTTGTGACACAGGGCACTGCCCACTGCAACTGAGCTGAGATTCACTAACACCTCCCAAGTAGTTAAAAGCTTATGAAGACTTTCTTGGTGCTCTTGGTTTCACTCTGATTTTGTCAAAGTCATCTCTTTACAGAATATTTTGATGAATAAATAATTTTCAGTAATATAACAGCTCTGTAAAAGAATTCTGCAAGTATCTAAGCAACTACACATCAAATTGTCTAATCTGATCACACTTTCCAACCCCACAGAAAAAGCAGTGGTTTCTAGTGTCTTTAGCAGAAACTGGGCACAGATGCTCAAATTTTGTTTTCTGTATTTGAGGTAGACATCTCAAACCTCACAAAATAGAAATCTTTTTGAACAGACAAGGTTGGTATCAGGCTTCAAATTTCAGTTTACAAATATGGACTGCACCAAGAAATTCTAACAAGAAATTATAAGAGTAGCAATGAAGTCTGACATAAAAAAAAAAAAAAGGATCAAATTCATAAAGTTGAGTCCCAAAGGTTATTATGTGGGTCATCATCTATGGGGAGAAATCACAATGGATGTAATCCACTTTAAAATCTCAAAGTGTTTGAGAAAAGATGGCAGAATCATGACTGTTTCATCTCACATATGAGGACTCTCAAAATAAGACTTTGTGCATTCTTGCAGTTAGATAACAGAAGAAGCCAGTCTAAACCCAAATCTGTGATCCACAGATTTTTTCCATATGCTTTACTCCTAGAAAAATATGTCATATTCATTTTTTATTTACTTGTAATGAGCAGATGCAGTTATTCTAAAATTAAGAAGAAGTCAATTAACATAATTCAGAGGAAGGCAGAGATTTAACCAGGAAGAGCTATTCATAATTAAAGGTATATTTTAATACACATATACTTTTATTACTTCTGAATTGATCAAAGGATTTGCAATCTCATCTATCAGATCAAAAATTACTAGGAGAAAGGAATCAGGAAATAATTGGTAATAAAAGACAAGTTAAAAAGGCTCCCAAGGTTTTGGTAGGCTATTTATGAAATAAAAGACAGATAAAATAGACCTCCAAATCATTCACCATTAGTTATTCAGCCTACTTCAGAACTGTTTTACTAGGATTAGGAGGTACTGCAGATTCTAAACCTGCCACTTTGGCTCCTGTGATTTATTAAACACCCATAGTTTTTAGGGGTTAGGATGCATCTGCAAGGCAATGATTCAATGCAAATTAAATAGCTCATGTCAGACCCATCAAATTAGTGCTGTTCAATGCAACATTAACTACTTGAAACCATCACATTAGCTCACTTTAACAGACAGGTACACTCTGCATCTCCACACATCTCTTTTATGCTGGGGATTCAGGAAGGGGGGTGAGGGACAGGGTCACAAATGGCTCTGGCTGGCAGTCCCAGCCCTTCCCTGGGATCCCTGCACCAGCAGGGAATTTATGCTCCCCACAGGTACCACACACCACCTCCTGCACTGCAGCTGAGCTTGCAGCCAGCACCAGGGGAAAGCACAATCAGGCTGCCAGTTGGCAAGCCACCTAAAACAGCTCGTTAATTAGGTCTGTTCTTCTAATTACTAATTGAAAAAAATATCCAGTTATAACAGACTATGTATGCTTTCACATTAGAACTTTTTTAATTGGTTAATTTTGTTTTTACATTATGCTAGCACCAGATCCTAAGAACTATTCAACGTTAACACTTCTAAAGCCTTGGAAAGCACAAAAATGATTAAATTATTGTGGGAAACAGTGCAGATCTGCAGAATAACATAAGTTTAACATTTTCCGTTAATAAACCTGGGCATGACCCAGACAAATAAACAACACTTTGCAGAAATTAAGTTTATAACTTTTTTGAATCTTTATCTAAATAAATATATTATTCATATTGATATATTATTTATATATTATATATCAATATTTTATTTATTTATTTATTGTAAATAATAAGTCAAACTTCTCACAAAGCCAAACTTTGCATAATTCTTATACTTCTAAATATTTATATTAGTAACAGTATTAGTAAAATTTCTTCTGATTACAAATCATTTGTCTAAGCATTTTTTCTCCAGAATATGAGGCTTATGTACACACACTTGTACACTCTGTCCACTGGTTAGTTATTTCATCTACATAATATGCTTTAATCTAGAACTTAAAAATTGTATTTTATACATTCTCCACAAAAAGGTGGTTATGTCAAAATTTTGAAAACTCAAGGAGACTTCACTAATGGCATATAAAGACCCTTGCAACCAACACACATCCTTTATCTCGTTTACAAACATTTTGTGCACTGCAAGGTTTAATTGCCAACATTGTTCCATTACTAGAAACCATGTTTCCTTCACATATCAAAGCTAACCACTGTACACTTACATTATAATTCAAATTCTCTTATAATTGCTTCAGAATCTAACAGAGCTTTAGCAACAAAAATTATAATTGGTTTCAACAAAACTTATAATTGCTTTCCACCTTCCTTATTTTAAGAAGTCTTCTCTAAGAAGTTTATAAACAGCAAGTTCAGTACTGCCACACAGATGACTGCCTTGGAGTCTAGAGCCAGAAAAGCCTAATAAGTCATCACTTCTGCCTTATATGTGTGTGTGCTTATGTGAGCATATAAACAGTGTATGTATATCTGTATATAAAATGTTACAGAATTTCCTCCTCTGCTGCCCCTTTCTGCCCACCAGCTTGTCTAAAACTGGAACAATTTCTCTAGAAAGGTGCCAGTCCTCAAACAAAGACTTGCCAGAGACTCTCTTTGTCTCTGATTAGTCTGTCTTCAAGCTTAATCTGGTTTATATCCAGTTTGGATGTGCCTGGTCTTAAGTCCTCTCTCTGGTAACTAAAAGGCCCTTTTGGTATCTGGTATTATGTCTTTAGGAAGATATTTATTCATTCTGTCCAAGCTTCCTCTAAAGCTTTTTAATAATTCAAACATGCCAATTTTGTAGCTTTTTTGCTGCAGGATGTTTTCTCCTACTTTCAAACCAATTTTTCAGTTCTTTTCTATCCATTCCCACAATTCAGTGTTAGGAAGAAATATTGGATATAGAGACCGAGTGTACACATCCACTGCCAGTCCTCAGCATCTTGTCAGAAGGCGACACTAGCATGCCTATTTCAACTATTCTTCACTCTTCACATGTGAAAAGTACAAAAACAATTGCCACTAAAATGTTCTCCCAAAGGCCTTTAAAAATGCATTCCATTGCCATGACGTATGATTTCCCTGTGCTCTGTAGGGTAGGATAATCATGGAAATATAGAACATCAGCAATAGCCCTATCTCTTGCCCTCTTCCTAACAGCACTCTGCAGACAAAATTTTTAACTCTGTTACAGGATTTTGAAGTATGCTCCAAGGGTTTTTCTAGAATATCACATGATCCAGATGCTCTGTGCATAAGTCCAGGCTAAATGCCTATTTTACAGTCACCTGCAATCCTAAGGAACTGAATTCTATGGCGCAGGCACATCTTTCCAATCCTATTTACCCATGGCTTCAGCTGAAGACAAGTGTTTACCCAAAGCAATCAGCCCTGCCACAGCCTGAAAGGCAGAGTGCTAAAAGCTAAATCACCAGCTTCAAAACCAGTTAAAGATAAATTTACATTAACATTTATTTTTATCTCTACTACATGTGATGTAACATAACTATAACATTAACATTAGTCTTCACTGTATATTTTTAAAGTACATATTTATTGAAGCAATTAAAATTACATTTAACCAGACTAGAAGCATGGGCTTCACCTCACCATTGCCATAGCAACACAAAAAGCAGGAAAAAGGGTGGAAGGCTCTCACTCTCAATAAATAACATGACACAGAAAGGATAAACCAAAGGATTCACTCTCACCTCACACAAGTGAAGGTGAGGATGATTTGAGTAGAAGTCAAGAAGTGAGGGAATAGATTAGTTTAGGACACAATCTAGACCGAGCTGAACTTTCTTCATTCCTCACATTTACAAGCCTCAAAAAGCACTGACTCAAGAAACAGAAAGAAGAATAATCCCATGGATTGCACCTGAGAGATGCCTCCAAAAAAAAGATTTGCAAGCTGCAGCTTCCCTGTCTCATGGTCCGCCACTACAAATAATCTGGTTGCTCCTATTATGCCTGAGCATGTTGCTGAGAGTTGGGGTGAACACAGGATCTGTTTTGCTGTTTTACAGCACTTTCAAGACACACTGTACGTGGCTAATTCACTGTCAGTTATTTTCAAACGTAATATCTGCTCTTGGTTTATCTCTCCAGTCAAAACCTAAGGTCACAATTGCAATAATGCTTTTTTTATTGTTCTTGTAAAGAACTGGGGCTTTTCTCTTAATTACTTCGGGTGTGTTCTGGTGAGGCAGAAATGTTGAGAAAACTTTACATAAGGTGAGTCAGAAAATTATAAAGCAAGCAGGAAAGTGCCAATTCTATACATAGTTTTCACATCCCACACTTTTGCTGAGAAACTGGCAGCTGCTCCCAGTGAGAAAAGCAGCTTAGGGTAGCTGTGCAGTATCGTACCCGATGGGGCTACCGCAGTACAGCTACAGAAACTGTCATGAGGAGCAGGAAATCCAATTTCATTCCCTCCTTCCTTCTCGTGAGATAAGAGAGTTCTGCTATTGCAGGCTAAAGATTACTGATCATTTCCACATGCACATCCATGTCATGCTCTTTTAACATTCTCACATGAGCCCTGGAGATAAACTCCATTGCAGTTGAAGTTAAAAACAGACTTGCAGCAAGAGGGAACAGAAAAACAATAGCTGTAGCAAGAACAATAGAAACAGCTAAATTATTGAAAAAAATGTTTGGGATGGGACATGCTTTGAGAATCAATCAAATGTAGATAGGCATGAATTATTCCAGCCATTTCATTTTTCTTCACTTCTGACTCACTTGTACCAGGCCACTTTTCTCCCCTGCTGTCAGCAGGGTAGCACCTTACCACTGCCTGGGGACTCAGAATGGTTTACATCAGTGCAAAGGGCAAATTAGACTCAGTCCCATCATCCTACATGGCTCTTCCATTTAGTCTGCCAGTAACTCAGTGTTGATGATGACCATATCTTGTTCTAGTCAAGTGCTTGTCCCCTAGGACCTGACAGGAGGCCAATTCCTAATGTCACATGGATGATGCAGATAAATAACAACACCCATTAATCTCAGTTCCTGTATGCCAAACTCAAACCTTGGCTGTATTATTGACAAAGTTATTGCCCCTCTTGCATTGCTGAGTTCTATAAAGTAGATTGGCAATTGTATTAAAGGTATCCTAGGGATGGACATTTTGGTTCATTGCTACCAAAATCCAATTATGTCACTCTAGTAGCTGTATCTTGTACAAAATCCTCCACCACCTGTCTGAGGCAGCAACAAATAAGGCATTGAAAATTCAAGTTCACCTTAACTACCACAGCATTGCAGGTGAATGTGCCTTTCAGCCTTTATTATTCAAAGCACTGGGAGTCATGAAATGAAAATTGGGTCTGTAGCCTGGTGTTAGGGTGATTGTTATGCAGGTTGAGAGAGTTAAGGTCCACTGCTTCTTCAGTGGTATTTCAAAGCATTAAGGTTAGACAACTGAGCAATAACTTGCCACCTAACATACTCCACCTTTTCAGAACATAGTATGGGCTAATAACTTGGACTAAAGCTGGGGTCTTACATGTGTTCTTTAGTAAGTGCAGCTGTTCAACTGGTTAACTGTGAGACCAAATGCCTATAAAAAGTGTATTTGGTTATGTAAAAATTGTGAAGAAAACAAAGCACATTCATCAAACACATAAACTCTGTCACCATTTTAGAAATCTAAGCAGGTTGAAAAACAAAAGGGGAAATGATGATTCACAAATAATTTGCTGGCTGAGGGAAAACTAATGAATAATTTACTTGACAAACATCACATAATGGAAAACATATTCATAAATCTTCTTAATTGATGGGGAAAATAATTGAATAAAATCTGCAAAAAGAATGTGACAAATTAAAATGAAAACCCCTTGTCTGGTTTAAAGTTTTCTTAGGGTAAGATATTACAGCTGTAAATTCAATAATCTGGGGTAAGGACCACAAAAATATAGAATCATGGTCCTTTGTTTTGCCTTTAGTTATTGCTAGGACAATGAAGTGTTCAATGTTTCACTGACACTGCACAGATTTCATAGTCAGAAGGCATTAAGATGTTTTGCTTTCATAAAGTGCTGTGAGATGAAACCCTTCAGTCACCCTCCCAGTTGTCTAGCAGGAGTAATCTCTCAAATTCCAGCTCTGCAGTGACTCCCAGTCTTCTTCCAGCCTGAATTCTGTGTCAGGGTTTGGTCATGCTGCTAAATGCTAGAATTTCAATATATTTGGCCAAACAAAGGATTATTTCTGACTTGTCTGGGCCACTAGGTACTCTCTGCAGTATTTCTTATGTAGTTTGAGATTCAGGTGGTCACAGGGAGAGGATGGGCTCACTATTTTTGCTTGGGCGCTCTTCTGTACAAATCCTTTATATCTTAATCAAAAACTAGGCAGGAACCCAAGACTACTACAGATTTGAGATCTGCCTTGCTATATCTCTGCTCCTCCTCTGCTCCACCAGTCTTCAGATGGGTAGAGATGTAATGTACTCTGTTTGCTCCCTCTTTTCTGGTGCATCCCAGTCTGTCTAAGTATTTATGCAGTCTTGCCTTGTTTGGCTGGGAACATGTGAAGAAATGCAGAGGATCTGAAGCAGTGCCAGCAACAACTGTATTTGACTGGAAAACAATGTCCTTTGTTTTGCAGAGAATACATGTCCATGAGTTTGCTTTTGATGCACTCACAGACATCCCCACAAAGACTGGGTTCCATAGCCTTTATTCTTTTGTGCTGCTGTAGGTAAACAACAATTTTTTAAATTGTTGAAGTATATATTTGTCTGCAATGGAGCTATTTCTCCACATGATCCATTAATTTCTACTAGATAAAGCACAGCATCAGCACATATGTGCTCTATTAAACAACCCTTTCCTGTCATATTTTTTGTTTGATTAATCTAATTTCTCAGTTTGCTGCCATTATTTTTCAATGACCTTTATTCATAATCACATCAGTATCTATTTTATCCTATTTTGTACACACTAAAAAAATCTCCCTTAAGGTATGTCTAGTTCCTTTCTGATTGCTCTTTCCCAGTTTGAAATTTTGAATGGGGTGAAAGAAGGAAGCAAAAGGGTTTAATCCATGTGGAAGAGACTGTTTTATCTGTGTCCTTTGGAATGTATTCAACCTTGTAGGACCCTAGGAAGTGTATGCTCTGAGAGACAGAAATCATGCTCAGGTCAAGCAGAGGACACAAACACAATACTTTGTGGTGCTCTGGACCTACTGAGTTTAAGGCAATGCAGGGAGGTTTCAAAAATATTTTGTCACTGGCAAATGAAGCAGTAAAATTCTTCGACATCTCATAATAACAAGGGCTGGGAGAGTTCTCATCGCTTAGAAAATCTTCATCTCTGAGTGTCTCAGTTACCAAGTACTAAAACAGGATTATCTCTTGATGATAATAGAAGTTTTATTACGAATTTCAAAAGGGGGGGGGTGTTAGATGAAGTTAATCTCATTTTAGTTACATACTTAGAGATACCATGCTTTTACTGATCTTGCACTCAGCAGTTAGATATCTAGATTCACTAAGTATTAGGCCCTAGGCCAGCAAATCACCCTTTCCAACGTTCCTGCAGAAGTTGTTACTCTACCACCTAAATAAATAAAAACAGCTGTTTGGGAGCTGGATGTATATGAATCATAAAAATCCTGCCAGTTGGGTTTTACACTGGGGTGAGACGTGGTGTTCCACTGGCTGTTTGATTTTCTTATTAAAATTGTGAAGTTCTGTACTGCGTTGGTTTTATTTTATAGATGGAAAACGTTAGCCTAATTAATGTTACTGCAAGGAACATCAGGGCTATTAGTATTCAAGCTTTCTGGCATAAAATAACATCAGTTTGAATAAGGAAGAAAATTTCTGGAACACAGAGATACAGTTGTTTATGCTGGGGAAATGTTACCTATTGATGAAGCATTCAGATCCAGCTGCTGTCAAAATCCAAGTGGGCTGTGGATATGTTGTTACAGCATGGCTGTTTTTACTTCCTTTGCCAGCAATTTATCCTCTCATCAGACATCCACTTAACAAGCAATTTTTCCACTCTTAGGAAACAACAGCAAACTAACATGTAAAAGATCCTATCCAGGTATTATGGTTGATTGCATAAATGGTTGATGCCTGTAGCTCAAAAGAAGTGGTTAGTAAACTAAAAGCTGTTAATGGAAAGCCCTGAGCAGAGATCTTGACAGAGATCAGATTCCATTGAAAACAAAAAGCCACAAGGATTCCTTCCCACACACTCAAGATGAGTTTGAGAAATAAAGGTATCACAACAGGGGTACATTTAAATTGGACTGGGTTCTGAATGTGCTCAGAATACCAAGACAGCGGTGGCACTGGATGGAAGAGCTACACTACTGAGAGCAAGCACACACATAAGAGAGCACTTACCAAGTTACATCATAAACTTGGACAGAGCTGCACTGTCATTCTGTGCTTTCAGCAAAGGGCAGAAGTGCAGCCCCATTGGGCTGGGTACACTGCTGAAGAGAACCACAGGAAATTTGACAGTTGTGTTCTCCCCTTTCATCTCACTCTAGTTCAGTATCTTTGTTTAATTCTAGAGACCACAAACCCCCCTTCCCAGACAGTGTAGTCTGGATACAGCCCTTAACAATTACCTGATTTCAACTGTGTTACTGAGAAGGAGCGTCCCTTGATTTTAGATTGCTTGATGGCTTAATCACTAGTTGCCTTGAGCAGTTTTCCATAAAATATGCAATTTCTAGTGTCACACTTCCAGAGGGTGCAGTTATAAACCTAGATTCTCATTTCTGCTCAGACACAGACAATCATTCTAAATGATTCCTGCTCTGTGTTGCAGACAGTTACTATACCTCACCCTGGAGGGAAGTAATACAGATTAGTAAAAACTTAAGAAACAATTTTTATCTATTTTTATGAGAGCTGTTATAAAAAAACAGAACTGATTTCAACATTGCAGAACTACTACCAACACTTGATTATTATATCTGTGTTCTTTATTTCAAAACACCTTTGAACATAGTCACATATCTCAAGTGGCTCTAAATTTGAGTCTGTGTAACAGAAAATCCAAATAGTCAGAAGAATTAGAAATCTGGGCCTGCATTCTCTCTTGTATTTCCCAAGTTTGCCCTCATTCTTGGCAACATCTGCAAACTTCAGCAGCTTGAAATAGCACGTTTCTTTGGGTCACTTATACCCAAGGTAAAGATAAGTGTGGTCCTCATCTTGCTGACTTTTTCTAACTCTTATCTTTCACTGACACCCCCAGTGTCCTGTAAGTCTCCAAGATAATCTTTAATCCATGTCACAAGTCCTAACCCTTACATCAAGCTCACTGACTTACCTGATCAATCTTTTTGACCCTCTTCTTTTTCCCCTTTGCTGTACCCTTAGCAAACCACATAAATATCCTTCACATTTCACCCTTGTCTCCTCCTTCAGTAAGGTATTTAGAGGACCTGGGATCTCAAGTGCATGGGCCATACCTGGACTTTTCTAGTTTTTTTTTCCCTAGGAAAGCTCTTTTTCCAAGCTGTTCTTAAATTGTGCCCAAGATAAGTATTTTTATCTTGTGTTTTCAAACAGGGACTCAAAGTCAGACTTCTGACTGATGCTTACTTTGTGTGTGACCTTAGATAAGCCAGCAAGCCACTGCTTCAGTTTGTTATTTTGTACAATGAAAATAGAGGTCACAAGTTTCAGAATTAGTGGAATTAAATAACCAGCTTCATATAACTTTAAAAGAAACTCTGAGAAGTTAGAAGACAGGAGGACAGCTTGTTCTGAATATGAGACAGATTGAGATGCTACAGATTGATTGCAGTAGGGAACTAGAAGTCTAAATAAGACATCAGAGTCAAGATTATTTCATGTATCAAAATTCAAGTTCTGTATTATTTTGATTGCCATGTAAATGGGGTAATTTACAAGCACAGAGACTGATTTCTCCCAAGCCACCTACGAGGACATTGGGAGGGAGAGAGACAGAAATAAAATTCCAATTTGGAAGTTTTCACATTCATTAGATTATATTCTCTAGTAAAATATATATTTTCCTGGCAATCACTAAGCAAAATGCCAAGAATCTAAGCTGCCAGCCTTGACCTAGATTATTTCTTTGACACTGTCCAACAATTAATTCCTTTCCTGATGAAAAATTAGAAATCCTAAGCTCCTAAAATGACTATACCTTTTTGGCATCACTAAGCCTGAAAATTTCTCTTCTTCACGAATAAGGAGCATTTGGTCATTAAAACAATAAAGCCTTTGACAGGGTGTAAATGTTAGCATAGACAATTCCTATAGCTTCTCAGTACTAACAGCACTGGCTGTCACTACTGTCATTTGTAATGTTCTGAAAGAGGCAGCTTGGTCCCCCTTATACATCTCTGCATTTATATTGTGTATTTATTGCATATTTACAAGATATTTGAACTATTGCATATGTATAAATTGTACTAACTGTTTAGCATCGTCTTTATATTTCAGTTCAACTCATAATTTGCCGTTATTTTAGACACTCTACAGCTTTGCTCTGCACAGGTTCTCACACAGAGAGAATTTAAAGGAAGTCATATTATTTTCAGATGAAATCCTTCTAGTAGCCTGTTTTTCTAGCTGCCTTGGCTTTGAGTGCCTGTCCCACAAGGCAAGGTTACTGTAATATTTGAATAACAACCTTTTTGTAGCCAAACCCCCTCTCCATATGTGGATAGGATCATGTACTGCACAAAGCCCATTTATTGCATTGCCATCAGCCACCAGCTCCAAGGAGAGAAAGTATTAAAGACATGAGTGGAAGAGATAGGAAGAAAGAGGGCCAGTCCCTGCACAAGGCCATGTACCCAAATGCATCAGAGAAGCAGAAATTCTCAAGAGTCCCTCCAGGTAAATGCCTCTCTGAATTGTCTTTCTTCTATGTCCCAAAGTTTGACCTAAATAGTAGGTTCAGATACAGATTAATCACTGGCCATGAACCTGAAACAGAGAGGGAATTTTCAGACGTGACAGGAAGGGTCCAACAAAATAGTGGTACTCTGATAAGCAGCTTATTCTGCAGGAGAGAGAAAATTCTTGGTAGTTTTCCTCTATGGCTTTTGACGTTTTTTCCCACTGGTCTCAAAATCTTCAGGGGTTTCCATGCCCTCTTCCCTCATGGTATGTCATCACTGAGAGTTCTCCAGCCAGGAGAGCAGGCACCCTGTCCATCAATGACACTCACAGAATCCCCAAGAGGGACGTAAGCAAGGAAAAAAACAGCTACTCAGAAAGCATCTAGATCCTATTCCAGACATGCAAGCAAAGAGGGAGAGAGCAAAATGCAAAAAAAGAACAGCAGTCTCCGAATCAGCTGACAGTCAGGACAAGCCAAATCCAGCATCCAGATTTGGCTTCTCTAGTTCAGGAGCATCTTCACAGGGGAGCTGGGGCTCCAGCACAATCATGAGTTCTTTGTTCAAAAAACTTGGCTTCTTCTTTCAGAAGAGCAGCAGCTCCAAGGAAGAATGACTTTACAATGAAAACAGGACACCTTGAGAAATGTCCTTCACATGGTTTAGTCCAGTGACGATACTATTGGGAGCTATCGTGCAAAAACACAGATGGGAAGGAGAGATGAGAGAAATGCTTGAAACATGGAGTTTTCTTACAGTGTTGAATGCTTACTGAAGTGCTTGACTCTTATAAAATGTAGTCAGCAGTGGCAGAAGTTTTTCTTTTCCTTTCCCCCTTTTTCCAAAGTAACCTGGTACTCACATTAATTACTACTATCACCAGCCTTCCAGGCACAATCTTGATCTCAAGGACAGTGACTTTGGTAATAAATCCTGTGGAAGCTATGAAATAGCTCTTAGGTATATAACTTTAAAAAGAAAATCAAAAGTCAAATAATTTGTCCATATTTTCTCAGCAGGAGTTTATATCAGGTAGGAAAACCTGCCATCTTTCTGCTTCCTTTCGGCTTTTTATGTGTGATAGCTCATTAAGACCAGTATTTTCTTCTCTGCAGTCACTCTGTATGTGACTCAGCTTTTGCCATGACTCCAAAGGCAGGGCCTCAGTAAGCAGACCAATGTATGTGAATATTCATTTGCAAGCCCCCTTAGCTCCCAGGTTTCCTGGAGTGCAGAGTTAGCCTTTCTTGCTACAGAGAAAACCACTTAAATATCCCTCTTACTTGTCTTTAGGAACCCCCAGTATGCCACAGATACCAGCTGCCTTTGTTTTCAGTCACAGAGTAACTGATTGCTACCCAGTCCTACCTCAAGTCTTCCCTTTTGAAAAGGAAAAAAGCACCATTTCAGCTCCTACCCTTGCCTCCACACTCAGTGTGTACCTATCTATACCTGGTGATCTGCACCATGCTCATTTCTAGAATGTGCCTTTGAGTTTATGTGCAATCAGCTTGTCCCAGGAAAGCGCAGCATCTTGCAGAACTGGACCTTATGAACAGCCTGGAAATGGAGGGTGAAAAATTAACTGCAGGAGTTACTCAGCATTTTGTATGAGTAGCCCTTTATAGTAGCTGACAGAGAGCTGCTTTAGTCATGGAAAGATATATCTAAAACATCTGTAAGCATCAAGGCATTTCTTTATTCTGCATCCTCCACATTTTGCACTTTCGACCTGCTGCATCTAGAAGAAGAGATTTTGGAGTGTATTTAGTAGGTAATTACCCTGGAACAGCAAATGCAGTTATAAAAGGTGAAACCGGCCGTATTTTCACTCTTCCTCTTTATGAACAGCCACAAACCATCCTCTGTCCAATCAGCAGCCCTTAAACCTGAGCGATGATATGCAGCCAGCTCCGTGGAGGATGTTATCCGTTCATGCGAGAAATAAGCAGGCGCAATGGTTGGTGGTGATTCGTTTGTGCTGCACGGCTCCACCGCGATCCTTGGCGCTGGCAGGCGCTGGCCGAGTGCGGCAGCCGCTTATCCTGAAAGCAGGGAGCGCCGGCACTCACCGGGACTGCCACAGCGCCCAGCATTCCCACCACAGCGCCCAGCATTCCCACCACAGCACCCAGCATTCCCACCACAGCACCCAGCATTCCCATCACGGGCTTCCTCACCAGAGCCGCGCTGCACAAGGTACAGCCAGACTGGACTTCACAGACTCTCCTCAAAAGAAGCATTCACCCCCGTTCTTAGGGAAATGCAGCTGTGAGTTTGAAGTAAATGCAGAAAAATCAGTGTGGCTATTCCAGATCTATGTCAGTGATAAACTAAAAATGGCTTCAGACATCTAAAAATACTATTCTTAGCTGAAATTACAATCTTTCGTATCTGTCACACTATTGATATAGCACCTGAAAGTCATGGTGGATGACAGTGAACATGAAAGGTAATAAGGAGATTTTCCTATCTGATTTCCATTTCTTATCCCTTTACGTTTTTAATTCCTTACTGTTACAATGAATATTGCTCAGTCAACATCCCAAATTTTTGGTCAATTTTAGTTTCCATTTTTCCCATATGAGCAGTTATGCTGCTAGTTCTTAAACTTTTGATGACATTTTGTGTTCTGAAAACTTAGTTTAAAGTGGATATCTTATTGCATATAATGGATATAAAGGCAAGCTTTGTTTTAAGTGGATATCTTATTTCAGACTATTAAAAAGTTCTATACACTCTATTTGGGCTTATACATTACATTAAAATTATAACTAAAATCCTCATCCAGACAGTATACAAACAATGGCTTGCAAACGCCAGTGCTGTCAGATCTCAGTAGTTCTTACTATGGTTATATTTTTTCCCTCATGATACAGCTTTTAAATAAAGAAAAAAAAAAAAAAACAACACATGCATAATTGTAAAAGGGTTCTTAATCATTTTGGACCAACTCAATTATAGGGGGTATTGCATGGAAAACTGAAGCTTTCTTTTTTCCTTTGGGTGTGATGCAAGAGGGAGACAGATTTTTATTTTAAATTGTTCATAGAGACAGCAGGCATTCTTCTAAACTCAGAACCAGAGCTCAACACAGGCTAGCAGCATATACAGCAGGAGCACTATACTTCATCTCTTGGAGGGGGCAGCATGAGACCCTTGTAAAACAGCAGTTTGGAACTGGGCAAGCAAGTCCAGGGAAATACTAAAAGGCAACAACAAAGGAAAAATCATGAAAGTCATAATGTTATTTTAAGGACCCTACTACATGCTGATGCTCGTGATCATAAAAGGATCCCCATTGCACTGAAGAGATTTGTTTCAAACCTCCCTCTACAGGAAAGCCATTATGATGATATAACAGGTCCTGATTCCTGAAATTTATAAGATATGTCCAAGCTGTGAAAAAAATGAAACATTCCACAAATCAGTTTAATGGAGGTCATCACAGAAATGATCTTTGTGAACTTGAAACTGTCTGACTAAGCACAGTGTGCTGTGGCTTATGGTGGCGCTGCACAACTGCACGAGGGGTTGTTGGCAAAAAAAAAGGCTTTAACTCCTTTATCTTCATTTTGGGGTTCACAGTGTTGATATTATGTCCCATGAAACTGCAAAGTTTCACATGCATACCCTCAAAGCTAAATTATCAACAGTGAGTAGTTCAGAACCTTAAGGACAGTAAGGCATCCACCCATCTTGGTGCTGCTTGTGCTTTCCAGCCTGCTGCAACAGCACCTGTCAGGCTGAGCCTGTGAGCATGCAGACCACAGAGAACACCAACATAAAAGCACAGTCCTCAAACATCTTCAGATGTCAGTGAGATCAGGACCAGGCATCATGTCCAAAAGAAAAACAAGGAAAATATTTTTTCATACGGTAATTCTGCTGAAAGACAGTAGGTATACAGGTATAACTAGGACAAACATTTAGCTTTCAAATTACTGTCTGCAAGGACTTAAGGGACAATCTCCTTCAGATTAAGCATTCAACTGCTACCTTGAAATTAAAGAGTTTTCTGTTTGAAGTTCAGAAGCAAGATTTGCCTTAACTTATATTGGAAAACTCTCGATGTGACCCAGTCCCCACTTCAAACACAGCAAGCACTGACAGCCATTCAGAGAATACACATACTAGTAAACCTTTCTTTCCCTGGCAAGAGGGACTGAACAGCACAGGTCAACAAAATCTGCAAAACTACTAAATTACATTCAGTTTGCAAATATAATTTCAATAAATATTTGTGTTTTCAAAGATCCCAGAGAGCTTGTTTAGCTCAGGAAGGAGAGCACAACCATGTGCTGGGAGACAAAACAAGCAGCTTTGAAGCAGCCTGGGCTCCCCCTGAGCAGCTCACTGTTCAAATATCAAAAGGCACTGGGTTCAGGATATCATTTACAGGTTAGATTTGCTCAGAGGTTGATGTTCTCCAAAATGAAGCAATTAACTCTGAAACCTCACTTAAAAGGCCAGAAAAGTAATAGCCACATACCCCACTGACTATAGTTTAGGATGCCCTGGCAGGAATTTAATCCTATCATTCATATTTTCCTATCATGCTTATTTACTCTTACTCCTTTTCTTTTCCTCTGATAAAATTCTGTGTTGCATCCCTTCGGGCTGATTTCCTTGGCATAGAAACAGATAAGGGAAAAAAATTAGGGCTTGTTATGAAATCCTGGAAGATGTAATTTCTCAGTTTTTTGGAAGAGAACTTCAGGAGAGAGGGTGCCAAGTAAAAATCGCTTAAGCCTTTGAAGTAGAGACTCTCAGAGACTGAATCTAGCACTTTTCTTGATGTCAAACAAGGCCTCAAAACTCATGAACAGTATTTAAGGGGAGAAAGGTCTTCAGCTGAACAGTCATTTCTATATTTTTGTGTAATACCTGGCTATCAATTGGAAACAAGTCTACTCAAACCAGAACTGATGAACTTCCAGTGCAGCAGGGCACTGGAAGAGCCAGCACAAGAAAGAAAAGTTAAGAAAGAAGCTTTTCCACTCAATAAGGAAAAGACATTCAAAAAGGCCAGAGAAAGGCCAGTTATGTGAAGCATAAATTTAGCGTGCAAATATACATTGTAGGTGTCTTGACAAATCAAAAGAGAAAGTACACAAGACTTGCAAACCTTTTGAAAACAGTTTCTCAGTTTGTTTGTTTTGAAAGATTTTTTCCCCCTTCAGAAGGGAGCGGATTCAGAATAAGTCACACTCATTATTTTTCAACAAAGTTGACATCAGAACAGGTCTAGCAATAACATCCTCATGCAAGGTTTAAAAATGAGCTTTTTCAACCATAAAATTACTAATTGTCTGCCTTGTAAAAAGATAAAGAAAATGAATGTTTCATTACTGTCAAGCTCTTGATATCTTGTTTTATATGGAGAAAAATTAAACAGTTTCAGCTTCACAATTGTGAAAATTCGAGATATGTCATTAAGCTTTCCTGCAAGAAATCATAAAGAGCTGATTGTCTTTATTTTTTTAATTGGACTTCTTTCAGTCCTCTCCTAAAAACTGTGGCACTGGAGCAGTTTATGAAAAGAATACTGTCAAAAATTTATTCCAGAGAGATCAGAGTGCCTGGTTATTCAGTCCTTTCTTCAGCTTTGTCACCACTTTATTTTGTGCCTTTGAGGAAATTGTTTACCTTCTCTGATCTGTTACAGCTGAGGATTTTTTGCATAGTGCATACCAAGAAAAGAAAAGTTGATACAGTGCAGCATGTAAATGACCAACTGCAAGATGTACCTACTGCATTATGGCATTGGTAATACTTTTAGGCATAGTATGTGCCTGCAAATTTGTTTAAAATCCTCTGATGAATATAAGCAGTAACCTTCCACAAAATTCTGAAATATCTAGTCAGCATTGAATGTTATGATCTGGCATATGCAACATATATTTGCAGGAAGCAAAGGAACTTAGGTAAGTATTGAACAAATGTTGACATCTCTGTGTGTTATTATCTGGAACCACTTCATGATTACTGGAAGTCTTGTCCATGCACACCCATTTAAGTTTACACTGTGACTGATCTGATCAGAGTTTGCCAACAGCCTTCAGTTTAATACTGAATTCTAAGCTCCACATTCAGCTCAGACCACACATTTATAAACATTTATATTACTAGCTCAGATATGGAAGCCTACACTGTAAATACTTGAATTTATGAATACAATCCCTTGCTCCTGACATAGGATGTTTTGGTTTGGGTACATTGTCCAGTAGTCATAGGAGCTGAGAAATCTACAAGTCTCCTTTTTTCAATGTCCAGTTTCTCTTTCAGTTTTGCACAGCAAACATGCACTTCTGTAAAACAGCAATCCATTCCAACTAGCTCATAACAGGGCCTTTTTAATATGCAGCTGGCAACATTTTACGTACCCATACAAAAATATTGATAGAAAACAACAGCATTTACATAATACAACATTTTAGGCTATAAGCAAATTTGCAACCTAGAAGTGGTTGCCAAGTCACCAGTAGTGCAGCATGGAGCTTGGGTAGATGCTATACACTTACATCCAAAAACATGATTCAGAAAACCTCTCTCCAGAGGCTTGTTACACAGTCCTACCTTGACCAGCACCATCTCTTCAACAGTTACATTGGCCTCACCAAACCAGAGGAGCAGGGTCTGAATTGCAGTTTATTGACAATTACTTAGCTTCAACCAGCTGTGTTAAATAAACAAGATTATTTAAAGGGTCCATGTATACATTTATACAGCGTGTATAATTTCCAGCAGTAATGGGTCCAATGAAAGACACAACAGTCAAAAGGCAATAAAAAGTGCAGTTCAAAGTTCCATTGAAATGATTCAGTTTAGGCCCACTTAATAAAGTTTAAAAAATTCACAATATAATATACATTTACACATTACAATAATTACTTCATTTACTTTTACATTACAGTAATTAATATGTTTGGTGATGAGCAAAGCCAGAACAAAATTTTTTACTCATCTTTTTCTTCAGAACACTTGAATTATGCAGAAACTGATTTTCATGTCAGAAAATCATTCCCAGTACATGATCCTATGTCTTGTAGCTTATGGCCTTAATAACATCATTCAAAACCTAAACACTGTGAAAAAACAGCTTTTGAAGACATCAGCCATAGTTAAGAAATTATTGAAAAGGAAGAAAAGAGTTTTTCTGAGATAAACTGGTCAGGAATGAGTGCTAAAGACTTTGGAAACAAGATTGTCACAGCTATGACATTACTTGACATGACAAAATAAACCAACTCAGAAAGATGTGCAGAAAGGGAGCTTTAAGAGAAGAAGATATGTCAGCTGCAGGGTATGAGCCAGTGTGTTTGAGGCAGCCTTTTGCCAGATCCTGACAATTATGGGTGGCTTTCAGTTGGGTTAGCCATTATTGTCAGGCTCCTTTGCACAAACACTTAACGGGATTAACAAAATTAAAAGACACTCAACTGAATGGCTACTTATCCCTTAAAGAAATTGTTGATGAAAATGAGCATCCAGCCTTGCAGACAGAGTCATCACCTCACTTTTGGAAGCAAAAATTGAACACTTTTTATGTGCAAAATGCCCATGAAACATCTTTCCTGCAGGTCACCCACTGACCTATGGTGACTAATACAGGCAGTCATGCTCAGAGAGATAAAGAGAGCAAACAAGTCTCAAGAACCTTCAGTAAAATAATTATTTGATAAACAAAATTCTGGTCCAAATTTCAGATCCATTTAAAGTCAGGAGATGTTCACCTATGAGAATTAATTTTGATCTGGGCATGATTTTACTATTCTGAATGCAAAGGGTTTCTATGGGGCTTTTTCCCTCAATGGAAGTCTTACTGATTTTTAAATATGATGGTGTGGACACCGTATTTGATTTCAGGGGACTATAAGCTAGTAAGAAGGAAAAATTCTTCATAAAGACAGGCTTACTAAATACTGGTTGTTATCCCCAAGGAGTAAGTCTGGAAGCATCATCACCTAGGGTTATTTCAGAGACAGCTGGAGCAACACTAGGTATCACGAGCTTTTACCTCAAGATATGTTTTTGCTTCATTCTCCACAAATCTTAGATCAAATTCCTCTTGGGATGAAAGGTAGGGAAAGAAATGGCACACAGAGTGCTGTAGCTTGTTGGCTTTCTCCTGCTGTTAGAGTACAAGCTTTGTGCTGAGAAGTCATCTCTCCTGTGGCCTTACCAGAGGAACAGCTTTCTAGTCCTGATGCAAATACAGACATTTAATATTTTAGTTAAAAACAACTGTTTCCTTGGTTAACAATTCATGCCATTCTTCTGATTGTATTGTTTCTTCTGGTATTTTTATACATATACATTTTTAATCAGTCTTCATGCATAAGCATCTTAGTTGTTCTGTTGCAAATCCATATGAGTCCTTCAAAAATGAGAATATGAAGATCTGATGGAAGGCCTTTGTTTACCCCAGCTGAGATTTCTGAGCTCAAATATTAATAGTTAATTTTATTTCATCACTGAAATGAAAAGACATATCTGGCTTGTCTGTTTTAATAGGTTAGATCTAGAGCCTTCTGAATGTTGATGGTACTTCAGGGATTTTTTCCACTTTGATAAGCTTTACTCCAGAATCTCAAAGTTCAGCTTATCATTTTCATGAGCAGTTAAAAAACCCTTTCAGGAAAATTTCCCATCTGTAACCGGACACTTGGGATTCTGAAGATGAGGAACACATTCCAACAGAAGAATTAGTCATATTGAAGTGAATTTAAATGAATGAGAAATTTTGCCACTGAGATGATATGCTTGATAATACTAGAAAATGGAACACCTCATCTGTCAGTAAGATCAGAAGGAATCTGAATTTTCTTTTGGAAGAACACAGTGACAGGGAGACAAGTAAAATGAAATGCAGTAGCTGTGACTGAGAGGATACACAAGACAAATACTGGGATTCTGATGGAAAGGTAATATTCCCTGTGGCATCGTGCTGACTATGGAGCCTGTGGTGTGAGGAACAAACTGCTGTGGTGCAACAGGTTCAGATCTATCTATCTTGCTTCTTTGAGGTGACATCAGCCCAAGAATCTCAACTCTTACTACACAATGGATCTAAGCACCTTTTGTGCCAGCCGGGCTCATATATTGTTAATAGAAACTGAATCGATAGCTACAGTTTCTGAAGTGAAACTTGCTAATGGCAAAGTAAAACAAGTACCTGCAGCTCTGAAAAATATAGAGGAAAGTAGATTCATATCATACTACTTGCCCTAACTGGCAGAAATTTTCTTAGCAGAGTAGGAGTGGGAAGAAATCCTATTGTTCACATGCTAGAAAAATTGATGACAGCAAAACCAAATCATGTATCTGTTTTCTGAGTCACACATCAGCTATGTTAGAACTCAGAAAAGCAAAGCGATGTGTCTAATGACTGGAATGTAATCTCTCATTTTTCATTGGCATAAAACTCTAAGATTTTTCAGAGAACTGATGTTATTATCACAACATATTAGTTTGTAGCTGGACATGATTTACAAAGAAAATATCCTAGAATGACTGACAGTGTTGTTATTCTGAAATTAATACAGGACACCAAAAATTTAACATAACTACAGAAACACCTGCTATTAATGCAGTTTTGCAGTTGCTGCAAGTATTATTTTGAAAGCTTAGAGGCTTGTCTGTGAGCTCAGTCTAAGATGAGCAATAGCAGCTCTACTGAGAGAGACAGAAAAATTAGAGGAATCTTAGGCAGCCTGAGGAGAATGCAGAGACATGGGTTTCTTTTCTACAGCTGTATGAATAACTAGACATAGGATATATTGAGGCTTGCTTTTTTACCTTCCCCCCTTTTCGCTTGTCTTGAAACTCAGCTCAATGTTCATGGCTCTTAGACTGACTTCTGTTTGGGTGAAAATTGTTTATTACATTAAAATTAGATAGATCCATAACCTGAGTCCAATTCTCTCTCATGTCACAAGCACTTGGAGACAGTTTGAAGCTTGACTGACGTGATCTTTCTCAGTTCTTGTACCACAGCAAAGTGACACAGTAGTTGCGTGTCTCCATTGACCAGCACTGTAAGTATCTAAGAACATGAAAAATGTTTACATTCCATTTGCTCCATTTCACAAGACCCACAGAAACCTTCACTTATCTTCAGCTGCTGAAAAAAACAGTGTAAAAAGATATAATTTGATTGTCTCCATCTTACAGTTGGCAAAACTAAAAATTGAAAAGATATATGTTTGAGAGTTCATACTGATTTTGTGGCTGAAACAGTAAAAAGTCTCCTATCTCTTCAACATCAGCAGAATGTATTAAAATTTAAACCATCTGTCAAGAGGAATATCTTGTCACATTTTATTTTGTTTACTTTTTATTTTCAGGAAAGATCAATGACTCTGCCCCCAGCTATGAGAACAAAAGTGGTTTCTGCTGGAGATTTGGTTTTGGCTTCGTATTCTTTAGCTCTTTTTTCAATTGTCCTTTAATTCATGTCTTTGGTGCTTGGATCCTGTCTAACCTAGCCCTGATCTTACAGGATTTGAGATTTTCTGAAAATAATTGATTATAAATCTCTATTACAAGCTGGAAAGAATCTAGCATGGGTTCATTCTTATATCCTGGGATGCAATTATGAGAGTCAGCACTTTCTTCAGGATTTTTTGTCTCTGCATATGCAATTCTCATTGTTGTTCAGCAGCTTAGGCTCTTGCTGTGTCATAGTCATGTGTAGGACCACATTGACTCTGTTTCCAAGTCCGAGGCTGTATAAAGAGATGCCTTCTGCATTCTTCGAATGCAAATAGTGAAATCTCAAAATCTAGCTTTTTCTGGAAGGATTTCTTTCCCCTGCACCATTTCTATTTTAGAAAACAGGATTTTCTGAACTGGGAGTCATGAACTTCTTATTCTGTTACTTCCTACAAAGATCTGCTACAAGCTACCAATATAGTCAACAGTCCAAATGCTACTGGAGATGGAATAAACATAGAGTGACTTATCCTAGAAAAAATACTTTCTTTCAGGAAAGGGACTAAGTGGTCTTGCTCAAAAAGTTTTCAATCAGAACATCTCTTGAATTTAATTCTAAAAACTGAAAAGGGAAAATAGATGGGAAATGCAAGACATTATATTGCTCTGATTGTTCAATTCCCTCTTCTACCGTAGTGTTATTACATGTTTTAGATGCACCTTACTGGCACTGCACATCACCAGTACTCTTCAAAGCAGATTCTCTGCTTCTTGCTTACTTCTTACTACTTAGAAAAGATGAGGTTTATTGTTCAGTTACTTATTGAACATTTTCTGTATTTCAGCTGCCATTTACCAAAGGTAGTTACACAGCAGACCATAATAAATTTTAGTGATGTTTGAGATAGTTTTGAGGTCCATCATGATCACAGTCTGATGCAGCAACAGTTCTACTTCCAACTCATGCAAGTTTCACTCTTGCTGTGTATCATTTATCTCTAACAGAGAAGTTTTTGAGCACTTTGGTCCTGAAGTTTTAGGTGACTCTTTAGTTAACAGGCTCAGATCACTGAGCATCTTGAAATCAAAAACTGGGACATTGAAGTTGTTGGTATTTTATGGGAATCTAATGTAGAGTAGGAATTGCCCTGTGCTAGTAGCATACTGCTCCCAGTAGTGCTGCTGAAGAGACAGGCTATTGTGTCTGTATCAGCAGTGTGATGCCCATATCATTACTGTTCATCAACAACTCACAAAGGCAAAGGGGTAGAGGAAGATCCCAGTGATACATCATCACCTCAAGAACTTTTTATTCCTTCCACTCTTTGTGCTCTATGGAGACATACTATAGCTTGGGCTCATACAGTGACTCAAATTACCAGTGTCACTACACCCAGCTCCAAATTTTCCCAAACTCTGTAATCTTATTTACAATGTTATTCACAATAAAGACATAAGGCTGAAATCTGAACCTCAGGCTCACCATGGTAATTCAGGGTAAATCCATCCACAGCTAATGGCTGGAGGCTGGCAATGCTGTGGAATACATTACAGAGGAACCTGCTGTCCAACCTAGTTTGAAAACAAAATCACATTTCCCAAAAATGTGCTGCTTGACTGATTAAACCCAGTTGATTTTAAACAGCTACTACAACCTTCCACCTGTCTGGCATTGAGTGCTCTGCACTTACAGAGTCATATCCCAGGAAAATTGCTGCTTGCTTGTTCGCAGGTATCTAGCTTCATTTTCATAATCACACTCCTGTTCTTTCCCAGATTTAACAGTATATAGCCCAGCAGGTTAGAATGAGACATATGCCTCCCCACGATAACTTCTACAGAGAGATTGTATTTCCTAACTTTAATATGTCAGAATTTTCTTCATATGCCAATCACTTGCAGTGATCCTACCCGTGGGAGATTCTCCCCTAAACAGTTTTTGCGTGTCCAGATGTAGGATGCCATGTGATATATGAATTAGCCTTGGACATCATTTCAGCAAAGAGGTTTAGCACCATAATTTTATACTTTGGCAGCTGCAACGGCCAGCACCGACCAAAAAAAAAAAAAAAAAGCTTTCTGGTTTCACAAAGGAATATAAAGGGAAATAAATAATATGACTCTTGTTGCTGTCTTCTTTGTTCTACTCTCCAAGAGCTACAGATGTTGCTCAACATTTGCAACTAGTTTTTGTTTACCTTCAGATCTCAAGAACATTATTTTCACCACTGTAACAGTGCCAGAGGCAGATTATTCTACTGGCATTCAGCAAGAGCTGACAACATAGCAAAATTCGATATATTTTGGAGAGCTGAAAATATTCAGCTATTTGAGGGGGAATGCCTCAAAATACCTTTACTTCTCAAAATGCCTTTACTCAAAATACCTTTACTTCTTAAAGTAAAAATTTCCTAAGTTGTGTATCAGTCAACACAGTTAAGCCAAGCACAAGAAAATCAAACAGGAGAGATTCAAAACACTGTCTTTGTAGGACTGCCACATTGATAAGAAATGAAGTAGTTAGAAAGTTTAATGGCATAGCTTGTCATCAGAAGATTTTTCAGCATTCTTTTTTCAACCACAGATTTGGCTGAGTTGCAAGGGAAGAAGTTCAAAATTTCTGTTCTGCATTGTTAGCAGTTTCTCCTTTAGAGTGACTTTTTCACTTTCTATTCTAAAAATGTTTATATTTATATTTCACTTTATATTCTAAAAAGGTTTATAAAAATAGTGATCTCAAGAGGGAAGAGATATTGCTTAAAATTAGTAATGTACAACATGGTTTTATTTATATTTTAAGAGCATGCTAAATAAGGGGTAAACAGCATCAAAAAGGGAAAAAAATAGCTTCTAAGAAAATTTAAAGAATGGTATACAAATTGAAACAACTCAGAGTATGAAAGAGTCATTGACACTGAGATCAGAAATCTTAGTAAAAGACTGTATAGAAGACAAATCCCTTCCAGTACCTGAAGGGAGCCTACAAGAAGGACAGAGAGGGCCTTTTTACAAGGGTATGTAGTAACAGGACAAGGGGAGTGGCTTCAAACTAAAAGAGAGTGGGTTAAGATCAGATGTTTGGTAAAAAATCTTTACTCTGAATGTGGTGTGCCACTGGCACAGGTTGCCTAGAGAAGCTGTGAGTCCTGGAGGTGTTCAAGGCCAGGCTGGATGGAGCTTTGGTCTAGTGCAAGGGGGTTGGAACAAGGTGATCTTTAAGGTCTCTTCCCACCCCATCCATTCTGTGATTCTGTGAAATACATTCCAATCATATTGTGACTGAGACACAGCAGATGAGAGACAGGTGTAGTAGAACAGACTAAAATTAGAGGCAAGAAGGATATGTGTTTGGGATAATTAAATCCTAAGCTATAATTATTCAGCTAAGTGAATGAAGTATATAAAAATGCAAATTATAATAGATAATTTCCATAATTACTAACTATAAAACACCCCAGCTATTGGAAAAAGTCAGTGCTAGATTCTCAAAGGTAGTTGGCCCTTGCAACCAGAATCAAGCATTGTACAACATCAACATTTTAGGACCTTTTTTGTCCTATGAAATCCACAGAAACACAGATGGTTGCACCACCCATCTGGCAAAGGGGAGACCTGGGTTCCAGTGTCTGTATAATTTCAGTGAATATACACATAAGGTTTACTGAAGCCAAATATTTTTTCCATTTCCCCTGTAGCTTTGTAATACTGAAGCAGTAATGGCCTTTTCTTTCCCCATCCAGATCTTCAGTCACTCATTTTTTCTATATGAACTGGTACAGTTTCAAGGGAAAAAGAGATTATTCGCCCCGTGATATTTAATGGACTGATATTCAGACCATTAGTGTGGGAGATGCAGTTTCAAACCTCAGGCAGAGGGAAAATTAATCTCAATCTCCCGTCTCCAAAGTGAGAGCTCTTATGACTGTCACTGAATAAAAGGATGTGGGGTAAAACATTCATCTTGGTGCAGAGATCCATGTGCTTGCTGTATTCAAAAAATGTCTTCCATTAGCCATTAAGGAGCAGATAGGTGAACTTCAGGTCTCAGCACTGTTGACCCTCCACTCAATGCATTTCTAGGCATGACTAACAGGAGATATTGTTTTCTGGAAAACTTCATTAGGGAAAATTTAAGCACATAAAGCAAGTAAACAGAAATTGGGAAGGTCTGAGTGGTTTTAGATATAAGCAAAGAGCAGTTGATCCTATATGCATCCAGGCAAATCTGCCATTTTTTGAATGAAAGGCCTTGCCCCATGCTCTTTACAACAGGCAGCAGATGGCCATGCAATATCTCTTATATAACAGATAACCTCTGTTACATACTCAACACCAGCTCCATGGGGTTCAACAAGAACGAGTGCTGGCTCCTGCACTTGGGCCACAGCAACCCCAGGCAGTGCTCCAGGCTGGGGACAGACAGCCTGGAAATCTGGCCACAAAGATGATGAAGGGTCTGGAGCACACACCTTACAAGGGGTGGCTGAAGGAGCTGGGGTTGTTTAGCCTGGAGAAAAGGAGACTCTGGGGAGATCTCATCTCTCCCCCAACTGTCTGAAAGGAGGTCGTAGCAAGGTGGGTGTCGGTTTATTTTCCCAAGTAACAAGCAATAGGACAAGAAGAAATGAGTTCAGGTTGTGCCGGGGCGGTTTAGATGGGTTATTAGGAAAAATTTCTTCATGGAAAGGGTTTTCAAGCATTGGAACAGGCTGCCCAGGGAAGTGGTTGAGTCACTATCCCCACAGGTCTTTAAAGGATGTGTAGATGTAGTGTTCAGGGACATTACTTAGTGGTGGACTTGGCAGTGCTGGGTAAATTGTTGGACTGAATGATCTTAAACGCTCTTTCCAACTTGAATTATTCTAGAATTCTATGTTGTCTATACATATCCAAGTGATGTATACATTTTTATCCCATTAAGTCTTGTGAAATGACTCAAGCTGTCTTTCAAGCTACATTTTCTAAGGTGAAAAATTAATGAAATAACCCTTTGCAGCCTGAAGCCCAAATGAGTTCAACTCTCTGTGTTCAGATTCTCTTCTACTATGGTTGATATAAGATTGGAAAAGGCTCCATTGCAAAAAAACACCCCATGTCCTTTGATCCTGCGGGATAATAGGCTGCAGTGTTCCCAGGTTACTGTCAGAAAGCAATCTCCAAGAGGCCAGCTAACTGGAGCAAAAAATAGGTTTCTATAAAACTAAAGTTAGGGAAAAACTTAGAGTCCTTTGAATTCAATCACTTTTCAAGGTGTTCATCTCACTGGCATCCAAATACAAAGGTGAGAAGTGCGAAATAAAAAATGAAATAGAGCAGAATAGTTAGTCATTAGAAGGTCACAAAGTGAGACAACTTTTTCTGGAACACATTAGCTTCAGTGATAAGTAAACCTTAAAAGTTCAAAAATCAACTTCAGTTGGACAATCCAAAGTTCAGATATTTCTCTTACCTCTTGCACTACACTCTTCATGGAACAAGAAAGAAGAGCATGCTCCTCTGTCATTTGCACTGTATAAATGAAAGTAACAGAGAACAGGTATTTGCCTTTTAATTTCAGTAGCATTACACCACTGATTTATCTGTCTCATCAGCCAGAACATCTCCTGAGAACAGACTTCTGACTAAAACAGCCCTTTGGTTTAGAACCATGATAGAAATATCTGCCACTGGAAAGTAGTAGTAATTACATTTCCAGCTCCAATTTGAACCAGCAAATTCACAGAAGGCAGTGGAAGTGGACTTCATCAAAGATATATTTATTTACCCAGCTTTTTTCAAAACCTTGCAGCTTTTGGGGAGAAGACACAGGCAGAACCATACTTTCTTCAAACCACTTTACCTTCTCATTAAGCTACATTTTCCACCAAAAGCAAATAGATCCTGTCTCCGTTTTTTATTACTGTAACAGGAATATCAGGTTAGAAATGCAACCAAGCTGGAAGGAAGGAATATTTATTGCCCCCGAAGATGGTTGAGCGTCTGCTGAACAAGGTCTGATTCAACAGATTCTACCTCCAACCTCCTGTGATTTCCAGGTGAGTAGGATGGGCTCTGGACTGTCCTCTCAGGGCTCCAGTGCTGTGCTATAAAAGCACATGGGTTTTGTGGTAGCTGATTACCATAGGCCTAAAATCTGCTCAAAGTTAAGCATATGCTTAATTGCTTTCTTGAATCAAGAATGAATCTGTCCTCCCAACGCTGATTATGGCCCAGATCTTGCAGTGCACACTGATTCATGGCTTTGGCTTCATGGAGGTTATTGAAGAATCAGTGCTAATTTCCCACATTTTAGAAATGTTTAGGTAGATGAGTGTAGAAATCAATCAATGTGCTCCCTTTGCCATTATAAATCTTAGCTGCTATCAACACTGAGTGCCAAAAGATGTGAAATAAAATATCTCACTCCCCAAAACAAATGTGAATGCCTTTGAGAGGAGAGGTCAAGTGTGGTGTGGCATATATTGTACATGTACACACATAAATCATTGGTAGCTAGATTAGTTCTCTATATTGATCACATCATACTTTCCTAACTGGTAGATTATCTAAGAAAATAATCACTAAATTATCTTGAAGGTACCAGCTTCCAAGCAAGATTAATGATACATAATTTACTTTATGAAGGAAGCAGGCATCCAATAAATTAGAAAATGCACACCACCATCAAAGCAAATTGTTGAGTATATCCAGTATATCATCTTACTGAGTAGTTGACAAACGGTTTTTACATTCTTTCCATCAAATCATAAGTATTTTCTTGTCAGCCACCTCATTGTATAAGCAAATATCTGCTGAGTTCCCATACACATGCTATTGACACAAAATTAATTTCAAGGGACAGGGATTGCATTCACATATGGTCATGTGGATACACAGTAAGGTTCAAAACAATTGAGATTCCTTTTGTGGGATCTTAAATTGTGACTTAATTGCATGTATTTAGATGGTTTTTACCAAAATGAAAAAGAAATCATCATTCAGAGGAAAGATTCATCTTGAAGTTAAAAATACAGGGCATCCCACCCTGACTAACAGTTGCATATGTGCACCACCAGAAGCAGCCCTGATTCTGAAAGTGTCCTTCTAACATCATCCTTATACTGTCATCTTCTTAGGACTGCTGAAGATAGACATTTACAGACCTTTTCCCTGACTTGTTTTTCCAAAGGATAACCCTAGGTAAAATTTAGATTTAGAGTTTACATGTTTAAGTTTATATTTACCATTTGCATCTACTGAATAATTTTGCTACTAGCATCACCAAAAAATAGTTATCCAAACTAGCTCGCTTACACCTCTTAAAGCTTTTAGCCTCTAGCATCCACAATAGTTACATTTTACCTTTTAAGGCTTTTTTATTTAGTTCTAGGCAATTGATTGTTAATGATTACATTTCATTGTACTGTCACAGGAAAGAAGGGGTGAATGGAGATTATAATTAGCCCTGTTTCTGGAGCATTAATCAAATATTACCCAGCCTTCACTACCTCCTCTAAAAGGAAAGTGAGTTTCACAGAGAAACTGAGGCACTGAGAATGTGACTTGCCTGCAGTCAAAGAAGTGAGTCATTTATGGAAATGCAGAATATTGTGGTGATCATGTCATGGTGTCAGGCAGCATGACTGAGCTTTGTGGTCTCATGGTGAAGGGACAGGCCTGAGGACTCTCTTCTTGGCAGGCAGGAGGAAAAGGCCCCTGAGCTTTAGCTTCACTGTTGAAAGAGCACACTTTGTGCTCCTGCCAATTAATGAAATTATAGGGAAGGGTAATTTGGGCTCCCTGGAGAGACTGAACTCCTCAAGCATTCACACCTGCTATGCCACAGGTGACAGCCATTCCCTAGTGGCATCAGCAGCCATAAATCTTGCTTTACAAAGCTCTGACAGAAAAAGGAGGCAATGGGTCTACACTCGTTCTCCAGTTCTGTTACCTGCTTCACTTGGGTCTTGCATCAGCCCTGATAGATATGAAATAGAGAAGAAAGGGACTGTGGTCCCATCTGGAAGTTTGGGAAGTGTTTACAAACTCCCATCCCAGCAAGTAACTGTGAACAGCACAAAAATTAGGAAGAATGGCTGACAAACTGACTTAGTGAGGAAAGGTTCCCAAAGACACAGTTCATAACAACTGTGCTTTCAAAAGTTCAGTTTGGATAGTATTTCCATTGTCTGGCATATTTTGTAAAATGTGGCATCTTTCAGGCTAATAAATTCTTTGATACAGTTGTTATGAAGATGAGCTTTCTGTGGCAAGAATATTTAAATAATGCAGCTGGTGGTTTCTGTAGGAGGTTCTGTCTGACCAGAAAGGTATCTAAATAAGCCTTAATGATTAATCTTTAAAATTGAGAGATAATGCAATTCAGTAGAAGAGCATTGAGAGCCAGCATTAAGACCTAGAAGCAGTGTAGAAGACAAAATCAAACTCTTCCCCAACAACAGCAACACATATTCAGTCATTTTACAGTTCTGGACACCTTTGTTTCATATAAACAGGAGGGAAAAGCTTTTTTAAATGTAAAAATAAAAATCAAAATATTCAAAATACATCAAAAAATTTGATAAACAGTGGCAACATGTTGTTGCTTCAGCATTATGGAGATAGGACAGAAGCAGAGTTCCACGTTCAAGGAGGCAAAGAACTTTGACATATTACCTAGTCTTGTACAGAACATGCATTTTCAAAAATAATGGCTTACTCCTCATGGAATGTTATTACAGCCTGCAATGTTATTTCAGAGTATAACCGTTAATGCCAGGCGGCATTTTCATTTGGCAAAAATCATTTGCAAAGATGACACAAAGAGGAAGGTACAGAAAAAGTCACACATTACAAAAGGAGAGAAAGGGAGGGAAGAAGGAAAAAAATGGACCAGTTTTCATCATTTTGACTGAATGAACAATGGGTGCAATTACACACATTCAGGCAGATTCAATCAGCACATTGCACACTTTCACAACCACTGTTCTGTTGAGTTCAGGCATTTGCTGGAATAATATGTTGTGTTGCTTTCTTGCTTGGCTTTGTGTGCTGTTTCTCAAGAGGCTTAACATTTGTGTGCACAGCAGCTGAATCCACCTGTGTCTGCTAAGTCAGGGTGCCAGGCCTAAAATTACCCTTAGATGGTGGTCCCCAGGGCACAGTGAATTTCACTGCTGACTTAAAACATGCCTAATCTGCAAATCATCAAAACATAAGGGAAAAAAATTAAAAGGGACACTGAAAATATGAAAAAGGTGAATTCTCTCTCATTTAGCAAGAAAGCTGTGACAGGCACAGCCCTCAGATTGATTCCAAACAAGAATATGATATTGCAAATAGGAAGTCTTCTTTCATTGCACATAGCTTTTACAAAACAGCTGATGAAGAGCTAACATCAGGCAGAACAAAAATGGAAACTGGTGGTGCAGTGGCATGCTAGCCACATAGTCTCATGCCCTGTATACCTTCCAAAGGGCAACAGGCAATGACAGAATGAAATAAAGACAGTCAGACCCAATTCTCACACACACTACTGAAGCAGAGACATGCACTGATACAGAAATTGAACAAGAGGCCAGCAGACCTTGGAGCACAGCTGTTACTTTATGAAGGGGTTGGCAATGTCACACTCCAGGAGTGCAAAGCTCAAAAGATATTTGATAACACTGTAGTCAAAAGGGCCACTTTGAGACACAATTACTGAAAATACAGCTATGAAATACACATTTAAATGTCTGTGTCCTGGCAGTCCACCCTGGGTTACAGAGCCAGCAGCTGGGCAGAGGAGTGCAAGTAAAAGTCTCACCATTGAGCCTTGAAACACATGTGCTGCATCAATCACTTTTTACATAAGATAAAGTTGGTCTCTTTATAATCCTGGATGGCAGAGATGTGCATAATGGATCAAATCAAAGGGCAACATATTGTCTGGGATCAGCATTCCTTCATCTTCCCAGCAATACCCTTATTCAGCTTGTTGGTGGAGGGAGGGTGGGGGGTGTGGGAAAAAATAATCCTGCCGACTTGGGGGAGGGTAGGATTATTGAGCCATTTATTTCTCACAATAGCGAAAGGCCTTACATAAGCAACAAGAGAAGTAAGCCAAAAAGGCACGCAATGACCCAAATGTGGTTCTGCTGAAATCCCGTACAATTCCATTGCCCTCTGCTTGTGCTTCTTCTGATTCACTGAAAAGTGACTGATTCATTTAAAAGTGAGTTGCTTCTTTGAGAATATATGTACAGATATAAAGGCCAGGTGAAACTTTCCTCTACAAAAATACTGGTTTGAGGGCTGATGTCCATTGGGTCTTGTCCCAAAGAGGCACAAAGCATGCTCTATATCCATGGACTTCATGGCACCATTGGGCACCTCCCAAAAGGCTTCTATCGACAAGCACCCATAGGGCCATGAAAACAGCTACATGCCCACACTTCTCCAAAACGAGCAGGTTCAGACTGGGGAATTGCCAGGACCAAGTTTACAACTGTCTGCCAGCTTTGTCTCATTACCTATCATGTATAATCTCCGCTGTGAGCTAGCAATAAGCGGTCTTCCTTATTACCACTGCAATGTTCACATAATTAAATTGTTCTCAAATTGTAGGCTATAACAGCTTACAGACTTAGATGAAATTGTCGTGACAATTCAGAAATGCTTATTCTCTCTAACCTGTTTATAGGAAGAGACACATTCCAATTGTATATGGAAAAAAGAAGCCCTAATCCATTAGAAGTAATGTCATAACCGAGTATGTTGATTGAACTGCTCATCAAAGAGAAAAGTCTCCATAAGTCTTTGGAAGTATATTTATCATCACTGACAAAAGGGTTATCCAAGGAAACATGGAGCTCTAGACAAAAGTTAAGTTTTGGAAAGAAATTGACCCCTATTCTCACAAGTTATAAAAATTAGCTATTTTTCTCTACCAAATGAACTTAACAGAGAAAACCTAAAGCTCTGCTTAAATCTCAGGTAATTGTGAAATTCATATCCCCTCTTCATTTTTCACATCTGCTAGCTAACTTATTTTCTTTGTGTTTCACTAGAATAAACTGATTTTTTTTTATTATTATTTCCAGTGTTAAGCAGAAATTCACATTAGTGGGATAATTATGAGTTTCCCATTTTCCCTGAGAGCCAGAAAACGTATCAATGTGTAAATATATATGTTACCTACATTACTCATAGAGTAAAATACACTTTACCCAGCTAGGGGCAGTCTGGAACAGGGTCCTTCCACAATGAATTTAGAGGAAGGCCTCTGGCCCACTTAGGCAGCAAATGTGTCTTCTATGGCAGAAGGCTTTTCATTAGCAGCAAGACAAGACTTGCTGCTAGACACAAGGCAAGATCTGAGCTTCAGTGCTGTGCAAAGCTGGGACACAAAATGCTTCCTATTCCTTTTCCCACTTTTTCTCTTCTCTTTGCCATTTATACAATGAGAGGCTGGAGTGGGCAAGAGTGTCATTCTACAACAGCATCAGAAATAAGAGACTTTGGAGAAAGAATAAGTAAAAGGACAAGCTATGCCTTTGGGTGTTACACATGAAAAATACAAAATTAACTAACATCAAGGAGGGAAAACATAAAAATTTCTGCATCTTGCAATTTTTTGCAGACAAAGAAGCTATTCAATACAGGACTTTTAATGATTAATGAAGAGGATAGGATTGCCTTTCCAAAGCTTCTCTGAGTACTAAATCACAAATGACCTTTAGTGCTTCCAGCTGAGGGTGATTTATCTCATTTTACCACTGGTGTCTATCATTGCTTTTTATAAAAATTGGGTCTATCTACTAATATATGTTACTCCCCTGGGGACGGTTCAGGACCCACCCATGAAG
The DNA here is from genome assembly GCA_013396995.1 of Dicaeum eximium. Classification (NCBI taxonomy): domain Eukaryota; kingdom Metazoa; phylum Chordata; class Aves; order Passeriformes; family Dicaeidae; genus Dicaeum; species Dicaeum eximium. The sequence goes on from VWZP01006230.1 coordinate 171,798, forward strand.
ATCTCCCTTCTAAAACCACAACAATCCAGCTGAGAGCAACTGCTCTATGCACTCCACCCCTTGCTGTCCTTTGCTCTAACACCAAGGAGGGAAGCAGGAATGAGGTCAGGTTTACTAACCTTTCCCCAGCTCTCAACAGGACATCTAAATCTTCCTTGGATCTATCCTCAGCTTTAAGGCTCCACATTCTTGGAGAAAATTTGTCTGAGAATTTATGGTATATTAAAAATCCTTCCTTTTAAATTTTTATTTCATACCAAGAGCACAGAAGTATAAAGGGTAAAGAACTAATTTAATGTAAAATAGAAAACTAAAAGGACCAGACTTTTAAAAATAAGCTTTCTCAATCAGCTTTCCTTCATATAAGCCCCTTTCTGTGTAATCTTTCCAATACCATTCCTTCCATGCAAATCAAAGTGCCTTTTAGGATGAGGAAGTCAGGTCAAGCAAATAAAAGATCCTCCTCTAGCTTTAGCACAGGATTAATCAAGAAAAGTTGGGCTGTAATACAGAAAAAAAAGATAACAGAATTCTACCCCGAGCTCCCTGCCATCCGCTCTCACAAGGCAACCTACACTCCCACACTCCCTTCAAGAAGGGTAAACATAGAGGCAGACATTAAACAACACTGGAGATATGGAAATGCTTAATACAAAAGAGAGGCGAGAGTAGAGTTTAAAGGAGTGGATTCACAAGTAGGATTTTTGTCATTGTTATAGCATCTAACTTTTTAAGCACTCTTTTATTTTGTGCCTTGAAAGCGAAGATCCTTACATAATGTGGTGAAGGTGGGGACAGGCATTCAGAAAGAAAGGAGGTTTGCAGTTTGGACTTTTATCAGCACATTGGAGCTCACATACATCACTTTGTACACTCTGAAATCACTGCTACTCGCAGAACCAAAGGAAATAAAAAGCATGAAATACCTGTGATGAGGTATGCCAGCAGTTATTATATATACCAAGCACTTAGCTGGTGCTTGAAACCACTCCTACCAACTTCAAGAACAAGGAGCTTGCTTTCAGCCTCCCTGACCCTTCACTTTTTGTCCTGCATGCAGAGAGAGAGCAGCTAGCATGTTAAAATACCTCCTTTTAGGGAGAGCATGCAGATATCATAAGAGCAGTATCTCTCAGTGTTATTTCCACAAAAACATAAAATACATGCTACATAATGAATCATGGTACCTAATGAAATTTAAAATGGCAACAACTAAGAAGAGAAACATGATTATCAGTATTTTCTAATTATAAAACTTAAGCTGCAGTAAACTGAAAAGGTTTTATTTTAAAAATTAAACATAATGTACCCAAAGCAAAAAAAAAAAAAAGCCTGTTCATAAAGTCAAGGATATTCCTGGACTCTTTTTTGCAGTGTTAATTTTTCCAGTAGTGATGCTTCTTTGATGAAAATACACTTGCTACACTGTCCCAGTGTCTATTACATCTGGTACAGATGCAGTTTTACATCAGTTTCATGTATTTTTATAGTTTTAATTAGCTATATTTTATCACATATGCTTATTTTTCAGAGCAGGATTGACTTTTGCATATTCATTAGCATAATTTTTTTACTGTATTACTAAACTTTGTGCTTGTTTAGTATCTGATATTAAGGACTTAAGCCACATTTTACAGACATAAAATTACACATACAGGAGAAGAAAGAACAAGTATTTAACCTATATAGAGTGATGCCTCACTTTATGCAAAATACTTAAACACAATACTAGTCAGCAAGAGTAAATTTAAAAATTGCTCATGATGAAGGAAATGCTGCAGCAAACGTAGGAATAAAACCCATATTTCTTACCTTTCATGTAGGCTCTTAAAAAGGTTAAAATTACTTGTATTTAGTGTAATTAAATCTTGTTATCTCCTGCCATTTCAACTCAGAGAGGTACCCATCTACTCACAGTTATTCACACCTTTTCAGGAAAGAAAATAGCTCTCAGATATATAATTAGCCACAATGACCTACATAGAAGTCAGTTGCAAAACTGCAACTGAACTCTACTCTTGGAAATGTTGTCAGGAACTGCTGCTTCACAGAAACCCATGGATTTCACATGTTACTGGCTTCCCCTTGCTGTCTCTTTATTGCTACCCCTACAGTACAGAACTCACACAGGATGTGCACTCAGGAATTAATGAGGTGGGCCTTCAGGGAAGTCTGGGAACCCATACACATCCTGCTCCAAATCATTTTGCTGAGGTGCCATTGCTTTGTCCCCCTAGAGTTTATTCATGCACCTGCTTAATGTAATACCATTTAATTATGGATTCACGCTGGTAGAAAAGGATGCAGTAAGAATCCTCTCCTGTAATAAAATGCTACTCATTCTGAACACAGAGAGCACACTATTCTATAAAGAATGCTATCTCCATATGAAGAAGATGAAATGTAATACTTTGTGTTAATGAAGTGTAGAACTAAAAGGGACATTAAGATAGACTTTTCAGACTCCCTTTGACATAAAGGCCAGAATTGTACCCAGGAACTCCTGCATGGAGCAACATGGAGCAACATGTCCTCTGTGTGACCTAGGATGTATCATTCAATGGCACATTTTACCTTGTCTAAATAACTTATGAGGTGGAAAATAAATGACTCTTAAAAGGTTTGGCTAACCCACCATTGGAGAATCTCACTTGGAAAGTACAGAAGAAAAGGTCCTTACCTTGTGTTCATCAGTAATCAGTTAATCTCTGTTGGTTTGTACATTCAGTAAGGCAAAGCCTGGACTCTTCCCAGACATTTGTTCTAAGACATAAAACACAAATGCTCTGGCAATTATCTGACTCCAGCAAACAAACACTGGTACATGCAAGTTCATTGTTTGACACACCCTCTCTAATTTCTAGTCTTCCTGGCAATCCTTTCTTCTCTCTTCATTGCTATTAGGACACATCATATGCCTCAAACATTAACTTTCATGTTTTTCTTCCTCTGGTGTTTTCTCTCCTTTTCAGGCAACTAGATCTTTCCTGGTACACACATCCTTTAAAATAGCTGCTTTGTTCACACTTTTTAAATAGTCAATTCCTGAGGGTTCAAAACCTACTCTCTTCAACACCTTTTTTATAAATTTCCTTTCTCCAATACATTATCTGCTACTCCAATTCCAAACTATTTACCAGCAAGTACTCAGGAAAGAAGTCTCTTTCTTTTAAAAATTCAGTTCATATTCTTATCCTGCTCTGGGATTAGCTTTGGCTGGACATGAAAACAATTCTTCTGCAAGTATTTAATAATCTGTCTTTCTACTTATATTAGTTTTCAATATGATGGACAGCTTCATTCTATTAAATTGCTCTTCAGCAGTGCCATCATCTCCATTTCCTTCAAGAAGGATTTCCTCTTTCCCTTACTCTTACCCATTCTGTTTGCCTCCCTCTGTCTGCTTTCTTCTATTTCCATGGTAATTCTTTAATTGACTAAAATCCCCACAGCTTTAGCAGAGTATCTTAATATTTCTCATTAAGATATTTACCTATTTCCTGTGTAATTTCTTCCCATTTCTACCAGTGAGTGTCATAAAACTCCCAGAGGATCATAATGCTACCTGTGACCAGGAAAAGGAGTCCTTTAGTACTCACATGTCCTTTAATCTGGATGACTTGAATATTTTGGCCTGGGTAGCAAGAACTCCAGACACCTACCCAGCTTAAAAGCTACCCAAAACTATGGTCACCAGTCTTTAGTCCTTTTTCCTCCAGAGCAATCACTGTGAAACTTTTAATGCATTTTTGGCATCCTTCCACAAGGTTTTTTTATTAGGCAGCAGATAAACATTCTTCTTCTCCAAAGCAGTCTACAATATTTACAGCTATTCACAGTATTTTAATTGACAGATTTCCATAACTTATAAGAATCTTCATTAAACCTTTCTGATCTTCTGCTGTCTCTATAAAGCAAACACCATCCATTGCATTACTATTCTTTGGCTGCCTATTCTTCATTCTTTGGGTATCTCTAATTACTTCCCTGCCTATTCTGTCCACCTAACTTTGTGGTATTATCTTCATTTGATGTAAACTATTGTTTAAAAGACATTTATGGGCAGCTGGGACAAGAAAATCTTCACACTTCCTGCTGCTCTCCATGATATATATTCTACAGGTTTCTTCACTTCCATCACAACCTTGCTGTCAGGGTTGATTCTAAGTTTTCTCCTGCTGTGCCTGATCTGCTCTGTGCAAGTCTCTGTATTACCCCACTAGCTTCTGATAACATTATCTTCAATAACTTTGTGTCCTCTCATCAGAGGAGACTGAGTCTTCTCCTGGTTTCACCAAATCCCAGCTCCCCACTGCTGTCTATGAATTTTCCTTTACACAAATTTCTCTTCAGAAGTTTTAATTCCTTTCTTGCTCATCCTGGAATACAGTCCAGAGTTAGAGAGAAATTGGTATAGAAGTTGCTTCAACAAAAGTTTTTTCCACTGAAAAAACATAGCTAATCTAGAAACAATTTCTCACTGCAAGAAGTTAGTGCCACAATGAAATTTTCATCAAAAAAAGGTCCTGTAAATCCAGAAATGTAGAACTTCTGTTTGAAACTAGCAGCACAGCAGACCTCAGTGTGGCCAGTTATTCCATGGAAAGAAGCCTCCTTACAGCCCTGCAATTTCTGATTATTTTTAAACTTAAAATTTGGTGTATACATAATAGTCACTCCATACCCATCCAACCAAATTAACTTTGTTTCCTTCTTTGGCTTTTTTTTTTTTCTCTGTGTGTGTGGTTTTGTTGTTATTTTTTGGATTTTGTTTTGCTAGGTTTTGGTTTTTGGTTGTTGGAGGGTTTTGTGAATATCCCTTGAAATTTGCTCTGTCTAACTTGGCAGATCCCTAGTCTCACTTTTCTTCTGATACCAAACAACAGCAGTTGTGCAAGGGTATTCTCCTGTTTAGTGACCCTCTGAATGTCTCTGGCCATTAATTTTTCACTTCAGCTCAGACATTACTGAAACACCTTTCACTTTCTTTCTTATAGTTCTGTCTTCCTCAGTACCTTGTTACTTATTTTGTAACGTAATGAAGAGTTTTGCTGTGACAGATGTGGTCCTGAAGACAGGTTAATTGTACTCCCTTTCAGCAGGGCAATATTCCTAATTAGCATAGCAACCAGCTATGAGAGACAAATTGAGAGACGACACTGAGACAAATTTGAATTTTTTCTCTACCTCACTATAAACACCTTCACTGCAGTAAACACAAATTCCACTGCCTGCAGACGGTAGGAAAATACACAACACAAGTGAGTACTTCCAACTTTCAGGGAGACTCCAGCAGGGCTCTGGCTTTGGCAAGTGAAAGATTGCAGGCAGTACATCTTATTACATGGGTGGTCGAGTTATTGAACTTTATTGACAAAGGGCTGGATTTTCCAGCAAGACAGAGCTTCATTAAAATTCTGCAGAGACTGAAAATTCAATAATCTCTCTCACAAAGCACTGCATGAGTAGGGCTGATTAGGCAATTTCTCTCTCATTCCATTTCTTTTGCTAAAAGCGTTGTTACTTCTTGTTGGTACAAAAAGACAATCATTAAATGAGCATTCGCTGTACTTGATTAAGCAGAAAGTTTTAAAGGTGCATTGGCTCTCTTTCTCTAGAATTAATTGAGGCCTTAAAAAAGTTGCAATAACAACACCACTACCACTTAATCTTTCTAAGCTGAATTATTTAAAATTTGGATCTGATGAAACCATTTATGGCTCTTTGTGGCTTTCAATTCTCTGTTTTTGTAGTTACTTGTGCATTTGCAGCCAGGTCTGCTGAGTACTGGGAAGAGTGTGTGAATTACTCTTTAAGTAATTTCTTTCCTTGTAAATCACAGTTTATTTGCTCTCATTGGTTTCAGATTAAGAGACCCTTTAAGAATAGAATGGTAGTACCAGACTGAAGATCAGCTACCTGATTATTTCTTTTTTGGCAGTGGCTATCAGTTGTTAGGAATGGAAGTAGCATACAAGATTATTGTTATATTTCCCTTGGGAAAGACATGGGCCTCAGCAATCCATAGTTTAGGGAATTCTTAACACAGAGGTTGTATCCTCATATTTAATAACTGTTAGTGGATTTCTCTTCTGTGACTTTGTTTATCCAAGTGCCCCACCATCATCCCTCTCTTCTACAACATCATGGTGTCCTGATGCTTGCAAGAATGTTTTCCTGTAAGCAAAGCCAGTTTAGAGACAAGGAGACTTTATAAATCTGCTCTTAAGAGTCTCTTCACAGTAATCACAGAAGCAATTTCCTCTCTTTGTTGTTTGGTGGGCTTTTTGTTGTGGGTTTTCTCTCTCTCTTTTTTTTTTTTTTTTTTTTTTTGGCTTTCGGTTTTGGTTTAGGGTTTTTGTTGTGAATTGAGAGGGGGAGATGTTAGGATTTCATTTATGCAAAGGAAAATGAAAAAGACCCAAACCCTACAGGATGAGAACCTAGAAAGAGAATTAGAGGACTGACCATTCCACTTATCTTCTCTGCTCTTGATTAGTTCTGCATTACTGATTGTTCTTTTTCCTAAAACAGTTAAGCTGCACCCAAAATAGGGTGTCTAATACCACAGACAATGTCAGTATGTGGTTGCTCAACAAGATTAGTTATATAATCTAGTTTGGTTCTCAAAAATAAGGCGAAGGAGCTGCTGCTGTAATTCAATATCTTCTGCTAATATGTTTTTGGAACACAGACCAATCTACTCTGACCCTGACTGTATTAGGCAAAAAAGACCGAAAACAACCAAATAACACAGTCCTGATTCCAGTTGTATTCTGCTCAGCTGAACTCCTATTAACATCAGTGAAATTTTGTCTAAGTTAGCACTGAGAAAAACAAAACAAATAGTCTTCTAAATATGGTCCAGTCTTGGTGCAGGTACATAAAACCATGCATTATTAATGCAAAGCTTAGGTATTGCTGTGCCTCTCACCCTTTGATCGCCATGCCATTTCTGACAAACTGTTTGATATTTACCTTGATTATTTTTTTCCAATTAAGGGCACCCAAAAACATTTTAGAACTCAGTGTAGTGAGAGACCACAGGCCAGAAGAACACCAGATGAGGGTGTAAGAAGCACCAGGTGGCAGCAGGACCCAGCAACATGCCAGCAAAGGCTTAACACACGTGGGAGACCTGTCCTGCAGAGAGAAGCAGTCGAGTAGGAAGGCTTAGCTGTTTCCACGCTCAATTCCTGAAGATAACGTTCGTCAGATTAAAATTTTGGACACAGTTATTGTCAAATCTGAATGTGACACATAAACTGACTTTCACCAGATCTACCATCTTCCTAAGGTTGTGTGTTCTACAGCCTGGAAAAACAAGTTTCAAGGAGGAACTTCTTTGTTAATGGCTTGGGAGATACCCCAGTGCAGGAATCGGCAGCTGCCTTCCTATGCCTATCCTTTGTAAAACACCGTTCAGCAAACTGCTTTATCTCAAAACTCTTTTGCACGTAATTCTATTTTGCTATTTCTCTGAGCAGCCCTTGGAAAGAGCCTTGCTGGCAGTGCTCACATGTCTGCACGAGGGGGCAGGAGAGGCTTACACTTTCGGCAGCAAAAGCTGCCTGCGATAAGGGAGAAAGAGAAAAGAGTGACTTTAGCACTGCAAGTCCCTCTGGTTCTTTACCCTTCTCCTCTCCTTGAAGAGAGCCCTTGCTGCAAGGCTGTTCCACAGTAGTGGCTGGAAAATAAATATGGCTTGCAATAAAACTTGTGTCAACAAAGGTCTGCAGACTTGTCTCAAATACACATAAGTGTCTGAGATTGTTAGTAGGAAAAGCCCATTTTTTCGTAGCAATTTCCATTCCTATAATTACTTTGAAATAAATACCAGTAAGAACTACAGTTAAAAGACAGATCAGAATATTCCCTTCCCTTATGTTTTTTTTCTGACCATAATTAAGACACTGTGCTTTAAAATCAGGAAACACAAACACCATGGCCTGGGAAATGTGAGGAATAGGGTTGCAGGAGAAATTTGTAGGATGCCTCATTGCAGTCACAAAATAGCCCAGCAAAGTGGATCAGAGCTTGAATGAGCCAAGCCATGATCCCATATAAATCAACATCAATCTCTTGATGCAGTAATACACAATTTACACCTAATAAAGAGTGGCTCACATTCTTCTGTGGGGAAAAAAAAAGTGCTGAGAAGAAAAAGCTCTTGTTCATATGTTTACCTCATCCAACTATTTGCTACAGTAATAACCACTAAAATTTGTTTTGGACCACTAACCTTCAGTCTTCTCATCTCCCATACATTTTTTGAAAAAAATAAGTGTACAAACAAGAATCATGAGAATGTTTGATAGGTCTGAAACTGAAACCAACTATTTTTTTCTGGAAAATAAATAATTTAGCCTTTCAGTACTTTTAGAAGGCAGAGGACTATTCTTTTCCTGTAAGGAGACAAAAAGAAAGTCTCATGAGGGTGGTGACTTGACATGGAGTCTATAAAAAGACAGAGTAAGTGGGGAGTTTCTTGTTACTCAGCATCTATTCAGGTTCCAACACAAGTGCTGCAGTTATCACCTTCCCTCATCTGCACAATAATCCTCAGTGTCTCAGTCCTGCAGTGCTATCCTACACAGGGAAGCATGACATGAACCAGGGTAGATCATTAAGCTCTGAAAATACAGGTGGTACTACTGGGGCAAGAAGTATGAAAAATGTTGACCTTGCATTAAATGGTTGCATTTGTCTAATTCTCTCTCTGGAGAGAGTCCACACCCCTGCCATAGCTGTGGACTACTTCTGCACTTTCCTGTATGCCCATTCCAATGCTTGTTTATCTTGTGAGCTAACTCAACTTCCTAAACTAGCTAATAATAATAAAGCTAGCAAAGTACCAAGCTCGCCTCTTGTAAAAAGAAATGAGAGATCAGGCCAGCTTCAGTGTCCTAGAAAATTTCACCCTAGTATGCCTCAAATGCACATCAAGGTCAAGTCACTATATCAGCTCTATTGGGAATGCTGCTACACCTTCACAGATCAGGAGACCCATGGAGAAGGCATTAAGGTTGAAGCCATCACAGACCACTGGTCAGATATGCCATAACAGAAGAGAATTTAGCTCCAGCCTCCACTACTTCTGCATCTACAGCAATCACTTAGGCAGAGGCTTCTGGTCTAGCATTGGTCCTGGGACTGCTGGTCCTCTTTGACCACTTCTTCTCCATTAGTGGGCTTATTTGTTCCAGTGACTAACTCGACACCATTCCTGTCAGGTATTCCCTTCAAGACCACCTCTTTCTTGTATTTCTCTGACAAATAAGTGCTTTGTTTCAGATCCTTCAACAGAACGCCTCAGGTCCAAAGGGTCCCGTCTTCGTTCCACAATACCACAGCAGTAGTTAGTAATGTACTATCACTGAGGATTTTAGTGATCTAGATGTGGGTATGGCTATTCTGATTCTGCATTTTAAGGACTTGGGTGAGAACCTACCTGATTTTAAGTGCCCAAACCATGCTCCCTGATTTACACAGGCTCATAAGGTGACTTAAAATTAAGAATGTGCCTGAAGCATCTTGCTAAGTCAGACTCTACTGAGTGGCATTGCCTGTAAGGGATAAAACAATAAAAAAATCCAGCTGTTGGCACCAAGGAAGGCTTCTTCATGCTGGGTGGCCAAGACCACATGTTCAAAGCAGGGAGATGAAGGCTATAATTGAGGCTTCCCATGAGTGTTCAAATCAGAGTCTTACACAAAACTGTTAAAAGCTCTAAGAAGCCTTGCACTGACTTTAAAACTTGTTGAATAAGGCTGTTACATAGCAAATATTGCAGATAAGGCCGCCACAGAAAGGCACTCAGACAATAGAGGCAGTTTCCAGGTAATATCAACCACTTTGGTGCAAACATACCATTACTTTTGCCAATAATTTTGCCCCTGGTCTGATCTTTATCATAGCCTGCAACAAAATCTCAAGCTTGTGTGCTGCATCCTGGGTACATCACAATTACTTGGAGATCTCTTTGTATTCCACCAATTCAACCATGCAAAAGAACAGATTTGCATAGTGCAAAAATCAGTCATTGCATAAGTTCATTGGTTTTATTATTTAAGGCAAGGGCTCTATTTTGGCTACATTTCCCTGCAGAAGAATTGTATTCAATGGCAATTGCAAGTCAGAATTGCACACTGCTGAGATAGAGGTGAAACAGCAATAGTTAAATGCTTCCCTCCTGTGATGGTATTAGCATGACTGCTAGGAAATATGTGCTTGAAAATGCCAGAGAAAGTGATTTGTCTGTGACAGAAGCTGTTTTAAGAAGAGAGAAAATGAAAACCACAACCACACTAAAATAAAGCCTCTTTTAATGAGCTTTGGATGCCTTCTGGAAAATTGAGAATATTTTAATGCATAAAGGGTTCTTCTGGTATATCATTATATTTTCTGTTGGAAGGTTTTGTTGCGTGGTTTCTTTGTTGTTGTTGTTTGGATTTTACCTACCAAGTATATACTTTTTTTTATTTAATTGAGAACAAGGCTTCTGTTGTTAGAAACAGAAAGCAGGAAGAACCAAATTGCTCTGGTCATCAGAAGAACCAGTGTGAGAGATGTTTACCTGAATCTAACCTAGATTCCTGAGGATACCCACCAGTATTTCCTGGAGGATGGATTGGTAATCAATTTAGCTTTGTGTTGCTGAGCATGAGTCATTGGAAATCATAATGATCAAGTGTCTGTGTCATCCCTAAGGCAAAAGTAAAGAGAGGAAAGTACATGGAAAAAAAAATCAAATATGCTTTTACAGACCCTGCTTATGGGCACAGAAAAAGATAGAGCAAAATTACACCTCTTGAGGGTGTGATGGCTTTCAGTCTATTTGATTGTGGCAACCAAGCTGCATGCCAGTCTATTGCTCTCCTGTTGAATTTTCCTTTGTCATATTGCCTGCTCAGAAGAACTGACATACTTATGTCTTATGTTATCTGTCCTTAGTCTGCCTCATTTTATGCCATTAGAGACATTAGTGGGGTCCCATTACTGCTATACTATTTGAAAAACCAGCACTCTCATCCTTCACTCTAACACTCAAAGTGCAACCCTGTCCTGAGAAAGTAATATGAACTTGTTAACTATCATCTGATAGATTCTCGTTCATATTTTTTCATGAAGTTGTATGAATTTATAGTTCTTGCCTTCAAAATTAAAGGAACGAGTAAATAATTTTAAATTATGAACAATTTCAAGATGCAAGCACTGTACTATTCAACTATACTCTATTTTTACTTGCTTCCCAATGAATCTATGCACACTAACCTAGGCTCAAGAAATGCAGAACATCTTCCCACTTGAGAGTTATTTATGGCATCATTGCAGGTAAAAGGTCTATACTCATCTTTAACACTTCCTGAATGAGTAATATAGGTATGAAACAAGGACTGTTGAAGGCTCCTCCTACTTAAGAAAAAATATCAGTTTTTACCTGAAGCATACAGGCCAGGCATTTATCTGCCAGATGCAGTTTCAGAAGCTGAATATCCATTTCAAAACGCCACCTCTGAGATCACTCTCTAAATCCAGGCAATACAGAGAGAGGCCTCATCACATCACCAGTTGGCTGGATCAGACTTTTTCTCATCCCCTCCATTCAGTGTGACTGCTATTCTTAGACACCTAAATTCATTACTTGATGATCCAAAGTCAGCCCTGTACATTCATGGGCTGTAACCAAGCTTTTGAATGGGGAAGAAGGGAAGGAATTCCTCTACTGAAAGTCACAATGCCTAAATCCTGGTCTGGAATTGATCCTAACAAAGTAAGGTCTTGAGTTCCCTTCTTGTAGAGGAGTTTGCCACACTTGATGACTGCTGAGCTTGATATTTTCTGAACTCTGGCTGATCATTAACATGCAGGCTCTATGACAAACATTTATTCTCTATTTTCCTTAAGTCCAACTGGCCAACTAGACCTCAAGTTTCCCTTTCCTAAGTCCCTCTGCTTATTACACCCAGTGGATTTCCAGGCTAGGAGGGAAAATGCAGCACTGCTGCTGTCTGCTGCATAAACAACATAGAGGATGGGAAGAGGAGACCCAAGAGAAACATCTTACCTATGCAAATGGTATGTCACCAGCCTTTTTTAAGGGGAAATAAAAGTTTTTCAATAATCAACTGCCCTAGGAGAGACATTTGAAAGCATTTTCAAATGGTAGAAGAGAGATGTTCATAGGCTGCACACATGGTCAGTTTATTTTATCTATTACAGCTATCACAAGTCAAAATAATTTGTAGTGAGGGTCTTAGAGAGACCAGAGCCAATGCACTCCTTGCCCATTTACAAGCTTCATCTGCCTCATAGTGAGATCACTGTGGTGCATCCTTACCAGACAGTTTTGAACCATGTTTATCTGTACTTAATATCTTGAAAGCCTGTTCAGCAGTATGAAGGAGCTATTCCATACGGGCTTTTGACCACACATTGCACCAGCAATTCATGTAATTGAAGCCCTCCTGTAATTAAATATTCCATTTTTCCCTGAGCTGTGTCAGGCACAGAAGTGTCACTGAGATTCAGATCCTTCATCTGCTACCCTTTTGCAAAGGTTCTCTGAGACCAATCCAGTTCTTCTCACATCAGTCCTGTGACAATCCCTCTTCAGAGGACAGAAAAGAAGTGTCTTGAGGTTTCAAGCTGCCGCTTTCTCCCACTGCATGCTCAGTCTTTAGCCTCCATTTCTAATTTGATTCCCAACAAGATCCTCTCTAAAAGGGCTGAAGAGAAAAAGGCTTATGGAGGAGACTGGAAGACATGGCTATTCAGCATCCACCCCCATCTTTGCAGCTGTCTCCCTCTGTACCTCCATCTCTGTCTGCCTTACTTCTTTTCTTTTGTCCCACATTTGTCCAGTGAAGAAGGAGGGCATTTGTCAGGTGGAGGCCTAGTTTGTATTCTTTTCTTTTCTTCTCTTCTAGGTGCTACCATACTCTTAACCATTAATACATAACAGTGAAACAAGTCTGCAGATTCACTGCAGATGAGAAGCTCATCTCACCAAGGACTGAAGAAGTAAGTAGCTCAGTTGTTAGCTCCCTTGGCTTTTACTAAACTCTTCCAGGCACCAATGAGAAAGAGACAAGAAAAGTGCTTGGGAATAGAAAATGTCTGATCATAATTATAATTCATGTGCCTAACCTGTCACATGAGAGTTCAAGACGAAATGTTTGAACTCACTCCTGAAAAAATGAGACCAAGGCTTATAAAGAAACTACAAAATCTCTGCTACAAAATTAACTACAGAATCAGTGGACCATGATAACAAACAGCAGCTAAAGAATAAATTCAAAGGAAAGCACATATCTCACTCCCCTCGAGTTGCTTTCCTTTTGCTTCTGTCTGTCTGCATCAGTTAATGACCGCTCAAGAGCTTATCCCTCCAGCTGCCAAGATATCTCAAACACAGAACCATTTCTTGCCTATAGCTGGCCAGCAGATCCCCAGAAGGGTGGAAATCATCACAAATTTCAATCATGTGCAACTTGAAAGTGGTATCCTGTCTCAGCAGGATTACACCAGTTGCTCATTCATCTGGTAGTGTTTTTCTCATCCTTTCTGAGTGCAAAACCACCACAGAGCTGGAGAGTGGCAAGAGACATAAGGCCATAAAGTTCACAGGAAGTGGTAACAAAGGCTGTTGCCTTCCATCCAGAAGGCAGACATATGTCAGTGATGCTCTAGTGATCCTTACATACATAGCAAAAAATCATCTCTGCTACTGCAGCAAGTGCAAGTAGCTGCTTTTACAAAGAAGGCTTTTATAAAGGTTAAAAAAATGAGAATGAAATTCCTTCCATGCAAGGTTGTTGTGCACCATTACTAGTTCCACAGATGCATAGCAACTGCTAAATCCATGCAGGGCCTGATGCACCAGCTGCATCTGCACACTGATCTTGGCCCAAGCCCAGCTTCTGTTGTGTATGGGTGCCAACACTGCACCCACACTGCTTACTCTCCTTAGCCTGATCCCAACAAGCTCTAACAGAAGAGTTGCAGGAAGTTTACCTTACAGGTAAACAGGTGTTAACACTCTCCTTATGTAAAGAAAGGCACAGGGCTTTGGAATGAGCTATTTGTGTATTTACACTCTGGTTCATCAACCCTAGTACTTAATTGCTTTCTCCAAATTAAAGCAGAGAAGAGAGACAAGTTCAGTTAATGAATAAACTGTTCCCATTGTTAATTAATCAGTGGCAGAATAATGATTCAGAATCAGAGCTGCTCTGTTCTAGCCATGCTCAAAAGGAGATCAGCTCACCTCCTCCCAAACACTTGAGAAAGGCAGCATTCAGAGGTTGCCTAGCAAGTGAGCCAACGCAGGCTGTGCCACAGCGCGTGCTGCCACAAACGTCGTCCTGACGCACTCTCACTTCAGCTCCCTCGTCACCAGCTCTGGGTATGTGACACTGCAAAAAAGGAAATTTCCCAGGTAATCAGGGCCTTAAACAGCTAGGACTAAGTTTTGGCCCCAAGTCCTGGCAGTGTTCCTGGTGTGACATGCATAAGCAAGTCACTACCATCACTACCATCCACACTTGTCACACTCCTCAAATGCTCTCAATGTTCAGCTTCATTTGTTGGAGCCATTAGAGTAGCCACAGTAGCTAGTGCTAAATACATTCAGGGGTTCACTTTGAAGCTGTTGCTCTGTGATTAAGTTCTACAAAGAATTAAATAGAAACTTTTTCTAGAGCAAATTCTATCAGACCTGAGACTATCTGGGTAATAAGTAGTGAAGAGCAGCCGGGCCAATTGCCAGGCAGAAGTGGAAAGTATGTCACCAGTGGAGAGGAACAGCTCACCTTCATCACGGACAAACTGAGATGGTATCTGCTGTAGGTCTGCCAGCTGCTGGCATTCCCTTGCCTTGATTTCACCTGTGGCAGCACAGGCAGGAGAACTGGCAATGCACGTGGTCAGGGCATTCTGCTTTGTTTGAGTACTCGGCAGTCCATTGACCTGGCGTTTTACGACGAACTCAAAGCACATTTATCCAGAACACTGGGAGAATGGGGGCAGGAGGGCTATTCCAAGAGCTGGGCTGACGGAAGTTGATGTCCTCATCATTTATGGCTTAATCAGTTTAATCATTGTGTCACCAGGGCATTACAAAAATAACAGCCAGCTTCCAGACCGGTCAATACATTTATAAGGTTTTTGTACATTGACCTTTTAATACACAGCTGACTGTGTAATCTGCCCTGATGGAAGAAAATGGCATTTTATCACATAAAAAAAAAAAAAAAAAAAAGTTCTGGCATGGTATTACCACACTCCACAGAGACTAGCTAAACTAAAGTAAGCTCATAACAACTGTACTAATTAAAGGATGAAAGGAATGGATACAAAGTCAAAAAACCCAGGAAATCGAATTTCCAGGGATATTTGAAAGGCTGTGGGTGTTTTCTGTGTGTAGTGAGACAGTGCTGAAACATCCACAAAAGCAAAGACCTTCTCTCCACAGGCTTCAACAGAAGGTTCAAATTTAAGTACTGTGAAGAATGGCACGTGAGGAAACAGGGAAATTTGAGGGAGAGGTGAACAAAATGATTATTCAAGGAAAGAATGAGTGAGGAAAAACTTGTCACATGACCTAGCCAGTGGATGCTAAAGAAATTAAGGGCAGGGGTAATATGGGAGAATTAATTAATTAATTTTGGAAGGACCAAGTGCACAGTGACAGAGTTAAAGGCCTGGGACACAAGTGGATTAGACAGTAGTTTCTGAAGTAGCAACAGCAGGAAGTTTATGCAGGAAATAAGTAGCAGACAACCTCTTCAGAGACAAATATCCTGTTTTCCTACAAACTTTACTAGTTAAGAAAAAAGAAAGAACTCAAATAAATCCCATATAACGAAGTCATCAGATTTTTTTTTTTTACTTTTTAAGTAAACAATATGTTCTTTTGAGTTCTGTGAGAGGCATTAGTGAGTTTTAAAATAAGAAAAATTAACACCACATTTCCCAAGATTGAGCTTGCACACCCCAAGAGTTTTACTGCCCACTCTGGTTTCCTTTGTTTAGTTAGTTGTGCTCCACATCAGAAACAATGAAAGCTTTTTGTTGCTGTTGTTGTTGTTAAGAAACATCTTTCAAATTGAGCTGTAAACCACTCCTGGTGTATGTGAGCATGGATGTGTGGGGGTGTGTGAGCAAGCTTGTTTGTGACAGAGGAAGAGTGGATACATGTGTAATAGGGGGAAAATGAGAGCTAAGAAAGAAAAATCCAGTCTAGAGTGGAATTAAGCAGTTGTGAAACAGGATTATAACAAGATGAGGTTATTTTTGCGATTTTAGGCCAGTTGGGGAAGTGGGAAACCTAGAAATTCTCTTAGTTAATAGCAAGGCAATTCAGAGTTCATTAAATGCTCTTGGTTGTTTGGCTGTTTGTTTTAAATCTCCCAGCAACAACGGGGAGAAGATTTGCAAAAAACTATGAGGGGAAAACTCCACAGGGTTTAGGAAAAAAAAAAAAAAAGAAAAAGGAAAGAAAATGAGAAAAAACTCTATCCATATGAATAAAAGCTCTCTCTGTCCTGGGCTTCTTTTAACAAGATTTGCTCTTGTAGGTTTCTCTATTGTAACAGCTGGGCTGCATTTTTTCACCATTCCTTCTTAAGCAAAAGACCCAGAGATTTTAGTGGGACCTGGTGCAGATTACAACAGCTCAGGGTAACTAATCAACTGCTGCTGGGTCAGAAAGAAAAGATCCACTGCTGAAAAATGGCAGGAATTGTTCCCCTCTTTCAACTAAAGTGGTGCTGAGTACTGCTTCCTTCTGGCAGTTTCTGTGCTACACATTTTTCTTTTAAAATCCTATTTACTTTTCCAGCAGTGGTTCAGGCAGTTACTTAAGGTCCTGCAGCTAAATCAAATATTTAATTTTCATCTAGTGTCAGTGAAAGATAACAGAGCTCGGCAGGTACTCAGCATGAACAAATTGAGATTTCGATTACTACAAGTACTTCTGTGTTCTCAGATAGCCATAGATAGAGTCCATCCAGACAATGGGTAGTTAGTAGGAGACATTCTTCCTAGGAACGCTTTGTCCTGCTCCTTTCCCAAGGCTGCCAGCAGAGCTAAGTGCACACACTTGACTCCACTGGGCTGAATCCCACCGCGTCACGCAGCCGGGATTTGATCACAGTCTGCCCTCACTGCTGGGACAGCACAGGGCTGGAATACTCACCTACAGCTTAAGCAGTCAGCATTCCATTTCCAGCCCTGCAAAGCCATCCAATTACTCACCATGCAATTACTTGGTAGTCAGTAAATAAAATTCACATGATCAGAAAAATACTGTTTTGTTAGGGAAAGGAGGAACAGGATAAATAGAAAATTAAGGGGTTCTTTTCCAGTAGAGAAAAATATTAGTTTCGAAATTTGTATCCATATTTCTTCTCCAGTTAAGGGATGTTTGTCTGGATCCATTTCTAGCCTTAAACTGCAAGGATGACTTACCATCCAAAAAAAGCCTCACATTTGGGCAATGTGTCCTTTAAGTCCTTTTCAACTAATTCAGCCTGCAGACTTCAGAAGTTGGACCACCTCAGATTAGGTCCATGTGCTGTTAGCCACTGGCAGTGTGTAAGGGAATAGAAGTATTATACAAAACCTTGGTAATGGCTGAATTCTGCCTGTTAGCTTTAATAACTTTAACAAAATAAAATTACTCAAGCCTAGCAAATCTGTTGACTCTCCAAAGCTGGAAAGGACCCAAATTTACTTTCTCCTCAGTGCTTAAAGCCATTATTTGTTAGACATATGAAATAATGATTAAAATAAGATTAGCCCACTAGTACTGGAGCTAACTTTAATTCTATTGCCCACACTAGATACCATGCAGACAAGTCAAACCCTCATTGTAAAAGATACATCAGGTTTAACACTTACACCAGGCAGGAAAACCAAGTGGTATGTTCAGCGTTGTAATATGATGACCTAGGTGTGCTTTCTACATGGCAGAGGGAGAAGTGGTGGTACCAGTTTCCTTCAGGTTCAGCTAGCTTTGGGGATCTGAAAATCTAGTGTAAGTTCAGATTATGTGGAAACATTGGGAAGAAGGAGCGAAAGAAAAGTTTTATAAGGATGTGTTCCCAGGAAATCCCACCTATTTGCATGGTAAAGTGACCACAGTGATCTGATAAGGGAAGAGAACTGGGCTCCGAGTTTTTGATCAGAATGAGTACATGGGCCATGTAGACCACTTCCCTGGCTCAGCAGGTTGCCCCCCAGTCCCCTTTCTAGTAGTGCAGTGAGAAGTGCTTTAAAATGCATGTAGACAGATTCTTTAGATAGTCTACAGATAGACCCTACAGATATATAGGTAGGTTTCTGGTGTATTTCTATTCTAATATTGGCTGTCCCAATGAGCTAGGATTATGCAACTGTACTTGCAACTCAGCTGAACACATTTTAATTTCAGTATTTTTCTTATCATGTTCTATCTCAGTTTTCCTTTGCTTATATTTATCCTGCCTACCCTCCTAAATATTTCCTTTCCCCTGACCCCTCTCTTCTTGGTATTCATGTCACACAATTTTTTCAGACTGTTAACATCTTTCTATTTCAGCATCCCAAAATTAAACCAGATTTTCAATCTTCTCTCATAAATCAAACTCAACATGAACAGCTAACACCTCTCTTAAAGGTGACTCCTCTCATAGAGCTGGACTTGAGAGGCTGACAGACTCACAGCCTAGGACTTCACAAACTAGGTCAAACAACTGTAATTTCAGCTGTGCATTTCCTGCCTTTTTTCCCTGCATGAAAACATACATTAATAAACTGATGCTGAGAAAATCCAAAGAGCAAATCACAGAGTCTAGCCAGAGTCTAGTCTTCCTTTCTGAAGAAAAGGCAGAACCTCAGTTTGAACACACAAATCTGAAAGTGTTTTTACCCTTTCGTTTTTGATTTTTTTTTTTTTTGTGTTGACAGCAGAGGGGGGAAAATCCCCTCTCTATGATAGATGCATGATATAATAGAAATTTGCTTCTCTGCAAGTGTGAAAGCCCTATATCATAAGGAGAAGGCAGGAGATGTCTTTGCAGGTTCTAGCCAACTATTTCATATTTATCATGTAGACTCTTTGGATTAAGAAGCTGCCAGGTCTCAAACATATCCTGCTTGCTTGAGTGCCATAGTATTGGAAAGAAGCATTCAGTGCTTCACGTTTCTTCTGTATTACAATAGTATTAGTTACAAGCCATGCATGGAGACTGATTACTTTGCCCCAGAGCTATTTGGCTCTCCAGGCTAAACAACTACTCACTGTCTCAGAACAAGGACAGAAATTAAATGCACAGCTGAGTCTTTGCAAATCTTGACTAAAGGCTGGAAAACAGCGTGTCCACCCTTCAGTTTTCAAGGAGGTCTATGGGAAAATATTGTGGAGAAATAAAGGAAAGGAATGGGAATTACTTTGTAAGACAGTATGATTCTCTAATTGCTCAGGAATTAAGAGGTGAGATGTAATTAATCACTACAACTAATTCATTATTTAACCTTGACAAAATCCCTAGTGATTGATTCTGTGCTCAGGTTTTCTGGTACACGTATTCAGAATATTAGCTAGTGCAAAGCAAGTCACTCAGATTTTTAAAGGCCTTTAGGAACTCTCAAAGCTAACAACTATCTCTGAGAGTACTCCACTTTTCAGGAGGTAAAGCACTCATTTAACTGTAGCCACATTACCAAGTCTCCTCACACACAATTTCCAAGCTTAAGTACCAGTTGCAAAGAAGTCATATCCAGATAGGAGAGCCCTTTCCTGCTACCTCATTGTTCCTTCA
This sequence comes from Dicaeum eximium, assembly GCA_013396995.1. Taxonomy (NCBI): domain Eukaryota; kingdom Metazoa; phylum Chordata; class Aves; order Passeriformes; family Dicaeidae; genus Dicaeum; species Dicaeum eximium. The sequence continues at coordinate 191,603 of VWZP01006230.1, forward strand.
CAGCACAACTGTTGCAATAACCCTGAGGGCAAAGCCAGAAAGTCTGTGATACACCCCAGGCCATGACCATCACAGATTTAAGCTGAAAACTTTTGAGAGCAGTCAGCCTGAAATAAGGGATTATAAGTGACTATCATCTTCGTTGTGGGATATTTGCTTGAATGCCAAATGTTATTTTAAAGACTGTTATTTTAGCTCCCCTCGACAGGGCAGAACGGATCATCAGCACTGAAAGTACCAACATATTTGAGCTAAAAAAAAGAATGTTCTCCTACAGAAGTCAGTAGAAATAGGCTAGGGGGCAATGCATATGAAAATAAATAAAAGCTCCTATCTTCTTTAAATTTCCTGGCCTTGGTCACCATATTGTCTGGAATTGATTTGGTAGAGCAATATGGCCTTTCAGATTTGAAAGAAACCATAAGCCCAAAAGATATTCACTACCATCCCCTCTCCCTAAAGAATAGCCCAAGTCTTTCTCAAGAGCACATACCTTGCACTGTGTCCAGACCTTTATGTAACAAGAATACTAAAAAATAAATCCGCTTCTTGTATGTCTCTGCAGAGGCAGCTTCACAGCCAAAGCTCCCAGCTGGAAACTCTAGTATAGGAATCAGAGTGCTTTTGTGCCTGCTGTGTCAGGGCAGTGTAAATTTACACCTGCCTCAGGTTTAATTCAACAATTAGTAATTATTTGGTAAATTAAGGAAGGTGGGAGAGTTTCCTCTCAAATAATGCTATTACTAAATAAGAGAAAAACTGAGTGTTAAATGAACTGAGCATGTTATTTCTGCCCTCATAGAGTGCCAAACAGACTAGGATAGGTTTGTAGAATTCTAAGGGTTTCATTTGCAAAGATGTCTTAGAGAATTCCATTCTCAACTTTGTTAATACTGTGGTTGACATTTTGCTGTGAAAATCCACTTTCTTTCAAAACTTTTCTTCTGTCTTGAAAATCATGACATGACAAACCCAGCCACAAGCAATAGTCAAAGATCAAGTCTTTTCCATGGCTGACCAGCATCAAGAAGCACATGTTCCTCTGTGGTGAACTGTGGTGCACAGCTCTACTTGGTCTAACTAAAACAACCCCATATCATCAGTATCTGAGGATGTATCATTTGTTCCAACTAATGCATACATGTATCTTTTTACTTACCAAAACCAGCAGAAGACAGATAAGGTCTAGGTTAATATAAAGCAGGTACTTTTTGTTGGCTATAAGCTCCACCTTATCTTTTCAGTAAAAAAAAAAAATAACAGCCCATAACTTTCCCCTAAGGAACAAGAAATTCAGTTTTATGGGGAGAGCTCAAAGGGAGGGCATTCACTGAATGACAAACTCCAAGGGAAGGCAAGGGTTTAACAGATCTGATGAGATTTACTTTCAATTTCTTCTAATCTGCACCCCAGTCAGTGCATAAACAAAAAAAGGGACTGATCCAGAGCCTGCTGCCATTCAAAGACAAGAAGCAAGAAGCCATTCAAGAGCAAGAACCAGTAACCTGTATTAAGGAAGACAAGAATAAGTCTAGAGACTTTTCCTTAATAGCTGACATCTGAAACCAAGGTTCTTCTAACATAATTTCCAAATATTTTTTATTTTGGCTTAGTGTCTGTTTGATGTAGCAATAAAGCAAAGCTCTCATATTTTGCGTGCTCAGAGAGCTCCCAAAATATTAATGGCAGAATCTCAGTCCCATTTATTCCAGTTCACAAAACCGGCAGGTTTTCTCTTCTGGGAATCTGATCATTATGAAATTAGCTGTATCGGAGCTGAACTCATTAGAAATTCAGCCCCTTAACATACAAAGAGCATGAGATGCCTTTTCATGTATGGATTTGCATCTGTGTTTTAGGGTAAGGAGTAAAGGATAGTAATGTTTGAGCATATTGTGTCCAGAATTAAAAAAAAAAAAAATAAAGCAGCATTGTAAGGCAGTTTTACAAGAGTCAGTTAAAAACCAATGAAATCTGTATGCCTTATAAACTGAGGGCCAACAAAACAAACAGCAGTACTTTATTCCCTATATACCAACAAAGGTTCTGGTAGTACCTTTGTTTTTAAGCCATAGGCAATATACTTGGAAAGTCTTCCCTTCATTGGCAAAGTGATGCATTATTTCTCTGTTTGGGTTAGGGTTATGCCAGTTCCACTTGATCTGACCCTTTTTCCACACACAGCTCAGCACTGCCTGTCAGCAGTTGCCCTCTGACCACCTGCCACAGAAGGGCAGCAAGAGCAGGTCCGTGTCCAAGCTTCACATGAGAGCTCAGAGTGCCAGGACTGCAGCTGTAATTTGCAGAACTGAGTCCCTGCCTGGCAAGAGGTGGGCAAATGCAAGGAAGAGAAAGAGATTTGCGCAAACTAATACTTTGAAAGAGAGTGGGGAAACAGCACTCCTCTTGTGCAAGCTTAACAGAAATTCAGCCGTGCCCAGGGTCACCGAGGCCTGCCTGGCAGCAGCCTCCAGACATGTGTTAGAGGATCTCTAGTGCAATACCAATTCAGAGAGCACGCTTCCAACTGCTGGGCCACTGACCATCTGACACCCTGCAGCTGCCCAGTTATTCAGAAAAAAACCCAAACCCAAACTCTCAGAAAAATGCCGATGGATCGGAATGCTGCTTAAGCAACAAGGTCTACCTGTGCCTTTTGCATGAAAGGTGGAGATCCATAATTACATAAATGCATAAAGAACTGCCCAGGAATAAAATCGGGCCTGGAAGAACTAGAATTGAAATTGAAACTATGTGGTGTTGCAAAAAGTAAAAATTTATTTTAAAATAAAAAAGTCAGCCAAAGGAACAGCTACATTTCCCTTGCTTCCCTGAGTAATATTGAGGAGATGGTGGAGAGGAAAGAGTCTCATCTTTTATGGAAATAAGCCCAAAAATCTGCATTCTTATTGTAGCTGTTACCAGCTAATACTCTACGAGTAACTTCCACAGCATAGCAAGATATTCAGGGTTCAATGTATCTAGTATACATTGTTGTCTGAATTACCAGTTTCCTTCAAAGACCTACAGAGGCAACTATAACACATATTTTTTCTTCTTTAAACAGAGGATAGATTACTACTAAATGTCAGCTTGTATGCATCCCAAGCAAAAAAAATCCCAATTATATTTGCAAATATCTATTTATAAAAGACCAAGAGAGAATGTTGGCTATTGATTTTTCCACCTGGGATCTTCAAAATCCTACAACTACTCTAAAACTTATTTATATGTAAGTGATTTTTAAAATAGATTTTGGACTAGTCAGTGTGGTCTAAGGTTTAAAGGAAAGGGCTGAGAAACAGGAAACGTGGGAGAATTGGGTTGGATGAAAGCCTGGATAAAGGCCTGTGGTTTGTTTGCATGATTTTTAGTTAATAACAAGGGAGATTGGGTGTCTCAAAAAATTCAAAAAAAGGGAAAGAAACCGTTATCCAAGAGAAAAAAAAACCAAAACAAACAAAACCAAGAACATTCATATGAAGGTAACTGAACTTGTAAATACCAATGGAAAATAGTTACGTGTCTCATCACTTAGAACTGGAATGGAGAAAGAAACTGAAAGAAACTAGAAACTGTTCTCCAGGGAATTCTCTGTAGAATCAGAGAACCATAGAATGTTAAGTGTTGTAAGGGACTGCAGAGATGATCTAGTCCCATGCCATGGGCAGGAACACCTCCCACTGAATCTAACATGGCCTTGAACATTGCCAGGATTGGGGCATCCACAGCCTCCCTGGGCAACCTGTTTCAGTGCCTCCTGGTAAAGATTTTCTCCCTAACACTAGGCTAAATTGCCCCTCTTTCAGTTTGCACCCATTGCTCCTTGTCCTCTCCCTACAATTCCTGACAAAGAGTCCCTGTCCAGCTTCCCTGTAGGCCCCCTTCAGATACTGGAATGTTGCTATGAGGTCTCTATGCAGCCTTCTCTTTTCTATGGTGAACAGCCCAAAATTTCTCAGCCTGTCTTCATAGGGGAAGAGCTCCAGTCCCCTTACCATCTTTGTCACTCTCCTTTGGGCTTGCTCCACTTGCTCTTGCAAAAATAATAAAAATAATTAAATTGTTTACATCTCACTGAAATGCAATTATTTAATCCTAGATTACTAATCATATTAGTATTGCTGATTGATCACTAAAATATTGTTGCTTAAACTCCAGACTTTCTACTGATATATAGTTAAGCTTAAGATAATGTCAGATGAGTTTTCTGAAAATTTTGTGGTTTACAGCTTACTTAACATTGTCACAATTATCTAAATTTTTTCTTGTCTGAAATGTCAGTGTACAATGTCCTCCTTAAATATTACACTTCGAGTGTGTAGAGTGTAAAAACACACTTCTCAAAGTGTGTTCAGTTAGGGTAACAATCATGTGGGGCTGTAGTGTTACTGCATACCTCTGGAGCCAGAGTTCATGGATTCTCATGAAGGAGACAGTCACTTGTAGGATTTTCCTTTCTTTCACTCATTCCTTCATATTCTGCAAATTTACCCATTTAGGGATGCAGGGAGAACACAGAAGAAAGAAAATAAATGTTTGTTTCAGGAGGATTCTACAGAAATAACTAGACAGATAGTCATAATGAAAGTTTGGCTGGCCACAGGGTTGATTTCACCCATGGCAAGAAAAATCTTCTGAAAACAGAGACACACTATGTGGCACATATTTTCCTTTAACAGGATCTGGCTTCTTATGGAATACTTCCTTTAAAGAAGTCATCCTCCAGGGTCATCAATGCCTTCATCCTTACAATTAGAAAACTGATAAAGTCCTAGCCTGTGGAAAGTACTGTTACAGTTTGCATTATGTGGTTGCTTTCTCAGAAAAAAATGCTCGTCTGCAGGTATTCAACACCTTACATGAGTGTTATTTTTCATGAAGATTTCTACTTCAGAGTTTTTATGTACAACGTATCAGATGAAAAATGTCAGTCATGCTTGGTATGGCCATCTCCTTTTGTTTAAGTGTGATCATGTCTTCTATTTTTACCATGGGAAAAATACCCATCTGTGTGTCTCTGTGTGGGTGTATCTCTATTCTTTACCACATTCTGAAATAGCAATGTAAAATGCCTTGACATTTTCCACAAAAGAAAAAAAAAAGCAACAGCAAAAACCCCAACAACTTTGGAAAGAGTTCATGGTTGAAATGTTTCTGGGGAAAAAAATTCACAGAAGATTATATTTCAAAGGAGAGTGATGAATAATGGAAAGTATGAACTGTGAAGTCCTATTATATCAGTTGTATTTAGGTTAACCACATTTAATTCTTTTAAGCCCATAAATGCTTAAGAAATTTTAATCACACGATGGACTTATTTGTAAACTTACATACTGTCCTGAAGGAGACACTGATTATTGCATTCTGTTGTGACTCATGTGCATCTCTGGTTCAGGCTGCCAGGAGTAAGGAAACAAACTAAGTAGTATGTAGTGACTAAATTTCCAATAGAGTTATCCTCAGGACACTCCACTGCATTTCTTTTAACATACTAAGATATAAAAAATAAAAAGTGGGTGATATAAAACAGTCTTTAAGTTTGAAACTTAGCACTGTTTTCTTTCATTCTGTTAAAAGTAAAAATTACATAGTCTGAGCACATTTACACACTTAACAGGAATATCCTTTATTTTAGTTGCCCACTATATTCAAAATAGGTATTTCAGCAAATGTACACAAAAACCTTTAAGGCAGTATGTGAAAGCCCTTTTCCTTAATGAAAATACTTCTATTACTTCTGATTTTTTCTTCAAAATTTGAGTATCACCAACTTTACACAACCGTTCTTGTTGTCCAAATATCAGAAGTAAACCTGCATGCATGCTACATCTTGATAACATATATTTTTTTTTTCAAATTGAATTCTTTATTGCATGTGAGTGAAAATGTAAGTCTGCAGTAAACTTGAAGCCACATCAAAGTAATGCCATCTGGTTTTTTTCTTATATTGACAAGACAAAGAGGTTTAAGATACATTTAATTAGAGCATGATCAATGATTAAATATATCATGAGTGACAACATATGGTAGTAATCACAATTTAAAAAGAGTTACTTGGATTCCTATTTATCTGTCAAGTGAGCTGGTTTATCTGCTGATCATAAATGAATGTCAGATGTCATCTAATGGCTTTTTAATAGAAGGAAGCGTGACAAAATACCTGCAGATGGTATTCCGGGTAATGATCCAGACTGCAGCAATCTCAGCAGTGACTTATCTGTTTACCTGGCCCCAAACAAAGAAACGAGGAGGAGGGAGGGGCCACAAAAAGATTCAAGTAGCCTGGGCTGCTTTGGCATTGTAAATGTTCAAATCACTGAAGCAGCACATTCACTTCTGTAGTGGGAGAAAATATGAAATTGATTAAAATAGTATAAATGCAACAGGAAGATCTTCCTCCTCCGCAGTCACTTTGGGAATGGAAACTTACCTAGTTCTCATGGAGGTTTTTTTTTTCCTGTTTGCTCTGAAGTGGTCAGTTGAGGGAAAATTCTGTCCTTTAAAGAAAAACATCTCATCTCACCACTGGGACATCCCAGCAGGCTTTTTCTCAAGGAGTGGTGATCCACTCCAACACAGAGGCAACAACATCAAGGAATGCTTTAGAAGTCACACAAAATTGCCGTGTGGCCTGAAAATCTTCCTTTTGCCTCACATTGATATGGATCATCATACAGGACAATGATTATTTTTCTGCTTCCTTTAACAACTCATAGAAAAATCTCTAAGCAGCCATCATGAACTTTAAGGAGTATCTCCTTTGTCACAGTTACAGTTTCTGAAACCTGAAAAAAATACTTGTGTCTTGTGAAATTCCTTTTCAGATACTGAAAGTTCCTTTGAAGTTTGAATTTGATGTTCTAAATAAAAGTGGAAGCCTCATGAAAATTTTCATACAAACTAAACATATAATAAGAAAACTCCTGCAATCAACATTAAATAGCAAGTCCCATTGGAATAAAAAAGATCTGTTGAACTTTTTCTTCTGTCCAAGCTCACCTGCTGTATACTTCCACTGATGAAAATAGTGCTGGGAAACTTGTTGATCTGTTGATTTGGAAATATCCATCCCAATAAAAAACAGGATGACCTGAACTTCAGCTCAGCACCAGTGTCACACAGAGTAAACTAAGAGGTCACTACAATCTACTCAGGAAGAGCTGGGTGTGATACTGAACTGTTTGCCATGGTATTGGATAACAGAGAAGCAGCATCATACTGAGGTATACTGAAGTGCTGGTGACAGGCAGGAGAAAGATCCTGAGAAAATAGCCTTTAATGTTTACATGCACTTTCAGTCAGGCATCCAGCCTAGCTGTTATCAAATTGGTCTGTAGTAGAGATGCACTTCTGTTTTTCAGGTGCTTTGAGAAGCACAGGTAGAAAAGTTTTGTTATTTTCCATTACGTGTGTTCAGTCGTTACGTGAGCTGCTGTGGACAGTTCCAGCACTGCTGTTCAGCCCATCTGTGAAGATCTGCAAGGGTCACTTAAGAGACAATTTCTGCAGCTAGCAAAAATCTGCTGCTCCTTCCATAGCAGCACCAGCTACAGCTATTTCCTTTCTCATGAAGCAAGTGATTTTCATTTCCAAGTACAGTCTACCAATTTCTGATTTGGAAGGATTGGTCTAATTTTGTGTGATTCTCTGAGAAAATGTCAGAAAGATTTGTCTCATAAGACATCTGCTGAAGTCTGTGTGGGAGTCCCTGTGCTCAGACCCTCACTCTGCCTGAGGCTGGAGCATTGTTGTGAGTTTTTACAAAAGGTTGGCAGACATAGGGAAATAAAAATTCTGGTAGCTAGAGCGGAGCTGAAAACCTCTATGTTTACTCTCAGTCTGCAGAAAGCTATTTTATGTTCTTATAATCTGTCCAGAAAGCCAATTTTAGCTCTGCAGGCTGGCATGCAAAAAATTATGTTTGAGAACAAGCCCACATGCAGATGATGTGCACTGAGAATACACAGACAAACAGAACAAAATGTTGTATTCTCCCATATCTCACTTGACCTTCTGACAACTGGCATCCTGACACCATACTTGAAATGAAGACCTCAGCTCTTGTGTAGCCTTCAGTAAACTCCACAAAACCAAAGACTGAAATGGGGGAAACACCAAAAGTAATATGACAGGTTCAAGATGCAGGAAGGATATAAGGAAAAAAGAACAGGGTTAAAGGACGTCAAAACCTGATCAATTCCTAAAGAAGTAAGGCTTCTAAGAAAACTTCCTCTCCTATTACCTGCACACCTAACCAATACCAAAGTCACAGTACCTTTTCTATGGAAAACAAAAATATACATATTGAAAATATGGGGAATATTGAATTTAAAAGAGCATTTTTTCTGCCTGCTATTTCTTTAATATTATATAAAATGCACTTACAGACAACTAAAACTTTTGGTATATTCATATGCTTCATATATATGACCTAAATTGGATTCTCCTTCTCTAGTCAAGTCACATAACAAGGCTTACAAATCCTTAGGCCTTAAGGATTTGAACAGGATGCCCATTCAATGTGTTTCCATTTCACATTAGCCCTCTAAGACACATTTAAGCTTGTTGGTTCACTAACATGAACATTAGAAGTACATAGGCATATACCCTGGGTTGACTTGGCTGTAATCAATGTTTTTAACCAAGATTTAGATCCTTTGTTTGAAGACTATATCTGGGAAGGTTAATTATGCCTCAGAAATCCTGCTAGAAAGTAAGATTTTGAGCAGTAGTCAATCACCTTGGGATACAGTTCCATAAATTGTTTTATTTTTTGTTTGTTTGTTTGTTTGTTTGTTTGTACCATGGACATCATCTATTCCAGAAAAAAACCAAAACACTATCACAAATATTTAGGAGAATCCAGAGTCTAATTTTCAAGTTAGTTAACAAGTTATTTATTAATGTTCCTATTTTCTAATAAACTGTTATGTCATCACATCTGCCTTCACCCAATTTACAGAGCTGTGAAATAAGAAGCAAGACCTGAAGGGTATTTTTATTTCTTCCAGAGTACTGAGTAGATCCTTACAGCAACAATTGACACAATGGTCATAATCACTAACAACCAGACTACAGGAAAATTCTCACAACTCAAAGTTCTCCTGTCAGTACTTTTGGAGGTTATTTTTGTGATGTGAACTAGATAATCTAGAGAGTATTATTTATTTGATTGTTTCAAGGGCTATAAAGTATACTGTAATGAACATTTTTGTTTGGGGAACTAGGATGTAACCTTTTTCATGGTCTTCCTTTGGTGATTTGTTTTGTTCTTTCTCATCAATATCCACAAGCAGTTTTTAGATGCAGGGTACTATAAAACATATTGTAACAAGAGATGACAGGGAGGGAATTTCTAAAATACAATTAAATCACGAAATGAGTTTGTTTAAAAAGTTGCTGCACATTTGATTTCTTTTTTTTTTTGTAGCAGCTATTCAGCTGTGATTTTAGTTTTATTTTTGATTTTTTGCCTGTACATTGAAATGGGAGTGGCATTCATTGCATTCATAACTGATTTGCCTAGGTTTCATATGCTGTATACAGCTTGGCATGCTTTCTTCAAGCACTTTTTTTTTGAACAGTGCAATTCTGTGCAGACTCAACTATTGTCCTTGTAGCTCTCTCTTTCCCCCTCTTTTACCTTTCTCAAAAGTTGAGAGAAGTCAGATAGTAAATTAACTCCACCACTTATAAGGAACTTTGCTTGTATTGCTTAAGATCTAGTCAGGGTGGCATAAGCTTTTGTATTAAATATAGGTCCAAGTTTCCTGGGTCAAGTGTCAAGATTCCACTGTGTATTAGCAATCAGAATAAAACACAGAAGAGGTACATTTTCCGTTATCATTTATTATAATACAAGAAAAACAAATCTAGAAAGCACATTTCACGGAGCACCATATTGTAACAAAATTTTGCTGGCTCTCTGCAGTGTATTTTTTGACATTTAAACAATGGCACACACATGGTACACACAGGCACCTACACCACGGCAATCTTGTTAACAGACCCAGAGAGACTCCTCTTTCACATACAGACACACTGAGGGGCACAGAGGAACGCCAGTGTGAGGGCATCTGAACACTAACTGAGTTAATCACTCTTTTGTTAGTGATCTTCATAAGCACACAAGCCTCCCCTGTCTCACCCTGATCCCTCTTCCCTGAAGACTCCAAGCTGGGCCCAACTGATGATGAATTTGTCATAGACATGGTGTCGAGTTGTACAAAACTGGCCAATATTCCCTACCTGACTCCTCTTATTGCTTTGGTTATAGTACTGAATGAAAGTCTTAAAAACTCTTAAATCTATACTCCACATCACAAAAAAGCCACTTTCACACATGCAGAAACATAACTTCCCTCTGCACACACCTGGATGCATAGCACAAACACCTTTTTGAGAAGTGTTGTAGGTTTCCCCACCAAGATCACCTTCCTAAAAATCACTGCATTTTGTTTTTCAAAGTGTTCAGACAGTTGTTCAACAATATATTTCGGATATATTCTTTTATTATTAATAGATGGGGCATGTTTTCCTGCTGCCTTAAATTTATGTCATTGTCTACACAAGGAAAGAGCAAAATGCTATAGTTTGTCATCTGCACAAGATGTTTTACCTTCCTTTTATACAGTGCTAAATACAGATGCTAAGCACAGAACAATGTAGAATGATAGCCCAGAATAGCTTCTTACATTGCTCAAAATGAAAAATACTGGAAGTTTCCCATACTAATGTTGAAACACAGTATTGGGGTCTCTATTATATACAGTAGCCTTCCAGAATGCTTTCAGGCACCTATTTTGTGAGCTGTTGCTCGACATGTATGTCATACTGGAGCACATCAAGTAATGTGGTATAGTGCCCTGACACAGTGAGAATGAGACAGAAGCAAATCCAGTCTCACAGCAGACTAGACAAGGCTAGCAAGGCAGCAAAATCTCTACCTAGACCCAAAACAACTGTTACAAAACTTTGGCGTATCTGGCCACTTTTATTATCATTGAGGGCATTTCATTTAAAACCTCTTCAATAAAAAGTTTTAACTTTGTTTGAAAAAGAAAAAGGCATTATATTTCTGTCAGTCTCCTAGAAAATCCTTTTCCTTTTTTTTTTTTCTTTATGCCCATTTTACTCTGAAGAAAGCCCTGCTTTCTGACCAGAAGTTTTCTGGGAAAACCCAAGGTTTTGCAAAATATATTTCTGTCTTGATAATCAGTGAGGCTGGAATATGTTTAAATTTTAGGCAAGACAGTCATACATGTTGCCAAGAAAGAAATGAAGTTATTGTGCATTTTTATTTGTGGAAAAATCAATGTGGTTTTCTCATTTACAGGAGCCAATTTTGTAATTCCTGCATAGTATTGTTGAAGAGGAATCTGTGAATTACAAAACAAAATAATGGGAATTCAAAAGGAGAGAATTGACTTGAAAAAAATTGTAACTTTAGATATGCAAATGGGTATTAACAAACTGAATTACTAATTCCAACTCTTTCCTCTGAAGTAAAGGTATGTTTCAACAGCTGTGTTAAACATTTGGCTAGCATTTCCCATACAAACAGTTCAGACTTCAATGGTATAATGAGGAAAAGAAGAAAAGACTTACTAGTTTAAGTTTTACAAAGGCTATGGAGTTGCTATGGATTAAAAAAGTTTCAGATGACTGAAGAATAGGATATAATAAGGTAAAGATGCTGTGCTGGGTATATCAGTACAGGTTTTCACTTGGATTAATGTCTACATCTTTACTCACCTGAGTAAAAGGACAGTGTAACAAAAACAGAAGAGATTCAGAGACAAGGAAAGAGTATGAACCTGTATAAGAATATGAGTTATTGTTTGTCTTAAACAAACAAAAGGTATGCAAATTTCTATATAGATTATATAATGACCAACACACAGAAGAAAAGTTGGGATCGGTTATGTCTAGTGGTTTAGCATATAACAGCAAAAGATGAGAATGACATCAAAAAGCAGCCTATTTAAATATGAAAGAAAAAATCTGTTTTCATTTGGTTTTCTTTGAACTTAAATGGGATGTTCTTTTTATTTTAGTAATCCCCACCTCACAAAATATTTAAATCTCAAAACCCAGAATCAGCCTCTCATGAGGGATGATGACACATCAACAACCACTTTAGATGAGGCAAAAATAATATGAGCTGAAGCTAACAAAAATTCTGTAAGTTAAAAATTATTGCACCTTCCCCTGAAGTGTCTGATACAGTCAGAGGTAGGACACTGGATTAAATAAACCATGTAGTTTGGCTATGTTATTGTTTCTATGATAATAGGTTTTAAAAATTCAGTTATATATCTCAGTTAGTCATGAAGATCTGTAACAATCTTCCACGCTGAGTAATGATTTACAGTAAGATTAATGAATGGTAGGACAGGATAATTAATATTAGTGGTCTTAGACACCATTTATATGTGCATGCATATATATATACATACATAGAAATGTATTATATACATATGGATGCTTATATAAATGTACACACTGAGAGACACAGGCCTTCTGAGAAGTGGGGCTCACTAGGAGATCTACAACTACTCTTTACCCCCTTCTCCAATGCACATTACCAACTGTGTAAGTGCATGTGTGTCTGTGTTTGACAGTGTGTGCAGGAAAATGTGAGAAGAATGGGAAGCATGAACCTGAGTACGGGAGAAATTACCCATGTTACTGTCATTATTTCAGATCTGTGCTTGAAAACACATTTCCAAATTCCTCCTACATTGGCTAAGTTGACCAACAGCCAAGCTAGAGGAAATACACAATATTAATGGGCACTGTGAAAATTAAAACACTTAAGTATTTTCTATTCTTTCCTATGTCAGTATCAACAGATCATATTCTTGACAATGGGCAGGATGAGAAATTAAGAATTAATTTGATTTTTGCCACTTATTCTGCCTATCTGTTTCATGTTTCTGCCAAAGATGAGAGAAAACTTGGATAGTCCATCTCCATATGGGTTTTTATTTATCAGCTCTAATAGGTCAGCTCATTGTAAATCTGCCTCTTCATCAGGCTTGATTAAATAATTTTAGCTTTAGAAATACCTAAACTTAATGTGTACTCTAAGTTCACAGTATCTTTTTCAACATAACAATCCATTCCTCATACTCATTCATATGAAAATTCTGCCATCTTTTACACTTACTCACATTAATTCAAACTATTTGTCCTCCCCGTTTCTCTTCTGGGAAGGTTTTCAAGAACATGAGCAAAACAGACTATCAGCTCATCTGGTAGCAGAACTGCAGCTAATCAAGTCTGAGGCTGCAAACAACTTAACTTTCAGATTAACATAGATATAAACTAGGTTCAGGTATCTAAGACAGTAAAAGTTGGCATGACTACATTTAACAGGGTAAATGACAGGATAGGTTTCCATTTCAATGAGGTAAAATTGTGCATAAGTTCCCCCATCCCCCGTCCCCAAAATACACCTGCAAGGTCATTATCTCACATTAAAAAAAAAAAAAAGAAAGAGAGAGAAATAAGCTGGTTTTTTTTTTTTTTAAAGCTAAAAGTGAAATTACCTTTAAGCCTAGTCCTAGACAGAAGGAGATGGAGGTGGGTAAAGAAACAGAGATGAGAACCAGAGAACATTGATAAATGTGTGTTGTCAGCTCTCAGAACCAAGGGTTTGGTTGGCATCAGCTTAGTTTTGTCTCATGATGCATGCTCTAGATTGTCCTCAATGTTGTGTTATAATTACTCCAGGTATTTCAGTTTTCAAATGGTATTGGGCTTATTGGATCACCTTTGTCTTTTTGGTCCAACTCCATAGATTTTAACACCTTTCTCAGCAGGCACAGGCCTGCACACTGGATGCAAACATGTAAGGTAGCATTACATAGTTAACATGCTGTGCAGAGGTGTCCACAGAGAGTACAAATACCAGCAGACAAAGGTTCATCTTGCTCTGGGTGGCCAGTCTGCCTGTGCCATGCATTGCATGTGGTTCCTGAAGTCTCTGAACAATAAATTTTCTGCCAAGAGAGGAAAATCGCCACACTGCACTGCATTTGTATGCAAAGCAACTGCAAAACCCCTGCTCCTCCCAGGTTCCTTGCACTGGCCACACGGGCCTTAAGAAGTGTTTCTGATGAAATGTACAGCATTGCCTTTCCATGAAATGCCTTCCATGCAGAAACACTTTCTGTGTCTCACCCCAGGACTGGGGCTTCTGGGAAACAGATCTTATCTAACCACCCTACCTGCTTGCCAGCAGCACCTTTGTGGAGAAGCCTGTTCCCCTCTTCTGTCCCATAGCAAGAGCAGTAGGACATTTTCTCACTTGACAATGTTTCTGTGGAGATAGATTTTTGTTTTATTTTCTTTTCCTAGTTAACATTCACTTGACATTGTTATCAAGTGCGTTCTCCTGCAATCATCTGAAATATTTTATTCAAACAAGCATATGTGTTCTTTTTCTTCCCTTTTGCATCACCTTAAAGGGACACATCTGTTGACATAACTCCTATGGAGAATGGATTTCATCTTTTGCTGGAGTTTTGTTCCAGCCAAAGCCGGACCTCTTGAAGGTTGTAGAAAAAGGGGCCTTTGCCCCCCAGGTAGGCAATTTTTTGTCTCTGCACAATGCACACTCGCTCAAACGAAACCCCGTAGGCCACATTGGCATTGTTGTCCATGCAGTCAGCCACCACTTGGCACTGAGGTGGCAAGGAAAAGTGCTCTAGGAGCTGGTGAGCAGCTGCACATCTCTCTTCCTGGCTTCTGTGTTTCTTGACTTCGAATGAAGAGGGAGAGATTCCAGGCGCAGCCCAGCCGTCTGATGGGTGAGCTTCATCGATGTAGACCAACAGAAAGTCAGCCACACCAGAGAACTCCTCCACCAGCTTGCTGAAGACTGACAGCTGGCTTGTGAACGGAGGTCAGGTAGCTGAGCCAAAGTTGACCACCAGTGGCCGCTCTGAGTTGGCAAAGTCCAGAAGGTGACATTTGGCTCCACACTTGCCACCGACATTCTTCCGGCTGCCGCTGCTGCCATCACTGCCCTTGGCTATGTGGATTACACTGGAGTTTGGGGCTTCTCCTCCCAGTTTGACCTGGTGGCAGAACAAATTAAAACATAGCAAGTTAGTGTGACTTGCTTGTGCAGTATCCTTGTGACTCCTCTCTTCAAATAGTCACCTGTTCAGAGTACACCTAACGAGTCACATGGGGGCAGAGCAAATCCTCAAAAGCAGCAGCTTCAAAATGGTCACCTTGTCAACCTGCACTCACAGTTCAGGAAAAGGTGGCATTTCTGACAAATATGCTACTTCATTAATGTTAGAAAATTTGATAAGAGATCTGTCCTGTCCACTCTGATGTATTTGGAAATTCATATTTGCTTTCAGACAGACTACCTCAAATTTCTTCTAACATTCCCCTGTGAACATAGGGTTTTTTCCACTGGCATTTTCCGTGAGCTCTCTCCACTTGATTCACATCATCCCGGAAGCTCACTATTCAAAACTTCAACAGTGTTTTCACTAATTTTCAGTGTAATCAGACAATTACTTTGTGTAATGAAGTAGCTCACAGACAACACCCATTTATATATTCTAGATGTTTGCTTTTTATGAGACTGTTTTGGAAAAACAGTAGCCTGGTAATGAGAGATTAGCTAGTAAAATGTTATAAAGCCTAGATCCTTTTTCAGCCCACCTACAGTTCAAGCCATTTTTCCAATTTCAAAAATCATTCCGCGTTATATTCCTGATCTTCACAACACATTTAGTGCCTCTCAATTTTGAGAGATTTGCAGATTTGTATATTCTTTTCCATCCTGCAGTCCAAGAATTAAAATACTCAAGAGTACCAAACACAAGAGATCTTTGCAGATACCCACGTAATATATACACTGCTTTTACAGTGTATCATCCAAGATCGTGGTCTCTAAAATTTCTTCTAACCCCTTTGGAGTAATTTCATCAGTCACTGAGTGACACATTTCCTTCTACTGCAATGTTTCTTTACAAGATGACTGGGGGGAAAGCAGCAGAAAAAGGGGAAAGTTTATATCATGGCTGAAGTTGGATGAGGTGAAAATTAACTGTTCTAAGCTCCAACTTCAGACCAGCAAGAAGTGGTGGAAAGGTCATTTTGCCTGACCATTTCTATTTGCATGTCTATAGAAAAAAGACAGAATAAAAGCAACTCACAGGAGGGAATCACAGAATTAGGTGGAGCATGCAGAGGTCTCCAAGATCCTTAGATGATAACTACTTTAGAACCACAAAACATTATTGCATAATGCAATTAATTTTTAATGAGCTCTGCCACAGAAATTCCTATATCTCTGCCTTTAACATCAACCTCTAGTACAGCAACGCAATTATCCTTTTGTACTTTCCTGACTCTTTCTATCTCTGCCCTCTGACTGTTTGATTATGTTCAAAATTCTTGTTTTGAAGGAAACACACACGGTCAAATTGCAAAGTCTTTTTCATTTTATGTATTTCTTTCTGAAGCTACACTGCAATAAAGTCTATAGAAGCTAACTCTACATGAGAACTATGTAAACACTGAGTAAATAACTGATTTTGGTACACTTCTAATTTACATTGCATTATAGGGCATCAGATGCAATATAGGAGTCAGATGCAGTAAAAAGCTAAGTGAACAGCTGAATACTGAACTCATGCAGCTGCTGCTGAACATAGATCCAAAGGCAAGTAGATTGCTGATGCTGGATCCTCCATTTCTCCCTCAGAAACCTGACTACCTTGAACACAACTGCAGTTATTCATGACTGCCCTATTTCATCAAAATAACAACAGAAGCAAGAGTCTAATCAAAGAAAAGTTTGTAAGACACAGCCATTAATGCTTCCAGACTTCACAGCTATATGAGAATGTCTCACAGCGTGTTGGCACTTGATTAGGAGCATTATTTTGACTCTTTTTGATAGTGCAAATTGAAACACAACCATGCCACCATTCTCATTCAGAGATCAGCAAGGAAGAGAACCACAGAAAGAAAGATGGGACCCACAAATCTCGCCAGACCAAGTATGTGGTGATCATGCCAATGGAAGGGGAGGATATGCAGCAGCAACACAGTCAAGAGAAATAATGATGCTCTGGGAGAGCAAAGCCCCTTTTGCCCCCATCCCTGTAAACCTGCATCTGCAGCACTGGTATCTGCTAGAGCACGGGTAACAGTTTAAAAAAAGACTCATGCTTCGCCTTTGAAAGCAAGAAGCTTGAAACAGCTGAGTTTAGGACCTGATGTGTGAGTGTACTATCCACTCAACTCAAAGAAAGAAAATAATTATATCCCATTTTTTGAGAAGAAATGATCTGTCTGGAGAGGCAGGCTCAAACACTCAGGTTCTTGCATTTAAGAGGTAGCATTAAGCACCTTACAGCATTTAAGGCCACCTACACCTTAGCAGGTAGTCTTCTGTTTATCTGTTGATCATTTCTTTCTGCCATTCTGTGATGCAATATACGTAAAGCAGGAATAAGCGAAAGGGCTGCACTTGAACAAAGAAATACAAAGGTCCAGATTTTGTGGCATCCATATCATCACCCTGAGAGCTGCATTCAATCCAGAAGCCAACTAAACAATTCAGCAATTTGTGGTAAATTGACTACCAAAAAAGGGACATCTCAAGGAACACAACACATGCATATCTACACAAACACTAGACCCCTCTTTATCTAGAAAGCTTAACTGTTCCTGAACTACCATACATGCTTTTTCAGAGATAGCTTGCTCAAAATGTGCCTTTTGGGCAAAGCCTGACATGTAAGTATTTGTGCTTCACCCAACCCCCTGGATGAATAATGGGCCTCAGTATTTAAGAGTGTGTGCTCATCCAGTCAAAGAAAAGAAGTAATGACATGTAATTTATCTCAGAAATCACAATTAAACAACACACTTTGAATTTCTTATATTTGCTTTCACTCTTCAGAGGAGAAGAAAAATGAAGGTAGAAAAAAGCACCTATAAGTCAGGAATGAACAGCGCTGCTTAGGACCAAAGAAACATCTGAGCAGCTGTTTCTACTTACTCCTCAAGTTTCATTTTAACAGAACTGAGATGACTGAAAATATCTAGCCACTATTCTTGAACTGGGAAACAAGTTTGTTTCTTGATCATTTTAAGCAGAAAGAGAGGCTCTATATCATAAGCCCCTCATTACCAATTCCTCACTCAGGTCTACCAAACCCTATAATTTCCTAACCCAGTTTGCAAACCCTGAAGAAACAGACTAATAAAACAATTTCCAACAGACGCCAACACATGAATGCCCTTCAGGTCCTACTTAATATTGATACCAAAGATGACAACATATTTTCTGGTCTTCAACAATGCAAGTTGGCATTCTCTCTCTTATACTCCTTATGGATAATAAAAATAGATGGAGTTAAGAAACAAATTACAAATAACCCTTTATCCATCTATACATCACCTTACAGAAGTTTCTCTTCACTTCCCACAGCCATGAAGGAAGTCTCATGGCCGCAGGTTACCTATCATTTCAATTTTTGTTTCTAGGAGTGTTTGTGTTGGGCTTTTTCCCCTTAATGAGACATCCTTGCCAAGCAGGCATTCACGAGGCATTTTCTGCTCTTGTAGAGGAGTAATTAGGTCGGTGCCTTGTTCCATGCCAGTGTCAGGCACTCCAAAAAGCAGCCCTGCCCAGTCGTTAATGCTTAAACATAAGCAGCAGATCCACTAATTGGTCTTGATGAAGCACTGACGTTCCCAAGGGACTGTTTATTTCACCAGACTCTGAACCGATTGACACAGGATGACAATATCATCCTTGCTGATCATCTGCATTGTAGGCCTTGGCCATCTTCTTTGTTGTTATTTATTGAAAGAAAAAATAGCTCTTGGAAAAGAAAATCAATGCAATGAGACTACAAACAAAAACACTCATGTTTTCAGCCAAGCTGCTTTTGAAATCTTACACAAAGGCAGGCAAAATATAAATTCTGAGAAACAAACCAGCAGAATTCCCCTCACACGCAATCCAGCATTTCCATAATCACGTACTTTTGTGCGCGAATATTTGGCCACTCGGTGCCAGCCTTCTGAATGAGGTGGAAACTGAGGAGCACGCAGGCGTCCCCTCCCACCCAGCCTGCATGGGACACGCGAGGCAGCCCAACCAAATCTGCCAGCCAGCCCAGCCTCCAGCAGGGGCAAGCAGCTACACCAAAGCAGTGCCTCGCATCGTTTGTGAGAATTTTCTGTTTGCCTGACAGCCTGCTCTCAGTCTGCACGCAGAGTGAAAAGGGAACAGGATTGCTGATGTTTTAGCTCAGAGTCTGCAAAATGAAGGAGACAGGAGCAGGAGAGAAAGCCCTATTCATAAGTTGCAGGCTAGGAATAGCACACACTGCTAAGTTTACAGTACATTTTCCATAAGGACTAGGTAAAGACTCACGGACAAAACATTGTCTCCTCATTTGCCTTTTCTTTTTTCCTGCTTTTTATCAACTTCAGCATAAGCTTCCTGGGATCCTGTGCAGTGGAATACAGTTTAAATTCCCTGCATGAGGGATTTTCATACAGTTTGGCAGAGATTCATCAGATTGTGTCAGCCTCCTAAAAACCTAGGTGCTGCCAGACAATTAACAGTTTATGATATTAGTCATTTGAATATGGACATGTTGTGTTTGGGACTGGAGTGCAGTGACTGGTAATGAATTGAATCCCTGCAGCCTTTAGCATTTTTTAAAATTCTCTGCTTTGATTTGATCCCATTCAGCTAGGTATAGCTTCATCTAAATCATAATTTGAGTCTGTTTGACAAATTATACAAACTATTTTTGTTTTCTTTATTTCATGACCCAGAGTTGTGCAGTTGACAAAAATCACACAAGACCCTTGTCTGGAGTAGAGCAAGTGCGCAGAAGTTCTTCATTTGTCTTGGGAAGGTGGCAACTTGAATTACTCAAATTGGAGAGCAGAGACTAGAAATGGCCCAGGCTTTCCCAGAGTCTCTTATTTAGGATCAGGTATGTGGAGCAGACGAAGGCAAGTGGGAAACAAACAAACCGGGCACAGTCCAGATAAAAATAACTAGTCAAACGCTGCTCTCTCCATTTAAAAGCCACCAGTCCCACAAATGAGTATGCATGGCACAAGGAAAGCATAAAGGAGCCTTTTGCCTTGCACTTTTACAGTTAATTTTAGTTCCTGTGACTGGGGAGCCAAGAGCAAGCTTCTTAAAGGCTTTGTGTTTCTCTCAAGACGCGAGCACATGGGCTACTAGGCCATGGCCACGAGGATCTCCGTACACATGACAGAGGCCTTCACCTTCAGAGGTGAATCACAGATCTTGTTACTCAGCACATGAAGGGAATTTGATATTAATTTGGATTATTTTTTTTACTTTTTTTTTTAACTCAGTTTTATGGGTATGAATACACAGCTGTGGTTTTGACAGAGGTAGAGCCAGCCCTCAAGAACTCTGTATGATCCTCTCCTGAATAGTGCCCATTAGCTACTTTTTGTATTTATCACAGCAAAAGGGGTTTTCACAGGGCTTTGACAACAAGACAGTCACTCCTTACAGTCAGTTTTTCACACGTAAGAGTGAAGGTGGAACAGTGCAAAAAGGTGTGGAAGAAGTTAATTTCGATCTGTAAAATGAAATGGGATGAGAAACTTTGTGGGATAAAAGTCCTCATATTCCTTCTCCTACTCTTTGTTTTGAATGTTTGAACTCTTAAGTTCCATGGGACCAACTGTCTGCTCCTCTTGTTGGGACACTGCCTAGTACAATGGGTCCCTGGCCTAGGTTGATACTCAGACACAACTACAACAAACATGATTATATATTAATAAGAATGAGAAACTTTTAACAATAATTACAATTTCAAGACCAAATCCTGTTGAATTTACATTCCCAACTTTGCAGGAGATGTTTTAATTGTGGTTTGGTTCAGTTTTGTTTTTCTCACTTCTTTCAAGATTGTTTTCATTTGCAAATGTCAATGAAAACAATTCTGCTAAAGTTGAACTTTGTAAAACCAATAAAATATTTTTAATATCACACAATGTCTAGTTCTAGACCCTAAAATTATACAACAGACTTTCTTTCACAAATTCCCTTTATCACTGTCAAATGCAGAGATGCTTCCTTACCTTGCCAGACAAAATAAATACAAATACTAAGTATGAAGGTTGTGTCTTTGTTTCAACCTTTAAAACATTTGCCCAAAAAGCAAAGAGTTTCTGGACAGCCAAAGAGCAGGTAGAGGATCATGCTTTTATATTACTTTCACATATATCTTTGTGATAATGTTGTGCAGCATGCATTTAACACGTAAGGTTTGGGACTGTTTTGCTTTGCATGCTGATTTATTTTAGACAATCTACCTACCAGGCAGGAAAAAGCAGCCAAAGGTAATTTAACTGCCTGCCTGGAAACCCAGGAAAATCTCACTGGGTGTTTACTGAACCACTCTACTTGCTGCTACATCCAGAGCTGGGTCTACGCCATGAACCTGGGATCCTGTGCCAGCCATTCCCCTGTGTTGGGACCGTCATGCCAGAGCTTGCTGCTGTCCCATTCTAGAGACAGTAAAAAGCTGTACAAGTACATACACACCCACCCCATCCATCACTTGAGATACCAGCATCCCTGTGAGGCCCGTGACGCACAGTTACACACGTCTCTGTGCATGCTGCTCCCATAGGTACATCGCAGCATTCCTAAATATTGGGCTGCTGCATGGAGAGGCCATTAAGGTCTTCCCTCTAACTACCCTACACTGAGGGGGAGAAGAGGGACGATTTCCTCAAGGATAACATTAAAGCTTTCTGCTGGAGACCACGAATGATAGCTCTGCCTTGCTGAAACACAGAGCTCATATCTGGCACTGGAAAAGCTCCCAGCACAAGGCGTCATCATTGGGCATCTGTAAGGGTACAACCAATTCTTAACCTATTTATAAGTATTTTAAGATAACAATTTCTCACCTTTGGTGTCTTAGAAAACAGATTAATCCCACTACTAAATAAAGCACAGAACTTAGCAGGTGAAAAAAAAAGCTTTTAAAATCCTTTTTTTTTCAAAACGGCTCCAGCTTTTTCTCTGGATTTTTGCAGATGTGTGATACATTCAGAATACATGCTCTAAAACAAACACCTCACTGGCATTTGTAGAAACGGCCTATGTAAATTGTGGTTACACTAACACCCTCCCAAAAAGTCTTGGTTTTTCTCTCTCATCGATAGTTGTGGCTGCATTCATATCTGTATGTATGTGTACATACACACACACATATGCGTATAACACATGGAGAAATGAGAGGGACTGACTCCTGGAAATGTATGCTTACATATGTGTACTTTTGCCTTTTTATGCATATATGCATATACATATATAGAGACAAAGAGATATAGACAGATTTTTATACAGTCAAACATATAAAATTGTAAATACCTACACACACATACATATATAAAAATAATATTTTAAACATTCACACTCTTTCAATTGCAGAAACTTAGTCTAACTTGACCTCAAGCTCTATTTATCTCTGTTCTGATGATTAGTTTGGTCCTAAAGACTCCCTTGCAATGTAAGACACACTTGCCTCTTGGAAAATAATAGGAGGATGGTCTATAAATCACAAAGCTGGTGCAGTGTAGACAATATCAACACTGAGTCTGACAGATATTGAACTTAGAGCTAAGGAAGTAAAAAGAAATATATTATTCATTAGTAAATTTTACATTAAAAATCAAAATAAACAAAAAAGCAATTATTTTGATTCCAGTAGGACTTTAAAATGTGGATAAAACCAGTCATATAGAACGTTCCAATGAAAAAGAACACTGAATATACTCTACATAAAATACAACAAACTTTGCATTGTTTCCCCACTGATGATGTTAAAATCTTCAACTGTTGCTAGGTAATCTTGTCTATGAAATAATTGCCCTCACCAAAAAATCTTGTGCAATAATACTTAATAACAACAAAAAGCAAAAAAAAAAGTTGAAAATTGGATGACATTTTCTAGACAATGAAAAAGTAAATCAGAATAGCTAGTTTGAAATATATTCTAACCAGTACGAGATCATATCTTCTACACACTAGCCTTGAAAAAAAATCAATTCTGGGACAATGCATGCTTTTGAGGCAAAGGTCCTTTCTTGTAATAAGTTCACCTTAATTCAGAATGTAATATCTACCCACAGTGTTTTTCTGGAATAGCTTCCCCTAAATTTTTCTCTGAGTAGAAAAAATTTTACATCAAGTAAAAGTAATTTTGTGAAAAATATTATGAAATGTACTCAAGAAAAATTCTGTGTAAGTGACACAGAACACAGTAAAACCAAGCACAGTCACTTCTTTGATCCAGTCTTCTGCTAACTGGCAGTCTGGCTCTGGTTATCTCAGACATCTGCAATTCTGTTATTCTGCATGAAAAATGGTGATTTTCTCATAAATACTGCTCAATGGAATGAGTTTAAGTACCTTTTAAAGTTATTTGCTAATATCTGGCTTCATCTGGTGAATTGGAGCAACAAGCAATCACAGATATGTTATCAACTACATTTTGCCATGCTGTATAGTGCCCTGATTCCATAACACTTGAATTTCTCACTTATTGTCTCAGAGTAAGGGTATATCACAACAGGGTAATTCTATTCAGGATTTAGAAAAGGGTGATTTAAGGAAAATTTTGCTTTGTAGGACATTCTTTGATATATTTTACTATTTCTCATGCTTTTGAAATATATTACAAAGCAGGCTGTGTTTCAATCTTTTTCAAATCTACTAGCACAACTTTTCAGATGAAACATTTTTCCCTTTTTCTTCCTTATAGAAGCAGCAAAAGATTCTCAGCAATAGATTCTCATCTATTGTGGAGGTGATGAGTCTTCTTCCAATATTGCTCCTCAGTTTATTTTGTCCCCTTTATAGTTTGATTTCTATACTTAACTATCTTTCTGAGACAATCAAGAGTTTCCAATGATCTTCTGTCATTATGGCCCATAATTCTATTAAGTAAAACTGTCTTTCCATGAATTGTTGGTCAATTCATTTTACCTTAAGGGTAGGTGCCATGAATGAACTTTTTCCTCTTTTTGGAATAAGGTGATAAAATTTGGTTGTGTTTATATGCATTTTTCTGCTGAGTTCATTGAGACACAGAGTTCATTCTTGGAACCTCATGGTCTGATCGACATGAACAACCCAGGTGATTTAATCATGATAAGGGAGAGAATAAAATTACCAAAGTTCAAGGTATGAGTTTCATTGCCAACACCAAAAATAGCAGAGTCACCATACCTGTTGCTCCCATGGTTAACATCACTGATACTGAAAGAAAGGCAAAGCATGACTTTGGAGACTACAGAAAGGCATGCAACATCTTAATTTTAAATAACGGTTTGCAATTTAAGCAAAAATAGACTGAAAATATCTCATGGATATAAGGTTTATCACAACTTCTCCAGACCCCAGGCCACACATAAGTTGCAAATATGGGAACTCATAAATTGACTGTTGCAGAGTCGTGCTACCAACTTCCACTGGAGCCTTGACCAAGTCATGTGTTAACTGTCCTGCCTAACTGTTCTGTAAAATGGAACAATTGTGTTCAGTGACCCATTTGACAAGGCCACTGTAAAATGTACTTACTTAATGTCTATGAAGAGAATAAAAACAAAGACTAGAAGGGCTAGGAGAATAGTGGGCTTCATTCAGCATTATTTTATTTGGGTAGCCAGCTGGATGATTCCTGGGTTGCAGTAAGAGGTTGACCCATTTGGCAAAAGCTAAAGTTATTTACATTTGTCTTACACTGAAAATTAATGTCCCCACAGCTTGAGTTTCAGGCTAAGCAGATGGTATTCCATATCACAAAGCCAGCAAACACCATCACCAGCTCTTCACATTTTTAGATAAGAGCAAATACAAAGGCTATTGTAGAGGTGTGAGAGCAAATTGGGGGGAAGGCAATACAAAAAGAAATATTTCAGAAGAGTATCATTTGGACAGGACCCCTATGACATCACATGGAGTATGTTAAATTAGATCGTCTAAATAAGACAACAAATTAACAGACTAAGCACTGTTTTCAAAGCCACAGAGCTCTGAATCCCGTTCTACTTACTGACTGGGTGGTCTGTGCAAGAAATGTCATGGTTTTGGGTTCACCTTTTGAATCTATAAAAGCGAATTGCTCATGCTACCTCATGAGACCTGGGCAGTGCCACTGGGTAATGCTTGTAAGAAATCTTAAAAGGAAAAGAAAAGTACATGGCTTTATTAACTTAAATCACCAGGCAGCTATCTGACAGCTAGTCAAGTTCATTTTTAATCTCTGACCATGTCCCTCTGTCACTGCTTTCCTGAAGGAAAAAGGTCACTTTTTCAATTTTTGCACAGTTTTACTTCCTCTAATATAAATGTTAACATATGAGTAATAGAAAATGCCCGAGTAATGACAATGGTTCATTTCTATATTTTACTCTAGGTAAAACAACTCTAGTTACAGAGCTAACACCTATCTATGTAGGGCTCTAGCTGAAGGTGCAGTGTTTTTACAGTATCTGAGGATCTCACATGGCAATAATAAACTACACCTGTGAAAACATCTATTTTACAATTACTCTTAAACGAAGACCTTGAAATACTTTAAAAACATGAAGATTATTATTCATGCTCTTGGGGAAACTGAGGCACGCCTAAACTAAGTGACTGGCCAAGGCTGCACAGAGAGTTAGCACAGGGAGCCAGCAGCTCCCGAATGTCACGAATCCTTAACCCCGACTTGGAAGCACCGCTCCTTTCAGCTGATACTTCTCCCATCAAACTTAACAGAGATAGGTGATAGTTTGCACCTCACGGTCATTCCCTTCCCTTCTCGGCTGCCAAGCGGGATGCTCACCCAGCTCACCCAGCTCAGCCCCACAGCCCCCATCCCCGAGAACTCACCTGCTTGTAGGCATCCAGGAGGAAGCTGTTCCAGACGCAGCGCAGCCCCTCCGAGGTCAGCATCCTCCGCCACTCACCGCGCCCAGACTTGGAGCGGCTCAGAAACAGAACCATGTGCTTCAGGAGAATCACAGAGTCATAGAGCGCGAGAAAGAGGCAATTGGAGAAAAACACCGGCAAGATCTGAAGCGTGATCAACAAATCCACACTTAGCAGACCCATCTTCCTTGCTGCTTCTCTTCAGCCGGATACCTTCAGCTCTCTTTATTGCTCTGTACCCTCATTTAAAAGAGTAAAGCGAAAGGCATTTCAAAAGCCTCATTACCCCTTTCACAGCTGTTCTATTTAAAAAAGGCAGAGATAGTTAAATACGAGCAGGCTGGTTAAAACCATAACTGCAGGATACTCATTCAACTGCAAGCTGCTTATTTTTCAGAAATTTAGATGTTAACAAAAATTCTTCTCTTAACCAGGAGACCTGATTTAGCTGAAGAGAGAGGCAGCTGTTTTTCCAGTTCCCTGCAGTTACAAAATTTAAGCTGAGACTGTTAATTGTTAACTTTCCTGCACTATCCCATTGTTTCTCGGATATTTAAGCACTGAATAGACCTCTCATTTCTATGTCAGTAAAGCTAGCTACTAGGTGCCACAATACTTAAAAAAAAAAAAGGTTTATGTACATAAACTTTCTGTTCCTTCCTCCCTGCTTCCCTCCCTCTCTTTCCCTCTCTGCCTCCCCCGTCCCCCCTCCTACTCCGCGTCTCTGTATTCCTGCCTTCCTCCTCTCGCACTCTCTCTTTGCTATCTGCCTATGGTGCAAAGTGCTCTCCCCTCTAGAGTCCTAGCTTGCTTCCCTGAAGCCTTTTATACATTCCCTAGCTAATTGCTGCAATAGAGAAATGAAACCCTAATCTTAGTAAAGATCTTGACGTCAATGTAAAAGAGGGCTTTACTTTGGCCAGGACTGCAGTGAATAGAAAAAATGAAATTCTCAAAACCTTTTTTTTTCCCCTTCAGAGAGAGGAGAAAAAAAGAAAGACAGAGAGCAAGGGTGGAACTTTGCTTTGCTTTGAAAAGGAGAAAGAAAAAACCCAATATGTTTCTGAATGTTCTTACAACATACTTCCAAATTTTGGAAGAAGTATTTTCATGTCACATGGAAGGTGACACAGCAACACAGACTTCTGTTATCAATAGGGTTTTTCTCATGGTTGTTTTTTTTTCTTTGTCCTTTTTTCTTTTATAGGAAGGTGAGTGAGTTGCTGCATCCCAAGAAAGGGCACATTTCTGTAACATTTTTCTCCCACCTGCTTGAAGTACATATATAGTATTTAAATATCTTTTGTTGTTTTCTTGGTAACATAAGTGAACACTTATAACTGACTTCATCTACTGATGTGTAAGAGAAAGAGATAAGAGAGAGAGAAAATAAGATTTTTATGTACTTGAGTTTTTGAAGCTAAAGTTCCCTGCCTAAAAAAATATATGCTTCAGCCTTATATGCTGTTAAATCAACTGAGCTTCAAGGACTTTAATATTCCTATTTAATATTAGGGTAACTAAATTTTGGTTAAAAGCTTATCAAGAAAAAACAGAAGCTTCCTCTGGCAGATCCATTAGTACTTTAACAACTGCAAGGATCCCCTTCAGCCCCATGCTGAAGGTTTTTTTGTTGGTTTGCACTTCTCTTTGTTTCACCTTTTTAGTCCAATACTTAGTCCTCTTCTCACAGATTTTTTGGGGAGCTACAGTAGACAAGTTTGGGGTTTTTTTAACATGGCTCTAAATCCCTTAGATAAATTTTTCATGAAATTCCTGTTGCGGACATCCATAAGTTTGGGTTTTAGGGGATGTCTCCACTATGTACTTACTAGGCTCTCCTCACCAGATACATTTCATTCCCAGAGATGCCAACATGATATTTAGCCTCCATCAGCTCACATCCTTGATGGGGAGTACAAGCTTACTTCATTAATATATCTTAGTCTTCATCAGTCATCACTATCCTTTCACTGCTAGCAAATGTAGAAGGTAAACACCATCAATCTTCCCTACTCTGGGGTCTTTAATTTTCAGACATTGTAATATCACTTGGCCTGTCATACTAGGATGTACATCTCTAGAAAAGCCACCCCATGTCTTGTCTTGTTCTCACCAAAGAAAAGTTTGTTTAGGTAGCCTAATTTCAGACATTCTCAAAAGATATCACCCAGACAGGATATCTTCCAGCAAATGTTTACTCATAGAAATAACTTTAAAAGGTTGCACACATTAAACCAGTGACCTTCTGCATTAGTAGCATAAACAAAACAAACAAACAAACAAGAAAGACAGAGGGTTTTTTTCAAACTATTTTTAAGTCAAATGTTGGTGATGACAGTGTTCTGTTGCCATAGAAGGATTGCAGCCTCACAGATCTGGCTTTATTACTAAAACTTGCAAAAACACGTTATAAGAAGGCATTTATATATCCCCACACATGGATGAGTCAGTGTGCTCATGTCATGTAAGCACAAGACAGGAACCAGGGTCCCCAGAGCTGCTAAACTCGCTCACTGCCTGACCTCGGGCAAGCATATGTAATCACTTGATTAGAGCACTCTTAAGCCTAAGCTACTCTTCTCTAGATTCACCACTAAAAAAATACATGATTCTGTCTGGGAAGGTCCCCTTTCTTTATTTTGGGAAGGTCTGTTAAACGGCAGGCCCGGAGCTTGTTGATGACAGTGCCAGATGAATCATCAGCCATTGTTTCTGAGAACAGTTTGCAAACAGCTCTGAGGACAGTCCAGCTCAGGCTCTTCCTGTTCCCTGGAGGTAAAGTCAGGCAAGAACTTACCCTGGGAACACAATGTGTTCTGGGTTCCTGTGAAACAACTGCCCCTACCCACAACATGCTTCACGGGTGAAGAGGTTGTTTGTAAGGCAGCTGGAGACCAGACAGCTCCAGAGCTTTGAAGTGCATTGGGAGCCGAGCAGGAAGCCCGTGGAGCACTGGTGTGAGATGGTAGCTCATATTTACTGTGCCACCTTTCTTGCCTATAAAGCTGACCGTGTGGATGGAGTTAACAGAACTACAACATATTGTGTGTTTGGGAGCTTCGGTCAAAAAATGGACCATAATTCCCTAATACAACCATAAAGTCATAAATCTATCAAGTAAATAAATGTAAAAAGTTAGTTTTTCTCAGTAGTGTCTTCAGAAGTAGCCTGTCTCTGCAAGGCACAAGGCACTTCTAGTCAGCTTGACAGTAGAGTCCAGCAGCCCTCAACAGAGATGGCAAGCTTAACACTGCTGCTTGACAGTAGTTAATAGATTTTCTCCTTCTTGACTGAAACAATTGACCCCTGTGTTTATTTCAGACACCAAAAATACAAGGGAAACCACTATTTGCATCTTTTGTGAAATCAGGAATGTAGAGCATAATCTCGCTTTGGAAGCCAACCGTCTGTTGCCATTTCCCTGCAGATGGTCACAAAACAAGGAAGAAAGGCTAGATGTTTCAGACCTTGAGACATTAAGAGAGCCTTGAAGCCTTCCTTCTTGATGAAAAAACTGGATGAATATGATACATGAGGAAGAATTAGGCAGGGTTGAATTTACACATGAAAGGACTGAGATAGGGTTCAGCTAAAGCTCATTTCAGTTACCTGCTCTGCCATGCCTTCCTATATCATTTGGGCACAGCCCTACAATGTACCTCAGTTCTTCATCAGCAAAAGAAAATAAAAGTCCTCTCATAATCTAAGGAGCAGTCAGGTTCAGTAATGGGAAATTAAACATATCATCCATAATTTGTCAAGGTGGAATGAGCAAAGCCAACAACATTAAAGCATTTACTGTTACTAAACCTTGTATGTGGCTAAAGTCAACAGTATCGGTATAGATGTTCATATTCTGTAATATTTATAGAAATCAGGGCCGTCAGAACTGAAACCATGCATAGCATCATGTTTCTTTCCAGTTTCAACCACAGTAGCAGAAGATTAGGACGTGAGTCCCTAGTAAGTCTGTTTCCTGCAACTCTCTTGATAACTGTAACTGGACACAGAAAATTTGAGGTGGAGTTACTACAGCTCAAGCCACTTCCTCTAATCTCATTTTATAGTGCATCCATACCAGCTTTCTGCACATCAGAGAGTGTCTTTTACAATCTTAACTTTTTTTTTGTGTAGGTTTTTACTTGCTTGTTCCTTAAGTACCTGTGTGAGCTACTGTGGCACTTAATCACAGTGTTTCAAGACACTCTAGTACAAACCAAGTAGACTGATTGATACTTGGGTACTCAGCCTTATTTTCTCCAACTAAGCAAGACTATTTTGAATATACTTACTCATTGAGCACAGCTGTGAAAGGGTACCTCAGAGTGACAGGCAAGCAAGGCTGCTGCTCTGGTCCTACCCACAGGAGGTTCATGGGAGAGACCATCCCAAAGGATTCAGCACAACCTGTGCGCCTGCCTTGCTGCTTCTCACTGCTTTCACTGCCAAAACCAAAGAATGAAGCTTTTTGTTTCAGGGCTAGTTAGTGTGTCCATGAGCTTATCCCTGGAGAATTGTGCAGCTGCAGAGTGATATGGTTAGAGATGGGGAAGAGAAAAGTTTAGCTTAGCCTTGCCGCCCTGGGCAAAATTTGTTTATTAAAGCCAAACAGGAATTTGTACCTCTCATAAACCCACATTTTTTCTCTTTGCCAAAATAGAAAAATCACACCCATCTCTCAGCAACAATTCCCTCACTTAAAATGCCATTTAGCATTACTTGTCTATTTACACTTTTTGATTAGGATCAGCAGCATATTTTCTTAAAAGAAATAATATGTTCCATGAAAAAGTTTTTGGTTTTTGTTTTTTGGGGTTTTTTTCTGTACAAGTTGCAATGTTATCTGAATGGATTATCCACGGTGTGGATCTCCAGGTCTTACCTTCCTCCATCACTCCTAGCCACATCACCTGATCCGAATGGAGCACCGTTCATGCCCAGCCCCATTCTGCCTGCTTAAAGCTGCCTCTGCTCTCTACAGGAATCTGTTTACCAGCATCTCCATGGTAAGCACACTAAATCTATCCTTACTCTTAATTTATTTACCTTCTGTATAAGCCTTGGTTTTGTTTTATTTGGGTTATTCTACCATTGCCATTATGCTGCCTAATTGAGAGTTGATTATTTTGTGAAAGTGGCAGCTGTGAGAGCTGTTGATTTAATACCCCAGAGACCTGATTCCTTAAGTTGATCTGCAATGTGGCTGAGTACAGGTAAGAAGAATGTAAATTGCCCACAGGAGCAGCTCTCCATAGCGATTTGAAGTCCCTGAAGCAGATAAAGGAAGTTACCCTCACTGCCCATCAGTCCACAAAGCAGCACTACAGCTAGAGGTCATTTCATCCAACAGGAGCCAAGCTGGAACAGTATTGACATGAACCAAAGAAGGAAAAGGCCATGTAATTGGGTCACTTCTGGATAAGGAAAGAACAGAATATCCTAAGAGATAGCAAGTTATAACTAGATGCACCAGGAAGTAGCTGAGGTTGTCTTCTAATCTAGCTGCAGTTGTTCAGAAAGATTGAGGTGCACAAGGAGAACTGGGACTCCTAATGACTCTGCAAAACCTGTTCTGTAAACTTCAAAGCTGTCAGTCTGGCACCTTCTAAAGAGCCTGCATTCATTGTATGATGGCAAAATGAAAAAAATTGACTCATGGGTGTGGTTGTATAATAGTGACAAATTTGAGACTAGAAGAATTCCTCACATCCCTTCACTAATGATCCACAAATTTCTATGCAAAACAAAAATCATCTCACAGTTTCAAAAAAGCTGATGTTAAAACACACCTGGCTGAGTCAGACTTAATTTTGGAACAAAACAACATCCTATGCAGCCTAAAAGATAAGATAGTTTCTTTAAAGAAAAACAAGAAAGCTGATTTATTAACAAGGATAATCAGAAGACTTTGTCAGAAGAAAAATTAGTCAGCCCAAATATTCTGAATAATGCACAAGAAGAGCAAAAGAGACTTTTATGTCTTGAATATGAGAACAACTTGGTCTATTTGTAGGTTCTGTAAATTACCTCCCAAATTCCCCAGAAAAGCTGTGTCTAGAATTTAAATTCTACCTCTCCGTGACTATCCACATGAAATACATGTATGCGGGAATATAGTGGCAGCTAAGTGCATAGCTGTTAATGAGTTATGATGTTAATGTATTCCTACCCATCTAAATACCAAAGAGATGGGGGGAGAAGAGAGAGAGAGTATGTATAAAATTTTGTTATCATCTCTGTAGCCCCTACTAAGTAATTTGCCTCAAAGCTCTAGAAAACTCCCCCAGCCCCACCTTTTCTGGTTGAAAAGGGTCCATTTCCTTTTTCCCAGCAAACTACTCAGCTTCTTCACAAGAATAGCCTCTTAGATGCATGAGATTAGTAACTATATATATCCAAATACCAGCAATGCTCAGTCTCAGATCAGACAACTTTGAATTTTCTTTCAGTTGGAGTCTAATTTCCTACGTAACTTTGCTTCTCTCAGTTCTGTCAATACTCTATTACCATCATTTATATGCATGTTAGAAAGCATGAATTGGCAGCCAAAATATCCTGGAAGTTTGAATCTTCTGGGAAATCCATGAGTTTGTAGCTCTTCATCCTTGGGAATAAGGAAAATACCTAGGTCTTCTTGGATGAGGCAGTAAGAAGTTCATGGACAACTTATTTCCTAACTGGGGACATGGAACTCCTTATATCAAAGATGGAAAGCCAAGGCTTCTTCCTTCATTTCAATGTTTTCAATATTCATGTCAGAAACTATAAATCTTTGAATGAAATCATACTGTAGGTGTCCAAATCTTCTTGCAACAACTTGGTTTCATACATTCAAGTGTATGAATAATGGCTTTCAGGCCATTTGAAGACTGGCATTACGTTAATGAACTTTTTAAGTTTCATGGGTTTATTAAAAACTGTTAAATGTGAACATGAACAATATTACTCGAAATCTGCCTTAGCCCAAGGCTCTAGCTTTTCCTAAACTCAGATCATCTGCTCATGCTGGGTTTTCTACTACATTTTCTTTAGTTTGAAAAATTGTCCATACTGAACATTTTCTTTGTTGCATTAGAAAAAGTTTATTCTATTATCCTAAAACATCTAAGTGATAATGCAAAAAGTGCCCACTGTGCTTCTTACAGAGGGATGTTAAATATGTATAAATTTATGTAGTTTTTTTCCCCATGGCCATATTTTCCAGAACAGAGGAAAATATTTCAAGTCAGTGATGTCTTCAAAAAAACCTCCACTATTCAATAATGTTTCATTTTTTTACATGAAACCCAGCAAATTTCTGAGCTGTATTTCCTCAGATAATAGGGATGCTAGACAGGCTATGTAGTCAACAATGTGAGCAGTAGAACGTCCTCAAGAGCTGTGTATTCTAAGAACACTTTCAGTCTTCAGCTGACACTGACTTCATACTTACTGAGAGGGCAGCTTTATTGAAACTTCTGCTTTGATTCTAGTGAAATTTGACTTTTCCATTTCCACTTTGGGTTCTTTTGTTGTTTGGTTTTGTTTGTTTTTAATTCATTTTAATCCCATTACCATTTTTTCTTTAGAAATCACTTAGGCCTAGGATGCCTTGTAAAATCATGTTCTTTCAGTCTTCAGTTTCTGTGGTTAGAAGTCTGGGACCCTTGTACTCCCATGGCTGCCCCCATCCATCTCCTACCACAGTTCCCCACATTAGGGTCGTGATTCATGCTCATTTCTTTATGGTTTGTTCATTTCACTAGTAAATGTGATGTTTAAGTTAAATCATCAGCTATGCTAAGCCTTGAATTAGTATATATTATAGAAAATCCCTGCCTTGAAGAATTTCAATTTAAGTAGAAAAGTTTGAAAGAATTAAGTGGAGAAAGGGGTAGAGCCTCAGAGAATTTCAGCAATTTGTAGTCACAAGCCAAAACTTGAATTTCAGGGTTCTGTAATGCTTTTATTTCAGCTTATCTCTCTACCCCTTTTATCGAGGCAAAGAATCATTCCAGACAGAAATAGAAAGAAAATAGCAGGTTTGATTCTCAGGTTTTTATTTACTTGATGCTGCCACAACTAATGTTAAACAACAGAGGGTCAAGCAAAGAAGATTTTTATGATTTGATGTAAGAGTGCTCTCAAAAAGCAAGTTTATAAAATGGGGCAATTCTATTAAAAATATATATTAAAACTTTGTCTCAGAAATAAATTTAATGCAAGTATAGGATCTAAGATTTTTGCTTTTTATCCCCTCACCATATTCTTTGCTCCAAGTACATTTTGCTTTTTATAGTTGCCTAAATATCTGTTGTGAGGTCTGTTATGCTGCCTTCCTAACCTGAAGAAAGAAAAAACTTCCCAGTAGCTAGCCTTCTCTTGGGAAAGGTAAAGTTTTTATAGATGATGAAAGCTGCTTGTTCTGAGGTTCAGCATGACAGACCATTTCAATAAATGCTGTGAGCATGTATCCAGGAACATTAGTTTTCATTTCTTCCTAGCAATATTTGAACAGGCATTTGAAAGGAAATGTAGTGGTTCAGAAAGTTAAATGTCATTCCCTTTACAGAAGAATTGTGCTGGTGGAAATAAGCATTTTAGACGGAAGAGCAGATTAAGAGTCAAACAACCTGTCCCCAGTCAGCAAATAACTCCCTGTGTGCATTTAATAAGCCACTGAAAACCTCTGCCATGCTTTGCCTATATACCTATTTTTACTTAAAGAGTTATATCAAACCCAGATTTTCAAGAAACTTAAGTGAGCTTTTCAAAGCTTTAAAGCTTTTTACGTCTTCAAGAAAAGATGTGTAAGTATCAGATATTACTAACAGCAGTAATCAGAATAATGCAGCAGAGACACAAAATAATGCCATTCACCTGTAAGGTTCCAGTGTACCCTTAGTTACATAGGCAGTAATCTATTATTCCCTCACTCAAAGTATCAAGAATCTTATCAAGTTTTTATGTGATTTTGTTTATGAAGTCTCATTGAAAGTGAAAAAGGGCCCTCGTCTTCACCACATAGAGGAAGGATTAACACTATTAATTTAATAAATAAATAAGCTGTATGGCAACAGGATATAGCCTACTTCTCATAATAACTCCAAAAACTAAAGCATTCTTCTGGTCCTTCTCTTACAAACAAGTAAAAAGACAACTAAATATGAGAAGTACTTTTGTAGCCTAAATAATACTGTGTAGCATTTACCCTAGAGATATCCACAATATTATTCTACCCCACTCCTATTAACTCACAATGTTTCCCTACAGCAAAATTCAGGTTTTTACATCAAAACATTCTGAATATAGGTCGATAAGGTATATATACACTGAGAAAAACAGATTTATTGACATATTTAGTGGTAGACTTTTATATTTATTACTATAATTATTCAATGGCAAACTCAGAGTGCCTGTTTTAGGGGGCTAGCAAGATTCTAATTTCACATGAAAAAAGTTAAAGCTCTACCTCTTCCCGACAAAATAAGATAATTTTCCTAAAACCCACAACTAACACACACACCCCTAACTTTAAGCAAGACATATTTTGTCCAGCATAGAAATTTCAAAAGCCTGGATTTTCAAAGGCACTTGTACAGAAACAAATTTCTTATGACAGCATTAGCTGAAGTGTCCCATTCTTGAAACACATCTGCAAAGGCATAATGCAAGTGCCTTGTAGGTGTCTTCCACTTCTGACTTTTCACTGCCCTGTACCTCCTGTGACCACTGACACAAGTTAGGTGTACAGTTACCATTTTCCATGTACTGTTTGCAGGTATTGTGTCTGTAAAAAGAATGGAGCAATGACAAATCGTGTTCATGTGTCCCTGATTCCAAAGGGGACCATGATGATCAAGTGCAGCATAGCAATCCTAAGTGTACAGCTTCCTAAAGAAGTCAGCTACAACTGGTCTCTACGTTGGGTCAGTTAGTGCTCATACACTCCATCACTGCTGTAATCACTGGTAGTAGTAATTTGCCACGGTTATAAAAAAAAAGAGAAGTCAAAGCATTTTCTAGTGTTAATTTTCCTTGAGAACTAAGAAGCTTAACAGCAGCTAGTCATGGCTAGTTTTATGATAAAAGATAATGAGTTGAATAGCAATAACACTTAGCGCTTACGTAGCTATGTGTGCTTTCAAAGTGCTGTACACAAACTGAATAATTCATTTTAATTAAAAATGCCTTGAAAAGATTAAAGTACCCTTGAAATAAGTGAGAAGTGTCGGTCATTACTTCAACAAGGGAAAGATATGTCCCCAAACAACTTCATATCTGAAAACTATTAAGAAACTAACATGACAACATAACTTCGGAAGAAATAATGCTTCACCACATGGAATAATTCTTCACAAAAGAGTGAAACTACTTAAACAAATAAAGCTGTAAGGTCAAGCCCTAAATTATACGTCACTGCTCTTTCCTTTTTTTCTCTTTTTCTTCATTACAGAGATTTGAACCTTTCAACACTCCAGGCAAAAAGTCTCACTGACTTTACCAGGAGAAGTCCCTTAGCAATTTTTATCTGCTTTCTAAGTTGTGTGCCTTTCCTGAATTGTTCAGTTTTATGTCAGCAGTGGTTTTATAGCATGTCATAGCTATAAAACAAAAAACATTATTGGTTTTTTGTGCAAAACCACACCTTACATTTCTAAGAACAGGGCTGTTCTCAGCACTCCTGCCCTCAAGAAAAATGCTGCACTTTCCATCAGAGACCTTCATTTTGTTCCTTGTAAGAAGGAGGTGGCCAGTAAAAGCACAGTATGCTTCACCAGCTGAATTTCACGGCCTCATTTTCCTTGTTTTTTTACACTTTGCTAGGAGTTGCTCTTCTAGGGTGACAGTTTCATACCTGTTACCATTCTCCCCATCATGCTGGCCAAATTGTCTGGGCTGCATGCAGCAAGCATGCAAGAGTAAACCTGTGTCTGTGTAAAAATTTTCCATCCATTTTCCCATACGACTATTCACTCTTCCCTCTTCCAACACCCTTTTTACTTTAAAAACAAATATTGTGGACTTGGGATGCATCTTTCAACTTTGTTTTTCATTTTCAAGTATACTAAATTTTAATCCATAAATACAAAAGTTAAACCTGTTCAACTCGCAAAGGTAATTTTTCTAGTGCAAAAGCATTTTTGTATCTAACTGATCCCTGCAGTGCTACAATAATACCAGCCAGTCATTGCTGCCTCTACTCAGAAGCAGGAAAAGATCCCTCTGGCTAGTGAACTCCATTCATTTTCCTAACCATTTTCAGCAATCTCTTCCAAAGATATTTTATAGTAAATTTATATAAAATACCATTTCTGTTTCTCAGAGATATAACAGTTTCTTCTTATTATGCTCTCAGAGGTCACTGGTAATACATGAAAATCTGAATCTTTTTAGCAAACATGCTGTAAGTGTTCAAAAGCAGCAAAATCTTGATTTCTGGTCAGCAGATTTTGTGAAAATGAACATGGAATTACTGCTTGCATCTAAGACCTTATAAACTTATCAACGAGAAATGTAGGAAAGTGTACCACTTAGACATGCTATCTTCTCTTTGGAAAAGTTGGTACAGAAAAATCACAGAATGGTTTAGGTTGGAAAAGTCCTTAAAGTTCATCTATTTCCAACCACTGCCATGGTCAAGGACACCTTCCAGCAGACCAAGTATCTCAGAGCCTCATCCAAGCTGGCCTGGAACACTTCCAGAGGTGGGACACCCACAACCTCTCTGAGGCAACCTCATGATGGTTCCAGTGCCTCCCCACCCTCACAATTAAAACTGCTTTCTAATATCTAATCTAAACCTACCCTCTATCAGTTTGAAACCATTCTCCCTTGTCCTGTCAGTACATGCCCTTGTAAAATTTCCCTGCCCATCTTTCTTGTAGGCTTCCTTCAGGTAATGAAGGCTGCAATTATGTCACCCCAAAGCCTTCTCTTTTTCAGGCTGAACCATCCAAATTCTCTCAGCCTGTCCTAGTAGGAGAGGTGTTCCATCCCTCTAACCATGTTGGTGGCCATCCTCTGGACTCACCTCACCAAGTCCATGTCCTTCCTGTGCTGGGGACCCCAGAGCTGGATTCAGCACTCCAGGTGGGATCTCACCAGAGGGAAGTGGAGGGGCAGAGGGCCCTTGCCCTGCTGGCCCAGCTACTTTTGGTCCCAAGATACAATTGGGTTTCTGGGCTCAGCACACACTGTCAAGTCATGTCCAGCCTCTCACCCACCAGCACTCCCAAGTCCTTCTTAGCAGGACTGCTCCAATCTGTTCATCCCCAGCAATTGGTACTGGGGGCTGCCCCAACTCAGGTCCTTGGTCTTGTTAAACCTTATGAGGTTCCCAGGCCCACTTTCTGAGCTTGTACAGGCCTCTCTGAATAACATCCCATTATTCAGGTGTGTCAACCACACCCCTCACCTTGTTGTCATCTGTATATTTGCCGAGGGTACACTCGATCCCTCTGCCTATATTAAACAACACTGGTCTCAACAGAGATCCCTGAGGGACAACACTTGTTAGTGATGTACATCAGGACTCTGAGCTGTTGACCACAGTCCTCTGAATGTGACCATCCAACCAATTCCTTATCTACCAAACAGTCCACCCAATCAAATCCACCTCTCTCCAATTTAGAGAGAAGGATGTTGTGGGCTGCTGTGTCAAACACTTTACAGAAGGCAAGATAAATGACATCTGTAGCCCTTCCCTTGTCCCCTGATGTAGTCACTCCATCAGACAAGGCCACTGGGCTGGTCAGACAGGACATGCCCTTGGTGAAGCTGCACTGGCTGTCTCAAATCACCTCCCTGTCCTCCTTGTGCCTAAGCACAGCTTCTAGGAGGATTTGTTCCATGATCTTCCCTAGCACAGAGGTGACATGGACAGGTCAGTGGTTCCCAGGATCCTCCTTTCTACTGTTTTTAAAGATTGGTACAATGATTTCCTTTTTCCAGTCACCTGGGGCTTCACCTGACTGACATGACTTTTCAAGTCATGTATCATATCAAGAAGACAGGAAAGTATAAATTAGAGGTGGCAGCACGTGTAAACTAGAAAAATAGATACTAAAGAACAGTAACTCTGGATTACTTTTGTAAACCAAGATATGCTGTTTGTAATGTTGGGCAAAACTGGGTGAAAGTGTTTGGTGGAATGGCTTGTATACATACAGTTAGGAGTAATTTTCATATGACCATAGCCTGAAGAAACTATTCAAGTTTTCAGCTCTGCTTCTTCCAGTACATGCAAAATGCCAAGGTTCTGGGCATAAGCTTAATCAGTCATTTTAGAGGACCAAAGCTTAAGCAATGGAACACAGTGTTTGAAGACAAAGTTTTTTAAACAGTTATTGGTAGTGAGAAGAGTGGGAAATGGGAGATATTCTAGCACTTTATGCTCCCAAATTGGAAACATTTTGCCCAGTCCATGATCTGAAATGAACTTCCTGACAGATTCTCAGATGCCTGTGTGTCTCACTGTCCCCACCTTACAACAAGGGCAATGACTGATTCAAAACAGAGCTAAAAAAGAGATTAAAGTATTGCAATTACTTTTTTTTTAATCATGAAGGGGAGAAAAAGAAAACAAATTTGTGTATTTTGAGACAAGACAAAATATGTTATATGTTTTTCACTAGATAAAATTTACATTATCTACATATTCTTCCTCTTTCACAACCTCTAATAAAGGCCAGGCATGTTGCAAGTTTAACCCCTCTCCTCCAGGCACCTTATGGTTAAAACCACTATAGAGGGCTACAGATCCCCTCTGTCATGGATGGCCTGTATGACCTTGAGTGAGCCAGAGCAGATCCCAAAGAAATAATTTCTTGTACAGAGGATCAACTTACAGACATCAAGTCCACTTCTACTTTGTCTCTTCTGATTTTGCCCTTTGGGCTCTAATAAGACTTAATACACTGATA
Source organism: Dicaeum eximium (assembly GCA_013396995.1). Taxonomy (NCBI): domain Eukaryota; kingdom Metazoa; phylum Chordata; class Aves; order Passeriformes; family Dicaeidae; genus Dicaeum; species Dicaeum eximium. The sequence goes on from VWZP01006230.1 coordinate 231,500, forward strand.
TTTCTGAGGCACTTTTGTATTATACCATTTCCAGCCATAAAGGTAGACAGTTCTGGTGGAATCACAAGCAAATTAGAGCTGTCTCTTCAAGATGTGTAAAGTTCAGCCACAGTTCACAGCCACAGTGACTATTTTCCAAAGCATCCTGTGCAATGCAATAACATGAGCTTCATCAGCCAGCAGAAAAGAATAACAAGATGGCACTGTAGATGTTATTTCTGAGAGGCAATGATAATTCACTGTATTTGTGCAGATTACTGAGAACAGGTGTGCAGCAAAGTTGATTCCGTCCATTTGTATTAATAAGTATATTAGGGTATTGTGGCTTACCACATTAATTTATTAGAGTGGATTGAGTTAAGGAGTTGACCAGCAACTAATAAAAATTGATGAGGGACCATGCAGTAAAAGGTAATCCTTTCTGCTGTATCAGGTAAGCAGTAAGAGGTAGGCAGGTAAGCAATATCTGAGTGAACTCCCACACCATGGTGGAAAGGCATTGTTAATCAGCTTTTTAAAAATATTTTAGGCATATTTAAAGGTATGAACAACACCAAAACCAACAAAACCTCCAATTTCAGGTCCTGCAGATGGGGAAAAGATGTAAGGAATGAATAAGCATTCCAGGAACCAGGAAGGACAGAGCTAGACTAGCAAATGTGGCTTCACACATATTGCTTTTTTACATCCCACTTGCTTACCCAGATAAATCCTTCACACAATCTAGAATATAAGAGAGTTAGCTCAAACTGTTTTGGGTAACAACAGTACAAAGCAAGTCACCTCCCCTTGATGATTACCTTCTCTCTTTTTTTTTTTTTT
>VWZP01006230.1:232380-416220 GCA_013396995.1 Dicaeum eximium
AAAAGTTGCTTTGAGCCATTGTCATGTACATCTACATAGCACAAATAAAATACTGCTTTAGTAACATGTGTCCCTTTGTGTTGAAATACCTGAATCACAGAAATTTACCTGCACAGGCAGAGACCTGTGCAGTCCACCCCATGCCAAAATAGGCTTGTTCTCTACAATCATTCTGAAGGGATTGTCTCAATTGGCAGAAATTTCAAGGCATTTGACTTCTGCCCCTTCTCTTGCAGAAGATTTGACAAACCTACAATTTCCAGAGTTCAAAAGGCTTTTGACTTCTCTATTTTCTCCTCAAAAGATTACTCCAGGACACCTTAGTTTTGCTGAGGAATGCAAAATATGGCAGTAAATTTTCCCCACTGTTTATACAGTTACTCTTTATTCAGTTACCTATAGATAGCTACACAGAATCACAGAATGCTGGAGATTAAAAGGAACCCTCAAAGACCAGCAAGTCCAATCTCCTTGCTCAAAGCAGGGTCAGCTAAAGCAGGTTGCTCCAAGCCTTCTCCAGTCAGGTGTTGAATCTCCATGACAGCGACTCCACAACCTCTTTTGGCAACCTCTTCCACTATTTGACCACCTTCACAACAACAAGCCTTTTTCTCTGTTCAGTGGACTTCCCTGTGTTTCAGTTTGTGTCTATTCCCTCTTCTCTTTTCATTGACCAGCTCTCAGAAGAGTCTACCTTAATACTCTTTACCTTTTGTTGCTATACTGGCAGAGAAAGATCATTGCAAGGTTTTGCTGAATTTTGCTAGACCAAGCAAAAGCCTGTGGTGAGGAGAAGGGCCCTGCTGATGTCGATGCATCTTACACTTACAATGGCATAAGTACCCTTTTGTTAATTTTTTAATTCAGAATAACAACCCTCTCCTAAAATTGCAAGAAAGGGGAGAAAGCAAATTGTTTTTCAAAAGTTCAGCAAACTAGGAGAGTTATGTATCCTAATCATTGGCTCACTTTGTGTCTGAGTAAGCTTTTCACCTTCACCTCTCCCATTTGATACAAATATGAAAGCTGATGAGAAACAGTAATCTTACTGGAAAATTTACATTTAAAATCTCATTCTCTGAGCCTCCTATCCATATCCTCCACTTCTACAAATGGTCAAGTAATTTTCCCAGTAGTAAATTCCTTTTTTCTTTCTTTTAGCAACAACATTTTCTTTAACATATTTGGTTCATCTTAAAGAAGCCACCTGCCTTTATTACTCAGCTCATTTAAGCAGCAAGTAAATTATGCACATAATAGTCTTTTGCACCCACTGTACCCTGAAGGAAGTATAATGTGTTTGCACATTGGCAGCAAGAGCAGTAGTGGTGGGCCAAGGGATTTATTACCACACACATCCTACATGACAATTATCCAAGAGAGGCTCAGGTAGGGCCACTACAGACTAATTTTAGGGCTACTAAAGGGCAAGAGTAAAGCAGCACTATACAACTCATATAAGACAGAGAGGCTTCCTACACAAAGAAAAAAAGTTCAAACCAACTATAAAATCAAAACCCTCAGGGTTCATATTGAAGAGAATGATTCAGCTTTTTTACCTCTTCAAAATATAGAAGATTTATTATTTCTAAAGTACTTCAAATTGAAGAATCATAATTTTGTTATGAATCACTAGTGCTATTTCCTGTGTAGCACTGATGTTTTCTTGGAAGTCGTTCATCCGCTTACTACCAAGACTCAATTTTGCTTAACTTTTAAGACCAAACAACATACTAACTAGGATGTCATAATTAAAAAATACATTGTAATGATAGCGTGAAATAGCTCAGACAATATACCAGATCCTGGTAAGGATGAATTTAATGGTGAATAAAGGAAATGTTTTCCATGGCATAGAAAGAACAAGTAAAAAAAGACAACAAAGAGCCTTATACTCTGAGGTCCTCATTTACAATGAGCATTATGCAAACATACTCTTTGCTCTTAGAGCTCATGACCACGGATTGTGACAGAGCATTTGTGGAACCTTCTGTGTTCCAGCATAACCAGACAATACACAAGAGCCTCAGTTTCAAATTACACTATACATCCCATATGCATCTATGGTAAGCAAGATCAGAATCATGCCAGGAGAAACTACCAGGCTTTGCTTTTGGACCAAAGCTATCAAAAGAGACGACTGGAAAGCTAGAGACTACCAGGGCTGATCTAAATATGATGTGCATCCAGAGTTCACTGGGAATACCCAGTGGGGAGCCTACCGTCAGCCTCAGTGCCTTTCTTGCAGGAACATAACACTGAAGGACAGTTATTTCAATCTAATTCTGCCATAGATACCTCTCAGTACAGTTTTGGTTCCCCTTTTACTCCAGTGAGTTGCAATTAAAATATTCTGTTGCAAGATCACGTAAGGTCCTCGTGTGTGTGGCTCTCCAGTGTTTGGCCTGCTGGCATATTAGCCAACAAAAACAGCAACTGACAGCCACCACTTCATTTCTAGAATGGCAGCTTCCAAGCTTTTTTGGTTGTGGGTTTGTTTTTTTTATTTGTTGGGGTGTTTTTGTTTTTGTTTGTTTTTTGTTTTGTTCTTTTTTTTCTGGAAATGTCTCTTTGGGCTTATTATATGCTTGTATATATGCTTCTGAATTTCACTTTTGCAACTGGACTTCCAGTTGGCTGCTGACTTCTTGCATCATTACTATGATCATAGGGTTTGGAACTGGCAAGTTCAGGAGTTCATCTCCAAATATTCAGGGTCAGAAACAAAAAGATATCTGATAAAGACTTGGCAGAAGACTGAAATTATACTGGAAAAATTAAGAAAGTAAAGATCCTGGGGTAGATTGATGATGAAAAGATAAATCCAAATTTCATTTCTAAATCCAAATCCAAAATCAAATCTAAAATCCAAAACCTAAATCTAAATCCAAATTAATTTCTAAATTTCTAATACAACTGTGCCCTCTTGTCAGCACTTTGCAATCTCAGGATGGGTTAACTAATAAAAGCCATCCTATATATTCACTTTCTTTGTGGAGAGGTAAAGGATATTCAGAGTTCAAAACTCTGACCTGGCCCCTGAAAATAAATATAATTAATAATCTGGCTATGTCGGAAAACAACACTCTTGAACCAACCAGGTGTCTTCTTGGCACAGAAGACCTTTCATGATAAAAATCAGGCTGGAATATTTGGGTGGGTTGAGTTTTTTTCCATTTTGTTTTACTAAGCCAGTATGAGTGCAAGCCAAGATTAAACAGTGAGAAGGAGACAAAGTATTTTACCCAGCTTCACAGTGCCTGCAGGCTATGCCAGCTACAATGCCTTTCAACACCATTGTCCCATTGTGAGGCATAAAAAACAAAAAAGACTTTTTGGCAAAAGTGGCTGAGTCATTAAGGATAAAATAAATCGTTTTTAGAGGAAAAAAAAAAAGACAAACCATGGTGAAACTACCTGCAGCTGACACCATCTTCTCTAAAAGAGCAGGGTCATTGAACTCCATAAAAAATATTTGAGGCAATTGTCATCCACAGCCAATCTCTGCTTTATTGTATTGTGCAGAAATGCTGGCTTTTCTTTGAATACTCAGGCTTCTGCAAAAGGTAGGCAAGCCAGACATTGCTCATACAGCCTAAGGGATTTCCTACTACCTCTGAAATGTGGAAAAGCATAGTGATCATGTTTACCAAAGGTGTTTCACTTTATTTGGGGAAAAAAACCCCTGTAGACTAAGTAAATTGTTTGTACTGACTTAAAATTATTTATGATGTTGTTTTATTTCCCCAAAATTAATCCATCAGAGAATGGATGACTAAAACATACAACGACTAATTTCATGCAGTATGATTTACTTACTGCAAGGAATTGTGAGTCAAATTATAAGGTCTAATCCCAGCCTTGACAGGCTTTAGTTTATGTGTCTTACTAGCTCCTTTTTGTGGCCTCTCTATCCATTTATCTAAGTTTTCCTAGTGTAAAAATGGAAGAATAGTTTTTATTAACTAATGGATTTTTTGAATTGGTTTTACATCACTGTTAAGTCTTTTGCTTTAACTCTGCCCCTTATTCTTCGTTTGCCTCTGGAGGTACAAAAGCCATTTCACCCTTTACATGCAGATTCTTCTGCCTTTGTTTTAGAAATCTTATAGCCTATTTCTCCTCACTGCTGTGATTTCTCCTCACACAGTGTTTGTGCAGCACCTAATACAAAAGGAGCTTCATCTACAGCCGTCACTACCATCACAGCCACCACAACAGCAAGAACAATGTAAATCACCATCTAACTTACTGAGCTCTTGTAAAATATTTTTATAATTTTTACTGAATGTCTTCCTTCAGAGTCAATAGAAAGAAAATGCTTAAGCAATTGTTTGATTGACAAGATAAGTAAATTGAGATTAAAGGGAATTTTTTTTAAATTATCAGAATACATATATCATATTCTGCTGCCTATGTGGTTCTCATCTATGTATCCTGCTAATTTTTTTTAATGTGAACAACAATGATTGTTTAAATGGATATCATTAGTTTCTTGAGTTTAGCACAACTGAAGTTATTTACATTAAGTCCCTTGCATATGCATTGGTTAATGGCATCATTTTCTAGAGAATTTTTGCAGTGATAGAAAGAAGAACAGTAAAACAGGAGAGGGAGTGAAGAAGAAAACACCCCAACACACATGGGAAACAAGCTCCAGGGCATTGTCTCTTCCCTGCCTAGTCACTTCATCATGATTTCTTGAGATTGTGCAGAGAGATAGCATCCTTCAGCCTGACAAGTCCTAAATTATTACATTTTTGCATTATTTATTTTTGTGTGCCCAAACCACGACACAGGTGTGAGGGAGAGAGACTAAGAGTATGTCTAAGTGTATGTATACAAAACCAGTATTAATATGATTATCTGTAGCTGCATCATAGTAGTACTGGAGTTACAGAAAAATCAAAGTCCCTTCACCATATTCACCAGGCTAAAAGTCCTAAATCCATAACCCACTGAAAGCAGGGAATAGAAAGTGTTGGCTGAAGGGGGCTTGTGGCAAGACCAGGAGCTAAGACTCAATTTCCGAAGGCTCGTTCAGATGCTTTGAAGGTAAAACTATTTAGAGAAAGAATGAAGAGAAAGAATAAAGTCAAATAGGAAAAAAGGGTTAAGAAACATGTTGTGTGAACTCAAAGAGCTTACATGAAGATCACAGAGCTGAATATTTGAAGAAATTTAGGAGTCCAAGGATTCAGCTTTTAGAATTAATTTTTTTTCTAGGACCTGGTTAGTCATGTATTTTTTGCTCATACATTGAAAGCTACCAGCACTTCTAGGCCAAAGAAGTACAATTTCTCCCATTCCCATTGAGGGGAAGATCATGCCAGAACTGTGCTTGAATCCAGCACCTGTGTATTTAATTTTCATCTTGGAAAAGAGACACTATTTCATGCTGGAAAGTTGCATACTTTCTGCACTTAAAATGGGAATGATAGTATTTCTCTATGTCACTAAGCTACTGGAAATGTATACATTTTTAAGACACAGAATTGCTAATATAACTGGGACAAACTCTCCAGCGACAGTATTTTTATAAATCTGAAGTTCTATACACATAATATAAAAGAGTAGTTCAGACACCAGAGCACAAAAAAATTACCAAACTTGGGAATATAATGAAAAACAATGAGCACATGCATGGACCTTCCTTGTCCTCCTCACACTTCTCAAGGTCTCTACTGTAACACACTATGCAAACACACTCTTCAATTTTCAGCCGTTCACACAGAGAAAGCCTCCTGTAGTATTTAAAGTTAGAAGAATACTGTGTAGTTGAGTAAAATTTCAAGGCTCATAAGAACTCATTCAAAACTCATTTCTGTACCAAGATGTGAAAGAATGAACCTCTTAAAAAGTCAGTAAGATGTGATCCTGTATATCCAAAATCATTTAAATATATGATTACACTTACCTGGATTTGTCAGGTTATTAGGAATAGCTGGTATTGCAGATTACTGCCTATTGAGGGAGTCCACTCCTGAAGTTTCTGAAATAAAGATGAGAAACAAACACATTTCCTGAACATACATGCTTTTTTGTATATCTATCATTATTCTGTGGTATCTTATCTCAGGGGAAAGAAAAAAAAAGGTTTGAAAGGCAGTGCTGCTTTTCATTTAATTAAGATATCAATTTAAATAAAATGAAACTGCTGTTACTTTCTAATAAAAGGCTTAAATAGCAAACTTGATGGAAGAAGCTAATGAAAACATGTCATTATCTTTACTTCTTCCTTCTAAACATCACAGGTCAAACAGAACAAAGTTTATCTGTTGCAGATCATGTCTATTAAAGGTGGTTGTGGTCTCTACTGCCACTGACCACAACTTGGTTTTATTCTAGAATTTGTAATATTTGTCTAATTTTCATACCAGTCTCTTCCGTTAATTCCCTACATTGCATTTTCCAAAAATTCCTTTGCACACCTATTTCTCTTTCAGCAAACAGACAGACCAAAATAGAAAACTATTACACCCATTGAAATGGAATCAAAATGTCACATCTCAGCCAAAGTTGAGAAAATTGTATTGTTCTTCATTTGCAGTTAGAAACTAATTCCACAAACAATAACCAATTAATTACTTTCCATAATACTGCTGTGAAGCAGTGAAGATGGAAACAGAAAAATTGAAATTCAAAGTCTTGATGTTAGGGCAGGAATCTGTTAAGACAGTTACCCCCCACTTTTAGCTCCTGAACCTTAAATTAATGTCTGAAACTAGAAATGTTCTGTTTTCTTCATCCACATCAATTTGGTTTTATTTTTGCTGTTAATAGGACTGTATCCATAATTTTCAGAGGCAAGAGACATGAAGTCACGGTCCTACCTCCTTTTTTTTAGGATTAGCTCTCTGGGCTTTGTATGTGGATTTTAAAAAATTTTAAAATTTGCATTTAGTGTCTAATAAATCCACATACAAAGCCCAGAGAGCTAATCACACAACAGTCAAAGGCTAAGCAATGCAGTTGCCAGTGTACGCTTACATTATGTTCACAAATCCTCATGTATACAGATACCTTTTACTGTATACATTGACTAAAGCCTTGCTGTACAGCAAATACACAAGAGTCCTTTAAACAACAACAACAACAAACCCAAACAAAACCACTAAGTAAGTTTGCCAACCAATACTAAATTTGCAGGAGCTGTTGACTCCCTAGAAGGCAGAGAGGCTCTGCAGAGAGACCTGGATAAATTAGAGAGCTGGGAAATCACCAACTATATGAAGTTTTAAAAGGACAAATGCCAGATTCTGCATCTGGGCTGGGGCAGCCCTGGATGTACAGACAGACTGGGATATGAGATGCTGGCATGGAAAGGGTCCATGGGGGTCCTGGTTGATGGCAAGTTGAACATGAGCCAGCAGTGCCCTGGCAGCCAGGAGAGCCAACCCTGTCCTGGGGTGCATCAGGCACAGCATGGCCAGCCAGGCAAGGGAGGGGATTGTCCTGCTCTGCTCTGCACTGGGGCAGCCTCACCTCCAGTGCTGGGGGCAGTTTTGGGCAATATGATGTAAAAAAGACATTAAGGCATTTGAGAGCATCCAAAGGAGGGCAATGAAGATGGTAAAGGGCCTTGAGAGGAAGCTGTATGGGGAGACCGAGAGGAGACCTCATTGCAGTTACAGCTTCCTCAAGAGGGGAAGAGGAGGGGCAGGCACTGAGCTCTTCTCTCTGGTGACCAGTGACAGGACTAAAAAGAACAGCATGAAACTGAGTCAGGGGAGGTTTAGGTTGGATATTAGGAAGAGGTTTTTCACACAGAGGGTGGTCAGGCATTGGAACAGAATCCCCAGGAAAGTGGTCACAGCACCAAGGCTGACAGAGCTCAAGAAGCGTTTGGACAATGCTCTTGGGCACATGGTGTGATTCTTGGGGCTGTTCTGTGCAGGGCCAGGAGCTGGACTCGATGACCCTTGTGGGTCCCTTCCAACTCAGTATAGTCTATGAATTTATGATTCTAAGAGTCAGTATTACATTATTTAGTCTCATTCAGAAAGGACATCCTGCATTTTAGCATAGAAACAGGTGACAAAATGGTGAAAGAAACGCTCAGACAAGACAGGTAGAGGTAACACCATGACAATGAAATAAGGTGCAAAGAGTAGATAATTTACATAGCTGGTCTTTGAGCTCAGTGGCTCTCTTCCTTAATAACAACTACAGCTGTCTTCCTCTGTAGATGAGTTAAACCAAGAAATGCCCTGAGGGCAAAGACAAGAATCTCGATTTCTAAGCTGTGAAAAAAGAAGAAAACAAGTGGTGACGTGGTCCAAAAGCAACCAGAAATATATAAATAGCAACATTCTGATCCTTGTACAAGGATGGGCTTGTGAGTACAGTACAGATAGAAGAAAGATGGCTAGTTAATATGATCTACCTGCATGACTAGTTTTAATGGTGTAGCCAAAAACTTAAAAACCTCTGACACAAAAATAAATAAGGACGTGCTGGACTCCAGGTACTCAGAGTTCCTTTCAGTATAAAGATGTCAATGTTTTGCCAAAGAAGTTGTTCATTGTAATGACTGCCACCTTGGCTCAAGTAAAATGACCTCAGCAGTGTCACAGCAGCTATACACCCAGCAGAGAAGAATGATTTGCAGTGAAATACAGGCAGGATAAACTGGCAGCCCTCAAGGGGCTGATTATAACCCAGAGTGTGTAGTTCTGCAGTGTAAGCAGCACAGGACAGACCCTTTCAGTCTGTTCTTGCTGTCGTGCGCTCTCAAATCTCCTGGGGTTCCCTGGCAACACTGTCTATGTTTGTTCTCCATATAGGTGGCCCTTATACACGTAGCTCCATGGAATATTCCCAGCAGTAATGACTGCTTTCCCAAGAAGGGTGTGTGGAATCTCATGTGCGCTTGACTTCAGCTGAATTATCCATGCATTGAAAGTTAAACAGATGCAGAATCGTGTTTCCAAGTACTGAGTCCAGCTGAGGATCACAGCATAGAGAAAAAAGGCTCTGTTTGCAGCTTTCCTGCTTCTGCAGTAGAATATAGGATACACACTTCACAACAAGTACCAGTGTCCCCTTGTTAAATTAGCCAAAATCAAAGCTCTTCTATCCCCTCTATTATGAAAGGAAGCATAGCTGTTTTGTGGAAGGAAGCTATTCTTTCATCTTATACCTGCAGGAAGCAGGAAACTGAAAAAATTGAGGTTTTTTCCCCTCGAAGATGTGATTTTCACAGAAAGTACTACTGCCTCTTCTGTCAAAAAAAAAAAAGTCTATCTAGATTTTCTTGTCTCCACAACTCTCAACATCACCCCAAAACTACTATATAAACACATGCTTTTTCAGGCCTGTGTTTAGCAGAAAATAAATGTGTTTAAATACTTGCTTTAAAATGTGTTTAAATATTTGCTTTAAGATCAAAATTACCAAAGGATAATTGATTCTTGCTTATAAAAAAAAGCAGAATGTTACAGTAGTGAATGTAAGAAACAAAGCAAAAATCCCTGCGTTCTCAGGTATTAAAAAAACCCAGACTTGCACATACATAGGAAAAAAAAAATTACGCAGCCACAGCTAATCTCACCTGAGTGCCCATTAACTTGTGAGGGAATTGTATTATCTGGCAACCCAGAAGCTATTTACATACTTCTGCATTGCTCTGCTTTCTTCAGAGTGCAAAGGAAGAGCAACCTTAAAGCTCAAAACTGACACAAATGCATAATGAAGTACTTCTGCTTTACTGTATCAGCCCTTTCAGCTTGTCACCACAGGTGGATGAACAAAAGGTGGTAGAAGCAATGAAAATGTAACCCTTTTTTGACAAGATATAACATTGCCAAATCCAGGGATAACTCAAAATAAACTCAGGACTATTTCTAGCCTGCAAAACAAGCAGGTCCCAATCTCAGAACATGTCCTCTTGTGCCTTGCATGTTCATTTATCACACAGGACTAATGCAGCCAATGTGCCAATATTGCTGCTCCCTATTTTGCTATTATTAAGGCCACTTCCTGACATCTCCCTGTTTTCCACACTCAGACTGACTTCCAAAGTGCACTCCAGTTCTGCCTAAAGCATGACCTGCTCTGGCTGTAGCCTTCACTCACCTGAAGAGCCACAGTTCACCATCCTTCATCTAAGGGGAGGTAATTTCATGGACATACATGAGAGTTTTCTCTCTCTTGCTGATTTATTCACAGCTTACTTCAGAGCTCCAAAAAATATCTGACAAAGTTCAACTATTTCCTATTCTTGCACTTGCTCATTCATATTCCTTTGTGCCAAAAACAACATTAAGGATAGACATAAATTTTGCTTATAGTTCTGTTGGCTCTCTCCAAGTTTGTAGTCACTTCTCCAGAGTTAAAAGTATTTCCTTCACAAAGTCATTGGATAATACTGGATTTGATTCTCACCACAGTAAAATCCTATTAAAAACCTGATTATTCTATTTTCAGTGTTGACATAAGCAGAAATAGGAGCATTTGTACTTAAAATAGATGACCAAAAAAAAATTAAGAAAACTCTTTTGATTAATATTGCTGCTCTTGGCAAAACGCATAACTGTGACTCCTCAAATTCATGGGTTTAAGTTCTATTTTCTTTTAAAATACTTGAAAATTCATATTTTTCTTTTTATTTTTTTTCCTGCTCATTTATTTTACGCAACAGTACATTTAAGTATCACCAGATTTTATAGAAAACATAAATCCTCAGAGGAACCTGTGATGTTTGGTCACGAGGGAACTGGGGTGAAAAGAGAGCACTAACAGTTTCTAGGATGTTGGAAATTTAACTTTAGGTTTTTAATTTGAATTAGGCAGATGGCCCTGCACACTGGGCTATACCTGCTCTTTAACTGGATTTCATCTTCACTAGAAATTCTATTCTGGATCTACACCTTCCTAACAAAATTATTGCAGAATGTAGCATAAGTCTGGAAAGGGTTTTTATTACAACAAATTAATTTGTAAAGGCATTTCTTCATCAGGGAGCAAAACATCTCCATTTGTTACTTGTTCAAAAATAGAAGTGAATTCTAGATAATATATCAGAGTTAAATACATTGAAATTACCATTAGTATTTCTTGTGAACTATTCACCACATACAAAATATTACAACACACAGGAGATCATAACTCACATCTTCATCTTTTTGCTATGTCAATGGGCTGTGCTGACAGACTTGGTTTTAATCCAGCTCATTTAAATCTGCTGTGCCTGTTAATTCTTATTTTATCATGAGACAAAGTTCACCATTCAGCCTTTTTTATAAAAGTACAAGATACTTTGAGAACCAGAGGAAATTAGTGAGATGACAGGAAAGGTACATGGTACACAAGTATTCCAGAAAGCACTCAGAAAGGGAAGAGAATTCCCATCTGGTTTATAAGACCCAGGGTAAACACAAACCAGCTTACTACTGCAGTGCTCCAGGCCCTTCTGAAGCTCCACATAGCTGCAAGGTAGATAATCTACTCTGGATTAACTTTATGCAAGTATTCCTAAGAATTACATAGGAAAAGCTCAGCCAGTATGATGTGGAGCTTTGCATACCTACCTCAGCAGCCATGGTTTGGTGGAGGCACAAAACCAACTAAATATCAGAAGGATCTATAATACTTCCTACACTATCAGTCAATACAAGACTGATGACTGACAAGACTGCTCAATAAGTTTCTCTGATCATCTGGAAGACAAGTACAGGTTCATGCCAAAAAGCCAATTGCTGAAGCGACCCCAGAGCTCCCCTCCTACTCTGATTTTGTAGGTAGGAAGGTGAGCAAGGATTAAATGGTCATGAGACCCATTATATCTTCCCAGGAATTGTTATCACCTGTTCTCATTGAATAACAATGCTTCATTTGATAAATATAACTTCAGTAAATAAAAAAATTTTTGTCCCTCTGCTACTATTTCTTAACCTTTTACCTCACCATTTATGGAAAGTCCACAATGATGACTTCTTTTTCTTCAAATCCTTCCCTCAATCCATTCTCTAGCCTTCCTAAAGGCTATCCTACCTGAGGGTTGACAACATTTTCTGGCATCCCAAAACAACTCCATACTGCCTTTTCCTAGGTTTTGGAAAATTTCCATTTTCTACCCAACAGGCAAACAGAAGTTCCTATCAGTATTGTCATATTATGCCTCTTTTTGTAGGACATGCTGCTATCCCTCTTCTCCAGCTTGTGGTTTTTGCCTTCTTTTAGCTTTTAAGTTAAAGTGTGTTGTTTTGGATCTTGGACAGTTTCAAACTCACAGCTGATATTTAGCAAGATAGAAATAACAGTCCGCATTTTTATTGTATAATTATGGGAAGAATGCACACAAAAGGTCACAGTCTATTGCCCTGCATCTTAGCTCAAGTCTTCAGCTGCCATAGGTTTGTAGAAGCCAGAATTAGCCTCACCCAAGGCCAGTCTCCCTTATGAGGTCCAGTGGTTCACGCTGCGTTCCAGACAGGACTCCATTCTGGAGCAGAGAAGTGCCTTTCTCTGAGTATTTCAGCACTTCCTCTTCTGTCTGGAACTTCTAAAACATCATAAAGAAGGAATGTAGCAGTGGCTGTGAAAGCCTGACTGAAGCTTTTTACCTAAAAATTACTTGCTGTGTCAATGCTAGCTATATTTGCTGCTTTTCTTACAGCTCAAGTATTTGAAGATGTGGCTACATGACACCTCAAGAACTGGAAACAAATTTTTATTTTAAATCTTTTGGGGGGAAAAAGGGTCAAAAAACCAAACCTAAGGCTCAAAAGACAATGAAAATTTCCTTTGCTATTTTTTTATTACTATTTCATATAATGAAATAACATGGCCTTAAGTCATGCCAGGAGAGATTCAGATTAAATTTTAGATAAAATAAGTTGCCCAGGGAAGTAATGGAATCACCGTCTCTTGAAGTGTGGCACTCTTGAGGCATGACACTAAGCTAGTTGGACCTTTGATTTTAAAAAATATTTTCATTATTTCATTGCAAAAATCATGTCATATGGAGAGCACTGAAACACATCCAACCCTTATAGATGCTCTTGGGATGATCAGAGCAACAGTATCACTGCTTGTACATGGATCCATCAGTAGAGAAAAATACCAGAAGGACTTGGATCTGCTTAATTCAAATTCTTTTCTTAATTGAAGACTGCTGTCATTGAATAGCTATACACTGTAATATGTAAGAGAGAGAATTATTTCCTCTTTCCTTCTCCAGTTGGGTAATACAGCACAGAGCATTTAGCCCAGATTTTGAGAATAGTTACAATGTGTTAGATTTTGATTTTCTGAGAATGTTAAAAGGAAAATAAATGAGATTTTACATGAAGAGGACTATTAGTTATTTCCAGTTCCTCAGGGCATTCACAATTTATTTCTGAGGTCTGAGAAATAGGTTTTTGCTCAGTTCCTTTGAAAATTATTAATTTGTCTTAGGATTCCAGCTGGACCTAATTTGAGTCAGTAGTTAACGTGGTCATTTCTGTTTGTATAAGTGGGAATGATCTGACCATCACACAGGTTGGATTCTGGTGTGCAGCACTTTATAGTATATTTCATAAGCAGTATTAAGCTTAGCTCTAAAGCTCCCTGACCTTTCTTTGAAGAATATTTGCAGGGATGAACAAACAACACAAAAAAGGCTTGTGATAATGGAACTTGTGGCAAATAGCACAGGGATGAAGCTGCAGGAAATACTCATTTCACCCTCCTGTTGCATATTCCTCTGGTTGAAGCTCCATAGAGGTGCAGATGCAATCTCCTGACCAGCTGCCATCTCCACATCAAGTTTCTTTTAAAAGGTATCATGTAGACCCATGCCAGCTGCTGCTGCCACGACTTTTTGTAGGAGTTCTCCTTGCAAAGCCAGATTGTTAATTCAAAAATCCTCAATTTTGATTAAAATAAAGAATTGTTTGACAAATATATTCATAAATTCAGAGGTAGGATTGCAGAACCTCAAACACCAAGCAATACCTAAGAACTTCTAAACACCATTACCTACACTGCTTTTCCATCCTTGCTAAATTACTGAAGACTGTTAAGATGTTTAAGATCTGTTACAGGATTATGTGAAGATTTATTCAATGCATAAATGTAAACTAATATATTCATCTATACTGCCTCTTCATTTTCAAAGATTCAGTTAAGTATGACCTGCCTCTTGCAAGTAGAATTTTTCTATTTTGCATATAATTTTTATATTTTTCATTCACAGAATTACACTAGTAGTATAAAACTGAAAACTCCTTCCACTGTACAAGGAGGGGGGAATTTACATGCTCTTCATCTCATCACTGCTTCTTCACGATGTCCAGGTGACTATAAAAATACATATTTCTTTCTGTAGGCATTTAGACTTCAGGGCATTTCCCAGTGTAATTTTATGCTAGTCTCAGAGTCAAACATACATATTTTGAGGTACCTTTTTAATGACTAACAAATGTCAAAGAGAGGTGTACCTGTTGGCTCTCATGAGGAGGACCAGTGTGCTTCCATAAATCACTAAATATGATTAATCCAATATTTGTAAGGAGTCTGTCACTTTGATTATGTACAACTTTCCTTGGAAAGCACAAAGATATAGCATTTACTACTCATGTTTATACAGACTTAAAAATTATCTCCATTACTACTTATTGAGTCAGCTGCCAAATAGTTTGCTTTGGTGTAATTATGGTCTATTCTAGTTACGCATTTACTTTTGTATCCATTTCTATCAAGACAGTGATTAATCAGTAACAGATTAAGTAGTGAGGCAATATTTGTAAATTATATCATACAGTAGGGATGGGATAAAAGAGAGAAAAAATGCACTAAATATGCAGAATTCAGACCTGATTAATATAAAACTTCAGACAGGAACTGAAGTTCAAAAGTGTGCTAGAAGTTAAGCTCTGAACAGAAAGAGAATATCTTACCTAAGTGTATCAAAAATCTTACAAGCTGTCTTAGGAAAGTTTCAGCTCATAATTACAAAACCTCACAAAATCCCAATAATTCCACTCTCTTGATCTATCACACCTCTTATTCATATAAACCAACATCACAATGCAGAATTAAGAATCAAATCAATGTATGCTACTCTGGAAAAATGTAACCTTTTAAGTTTTCTACTCAATCAGAGAAAACATGAAAGCAGGATAGACCTGAAGTGGTCAAATAGAATTGAATTGCCATTCTGCCCTGTCTTCCTGCCTTGGAAATGCCCTCTTCCAGATTCTGCTTGAGCACCCTGCCCTTACCAAAGTCCCTGAAATACAGAGCTGAGGTTATAAGAACATCCTCATTTGCATCCCAGAACAGGCCTGAGAGGCTGCCATCACTCTTCCACTTTCAGCTGAAAACATCGGCTTTTTCCTTGCCTCTCCCTCTGGAATATTTTAATTCTACAGCTATGTTATTTAACTTGGTAAAGCATTTGTTTGGGGAAGTATGTGGAATGAAAGACTTTATAGAAGTTAACATTCTATCCTATTGCCTCATACTTCTCTGAATAGATAATATCGTTGACACAAATGGCTGGACAAAAAAAAGTCATGAGAACTGAAGATGTGTGTGGGCACTGAAATATTTCGGGAATTGAATAATGCTTTCCTTTCTCTGTTTAGTCTGACAGACAACAATGTGTCTTGAACACTTTGGGACTGAATGATGGAGAAGATGAAAAAGACATTTGAGAAATGCCTTTCTTATTTCAAATGCTTCACTTTACCTTTCAAGAGTGTGTCCAAGTTGGGCATAATGTTTCTTTTACTAAGGGCAATGTATAAGCCACATAAATAGTCCTAGTTACAATCTAGTTCCATCCTTCCTGCCCTGCAAGTTTAAACTGGTCTTTGGTTCCGCAGGAAATGTTATTTTATTGTAACTTCTAATTGTGAATTACAATTATATTTGTAATTGGAGAAGTCTGTGGTTTGTCTTAGCATGAGGAAATCTCTAGCATTTCTAGTAGCCAAAAACCTTCAGGCTTCTAGGAAATGTCCAGATTTCTTTAACAATGCAAGCTAGGGCCAGAATATGAAACTCCTCCTTGAATGAACATAGCAAGATCCTGCTCACAACAGAAAAGAGTTTGCCAGTGTAATTTTCTCAAAGCTGAACTCTTAATTGTGTAGAAGTTCATGAAATAGGAAGATAAAATATTTATTTATATTTGTTTGTTGCAGGCCTGGTCTTCTCCAGTGCAGACCATGTTCTTGTTGCTGTGGGCAGTGGGAGTGTATGCCTCAGTGCCTGGGAGCTCTGCAGCTGCCTGCAGCACTTCATGCACCAGCTTTCCTCCACTGACCACCTGCAAGTCAGCCAAGGCCAGAAGGTATGGCTCTTTTCCTCACTCACTGAAGATACACAGAGAAGCAGCCAAAATGACACACAAAAAAGACATTTTACCAGCTGAAAGTACAACAACAATGGCTGGAGGTTGATCATTGATGGATGTAGAGAATTAGGATCTTTATCCTATGCAACCAAGTAGGAACCTACTTTATACCCTTTTTCAGCATTACATTATACATCTGAGCATGTTCTGTCTAAAGATAACATGCTACCCTATAACGATGATCTCTGTAATGATGTGTGCAAACTCAAAAAGATTGAAGGACTTTGAATTAGTTAAAATCTCATGTTTTTCATGTATAATATTTACCTGAGTCACACTGAAACTTATATATTTGGTTTCTCACAAGCTCAAGAGTACAAACATATGTTTTTGGAATACACATTTTCTGTGCTATTTTCTGTGCTGTCTCTAAAAGAATCTTCCCTGAGCTTGCAGACTGTGAATGAAATTGATACTTGCAGTGCCATCAGCTAGCCTAGACAGACACAGATGGATGCTCTGAAATCTCATAGTCCAGAAAATCTGCAGGGATATCCCATGAGAAGGAACCTGGAAGTCATGAGAAACCAGCTAGAGACAGTAGTCTTAAGGTCCTCTGGCTATCTGAACTCAAGGGCTTTCTGATATATTGTAGTCAATTTAAAGAAAATTCCCTGAAGAACAGGCAAATTTTAAGACTAAGAAATGTGAAATTCCTGGAAAAAATAAGTGAATTTAAATTTCAGAACAAATATATTTTGTCCTTGATAGGTCATTTATTACACTGCAAAGAAGGACTTGGTGGTGCTGGTGAATGAGAAACTGGACATGAGCCAACAGCGTGCATTTGCAGCCCAGAAAGCCAATCATACCCTGGGCTGCTACAGAAGAATCCTGACCAGCAGGCAGAGGGAGGTGATTCTGTCTCTATTCCACTCTCATGAGACCCCACCTGCAGTGCTGCAGCCAGCTCTGGAGCCTCAGCACAGGAAAGACCTGAGGGCCACAAAAAGGAAGCACCTCTCTTGTGAGGATGGGCTGGAAGAGTTGGGCTTTGGGAAGGAAGACCTTGCTACAGTCTTTCAGTAGTTAAAGAGGGTTTATAAGAAAGATGAGGACAGCTTTCTGGTAAGGCCCTTTGCAGCGGGGTTTTAAGCTAAAAGATGGTAAATTCAGACTAGATATAAGAAAGAATTTTTTATGAGAGTGGTGAAAACCTGGAGCAGCTTGCCCAGAGAAATTGTGGATGCCCTGTCCCTGGAATCAAGGTCAGGTTGGATGGGGTTCATTTCAGAAGCAGCTGGACTTTTAAATATCCCTTCCAATCCCAGCTGTGATTCTATACTCTTAGCAGATCTTCCACATCAAAAATGCTACAGAAGCCAAAACCACTACAAGTTATTTTAAGAATCCACCTTCAGTCTGGCTAAGACCAATTTCCTAACACCCTGCAATATATCTCAAGGATGTAACTATTTCACAAAACCTCTTTTTGTAAAAGTGGCAGCACTGTATTTGCAAGGCTTACATGGAAACACGCATCACCTTGCTCAAGAGATGTCTGAAAAAACAGCTGTTTTTCCTTTGCAGTGCAGCATGAAACAGGGACTGAGTCAAGTTATAGAAATTTTCCTTTCTAATAAAATTGAGGTTAGACATGGAAAATTATCCCATGAACAAATGAGAGCTTGAAGCTTAATAGAAACATTTCAAAGAACTCAGGGAATTTGGCTACCCTATTTCTGAAGAAAAGTGACTAAAAATAAAATAATACAACTGTATTTTCTTCTGACCCAAATTGTAATTGTTTTAAATTGTTTAAAAATCCATGGGTAAACCCTATTTTTAAACAAAGACATTTTAAAAAACTTCAGATATTTACAATATTTTAGACACTACCGTTACTTGCTACATGTGATCAGCTTTAAGTAGACTATACTTTGTTTTGGTATGCCTGTATTTCTGTATTTCTAACACCTTAAAAACAATAATTACAATCATTATCTTTGTCATTTCAGCAGCATTAACAGATTTTATAAGAAATACAAGGCTTTTATTTAAGGAACATTTTGTCCCCTAGAAGGAAATTGTTTGCCTTAAGGCAGGGACTTATAAAACAAGAAATCTAACACTATTTTTCCTGTCTGCTCCCCTAGCTCCACAGTCCATGAAAGGACTGTGCCCTGGAACAGGGGAGACCCTACATACAGCTGGTGCTTTAGTGGTGGCATAGGCCTGCCCAGTAGATCCAAAAAGCTTTTTCCAGACTTCCAGTGCTGTAAGTCCTGGCTTCACAGTAGGAGCCTGAGACCCCTTCCAGCAGGGTGGCAAAGCCCAGTCAGGCTCAGACCTGGAGTGTGCAGCCCTACCCTGGAAAGGCTCCTGCAGCCACCTAACCCAGAGCTGCAGATGCTGCCTGGCAGCTTTAAATCTGGCCAGGTCCAGAATCCAGGTCAGGCTCAAATTCTCTGGAAATTTGTTAAAAAACAGACATTTTGGACAACACATTCAAGACTCAACAAAAAGGCATTTTAAAAGTAAATTCTTTTACTGTGCAATTCACAACAAATACCAACTGTGAGTTAGCTCATTACATAAACAGCAAGGGATTGAATTTTGGCTACCTTCAGTAACTCAGTCTCTATTGCTCTTTCTAAGGAGAATATCAGTCTCTAGTGAAATGTTAATTAAGCTTCTTGTTTCTCTTGATACCTATGTGAATTTTACCATATTGTCAGATTTTTTTTTTACAGTCACTAATAGATATTCTCACAAAAGCCTCCAACACAGGAAAGTAATTATCCCCATTTTGAAGCCAAAGTATAAAACACTGGCTGTAATGTACATGGTTGGCAAAGGGTATTTGTGGATGCACCAGAGCATTAACCTGATTTTTGAGTTCCTACTCCAGTCTGCTTTGCTGACCTTAGAACTTCTGTTTTCATATTTTTTTTCCCCTTACTGCAACAGTACAGTCTCAATGTCACGTTTTTGTCTTTCAGCTGCATCTACTCAATTATGAGTCAGTATCCCAAAAGAAGAACAAAGTGATTATACTGCAATGTGAATTTTCAGAATGTTTATCTGGTTATAGACATATGAATGAAAATAATGTTTGAGCATATAAATAGAAAATTAGAGCTTTATTGTGGCTTCTTTGAAAGCCTGGAATGCATCTCAGAAGACAGAAACGGAAACAAAAAAAAAGTCTTTATTCCAGCTGATAAATGTTTGTTCTCTCAATTCTTAAACCCATGGCAGAGAAGGCTAATGTAATAAGCCCACTATCAGTGGCTAGATGTATTAATTTAACTTTTATTTTGAACATAAGAATATTTAAAAAAAAATTCCAAAACTGCATTTTAAGGTGTTTAATTAATCAGCATATAGATAAAAATAGGCAAGAATTATGTGTATGTTTTGGTTTAGTGCAATTTTGGGAGAAAATCTGGGATGATTTTTTAAATGCTGAATTATTCTGAGAATGAATACCTTTTTTTTTTCCCAGAACCATTACATTTTTTTCTTTTGCTAGCTGAATGTGGGTTTTGAAATAGACTCAATCTCTACAGAGCTGCTTTTGTGCGTCAAATATATAAACTCTGGCCTCAGACCATCTTCTTGCATTACACAGTGATTCCCCAACAAGTCAAGAGCCACCTTGAGGGACTTTCCAGACCCTTTTCCTGTGATTGTGGGTTCAGCTATCCCATACACCACTAGCAGTATTTCCAAAACCTACAAAAGTTTATTCTCATTCTTAGTTTGAGACTAGAGGTATATAGAGGACATCCAGAAAAGATAAAAAGCCCAAATGCTGAGGTGGATCTGACATGACTTTAAGTATTTGCACTTTAGTAACTTCAGTACAAGTTTAACTCCCAGTTCTATTCACCCAAAGCCTTTTGGGGAGACAAGGACACGGTTGCCACGAGGGTGGGAGTGTTTGTGGAGCTCCAGCCCCATCCCTCCTCAGTGACCCTCAGTGCTCCACTTGCCTGTAAAGTAGACAGGACATTTAGTGGCAGAACCCTTTGTTCTAGGAGAGGAAGGGCCACAGTAAGTCCTAATCCTTTGTTTTTGGCATCACAAGAGTATCCACAGCAACTAAATGTGATGTGATACAGAAAGGAATGTGGCTTCAAGTGCCAGCAGCTGGTGAATGCCTGAGGTGCAAAAATCCTGTTGTCATGTGGATACCCCCAGCAACGCCATAAGCATGAAGCAAATGATATTCACACATCTGAAACACAAACTGGAAAAGGTTGGGTTTTGGCAAGTGTTATTTCTGCCTCAGACTTCAGTCTTCAGTCACTTTAGTCACCACAACAAAATACTTCGAGAGAGACAAAGATGGCAACTAAGTCCTCAAGGCACCTCTGTCAGTCACTGGGTGGCTATTTATTTAAAAGTTCAGTAGGAAATATAAGTAACTACATCAAATTTCTGCATTTCCCACTGTTTTTTTCAGAGTTCATTTATTATCTGTGTTGAATAAACAATGCAGGTGAGAAAACCAAGGATAAACCCAAAGTGTGGAGAGCAGTAAACTGCTTACAAGTTGGCCCTAGAACTTTGGATTTGGGAAAGTTCTTTTCCCAGACTCACCTCAGATTTGCCTTAAGAGTATGACAAAGACCTTTTTGTTGTGTCTTTAGAATACCTAGCACAATGGGGCCCTGATCCATGACTGCAGCCTCTGGGCATTGCCACAGTACAAACAAATAACAATAGCTTGCAGCCAAAGACATTGCTGAGAATTGCTTAGTAGGCAAGCAAGCTTCTTATAGAAGTGTGTGCTCTGAGCACTTGCTCAGTTCACAGAGCCTGGGCTTTCAGAGCACTCTTTGTTGGAAAAAGCAACTGTTGGAAATACCCTCTTGACCCTGAATCAGGGCCAAGATAGAAGATATTAGAGCCACTTTTCTGTACATATTACATCACTGAAAGAGTCTTCCAGGATGTGAGTTTGGTGTGTATTTGACCAAGGCCTGCTCCAATGTCACAGCACTTATGTCAAACAGCCATGGAGCAAACACATAGTAGGAAATAATTACACTACACATCTACCTATTTATGTAGTGCATACAGAGACTCGGCCGGGAAAAAAAAAAATCTGTCATTTCAGGCATTGGGCTGGTACACTGAAAACAAATACCTGTTTCCTGGCTCTGGCACAGGTAATTGCATGCCCTTTGGCAATTCACATCTTTCTTTTCCTCCTTAAAACAAAAGGAAAACAAGAATACTTCTCCTGCCTCACAGGCATCATAAAGATTTCCAAGCACTCTTAAACATTCAGGTGCTGTGTGATGAAGCCAAGGAGATATGTAGAAATTTAGACAAGTCCATCACTGAATTTGGGGTGAGAACTCAAACTGAAGTTATACAGAAAATAATTAATGGGTTGCATTGCTTCCACTGCATTTTTCCACCTAAATATGGGTGGGTCTGGCTTCAAAAGCATTACAGCCTTTCAGTAATTCCCCAGCTCCACTAATTTTGCACTTCTTCAATACTTAGAAAACAGTGCCAGTTTTAATATGTACAGAGTGTGTGAAAGTTGAGCAGTAATATTGACTTTTGAAAAATATGGCTGTCTTTCTGTGTCTAGGTTCATTACCACAGGGAGAATGTCCAACTTATATTTTCCAGATCATTAGACATATTACACACCAAGCCTAACACAAGTCTTTTTAGTTAAATTATATCAGTAAAGAGCCTTTCTGGAGTGCCTTCACTGCTGAGTGTGACTCAACACAGAGGGGGTAGGGCTGTACTCTGGTTCTTGGACTTCAGTTTTGTCACTTTTTCATGTGAACTGTCTCGATATTAGATTTTAGACCATGACTCTTGTTTATTTCTATCCAGAACAAAGTCTGTAGACAAAGTCAATATATTTTATCAGATTAACTAGCAGCCAAGTTTTCAGGCACACAGGTCATTCTTCATGCCTCTTTTTTCATTCTCTGCCATTGTAGGCCTCACCTGACTTAGTCATTTCTTACAGACAAAAAAAGACTTCTCAGGAAAGTCATTCCCTTTGGTGCATCTGCCAGCCACTGGGACAAAAAGATAGAAACATGGCAAACATCACTTCCCTATGAAGGAACTCTAGAAATGCCAAGATACAAGTGGGCCACCCTGTCCAATGGTGCACACAGGCTCAACTGTACACTGGGGTAGCACCATCCTTGCTCTAAGCACTGTTTTTCACTTCCTTGCACAAGAAATTTCTCACATGAAAATTTATGAGCCTTGTTTATTCTGTTCCCTCGTACATAATGAATTTCTTTAAAGCATATGGATATATACAAAACATTTTTTTTCCTCTCTTATCTAAAAAGACACCAAAGCTGTAGTTTTATTCCCAGCAGTTAGCTGTTTTCCCACCCATCCAGCAGTTCTTCCTGTCTCACAGTTATTTCTTTCTCAATGGAGATATCTTGATTGGTTTCTGTGGGCTATCTTGCCTTGCTCTGCAGTTCTCCCTGTCATTTCTGTTCTGCAGAGAGCAATTCAGGTGTTTTCAGCATGTTCAGACAGCATATGGGGACCCTGCTTATCAGCAGAGTTACATCCAGCCACAACAGTGATGGGCAGTGATAGAAGTGGGGAGTTGCAATGGTACTCCTCTTATGCAGGGGGACCTGCCCCACTACCTGCAGTAGAAACTTCTGGCAGTATTTATGCCTCTCATAAAAGAAGCAGAAGATAAAAAAGTACAGGAAGAAAGTAAGGATCCAACCTGCCTCTTGAATATAGAATTGAAGGTAAATATGTTTTCCATATAGGAAGTAGTCATAGGAGTAATGATTGGCACAAAATGCAGAAATTTAGGGGTAGAATTAGAGTATAAGAGCAGCTTTAGCAGTTTAAAAGACACAGCACTGTTAATGATCTTTTTTCAGTCAGACCCAATTACAACTGTTTACAGAGTCCTTTCTCTTTCCCTCAGAGGCTTTGGCTGAATTCCCATTATTTCCGGGACCAAACCCAATTATGCCACTGACCACAGCATTCTGAGTGCTTATTGCAATTCCATGGCAAGGACAGGGAACTCCCAGGAACAAGAAAGAAATTGATTTGCTCCATGCTGTACCTGGAAACAGCTTCCAAAGCAACATGTTATGCCAAATAACCATGCCTCAGAGCAGCCAATTAATTTGTGCAATTCTAGATTACAACTAAGACTATTTCTTATCTTTTCTTTTTGAAAAGCATTTTTTTCCAGGTAAAAAATATTGGCAGAGTTTCCCCTTGCCTGAAATTTCAGAGCTCTGTATTTTCATAAACACAGTGCTAGGAGGCAATTAAAAGGTGGTGAGTTGGGGGAAAAGGGTGTTAGGGGTGAAGTAGGATATAACAGGTTAAACTCACAAAGCACTTGTACATACCATCTGTGGTATGTACAGGGAAGCCATCAGTTCTTAGAAAAACTCATGTTATCCCAGGTCTGACCCATCTCAGCAAATGTGCTTACTCACACCAGCAAGAAAACATGTTTGAAATGCACTGCAAGATGATTTATTGACATATTTCATACCATCATTTCAGTTTATATCAGCATTCAGACAGGCTGATCTCTTCTACTCAAGATTGTTATCAGTTTTTCTGTCATTGCTGAGTACCATAAGATATTAGCAACCAAGAAAAAAGTACACAGGACAGAAGAGAAAACTCTCCCTTTTAAGAAACAATTGAGATTCCTATGTGAGTGTAAGGCAGTTCAGTAAGCACAGAGCAAGCACAGCAGCATGTGACAGCTGCAGAAGGAATGCCCTGTGGAACAGAGAGCATTTCAGGAGGGCTTAGTCACTACAAAGTGAGGTGAGAGTTGTAAGAACTAGCATTTCTAAGCGAGCCCTTTGGCAAACTGTGAAAAGAAGACATTTGGAGGGTCTAGGTTAGGAGAGATGCAACCACTGGCTAAAATTAACCCAAGTATGTGCAAGCCAGCAGGAAAGGAATTTTAGTTTTTATGCAATGTATAAGAAATGCATAAAGGTCTTTGAGCACATAGGGCAATTATGGGAACATTTGATAGTGTTCAAGTATTCCAATAAGATTAAAGAAAATGCCATCACATTGAACATGGATGCTCTTCAGATGGGTGAAAAAATGGGCATTTGCCAATTAACCATATCAGGGACTTATCCTCCACATTTTACTTAGCTGAAGTTAACTATGTGATTTACCTTACAAGGCACAGCACTTTTGGGAAACTGTTACCATCACAAACATGGTCAAAGCTTCATGGACAACTGCAGCATCTCAAAATCTAGTGTCACCACATAATTTTGATTTCTCTCATCTTGTAAGCTGATCTGATAAAATTAAATACAAAGACAGAAGCAGACAGTATCTTGTCTTCCATGACTATATCCCAAGAAAGTTTTAAGCTGTAACTGGAGTATGCATTCTCATCCACTGAGGTCTTTTTGGGGGTTTTTTTGGTGGTGGGGGGTGTGTTTGTTCTGTTTTGTTCTTGGTGGTGGTGGTTTTGGGGGTTTTTGTTTGTTTGGTTTGGGTTTTTTGTCTGTTTGTTTTTGGTTGGTTGGGTTTTTTTTAGTTTCTAAATCTCATTTTACTCACTCAGCACTCACCTCCACCAAATTTGTCTGGACTCAGAAGCCAATACCCTGCACAGTCCTAGGTCTGCCCGTCATAAAATTGATTCAGTCAGCCCAGCCCAGGATTCAGAGCAGAATTTCTTGGTAGTCTAGGCCTTGAAGGCCTAATGCTTCAACAATCAATCATTTTTTTCCAGAGATTAGGAAATCCTCTGAAGAACCCTAATCCAACTAAACACTTAAGTAGGTGCCCTACTTTCAACATGAGCCTCCTTTGTTGAGTGGAACAAAGAAATACATAGGAGAGTATACTTGAAGGCCAGACAGGAAGCCTGAAAGATGAGGCAGGAATAAGGTACAAGATTCTGATTCCTACTTGCATATGAAAAGTACTCATTCACTACAAGTTTCTCAAATTACTTCTTTAATGAGCAGCACTGAAAAGAAAATATATAAATACACAATAACTTTCTATTGGTTCTTGGATTTAGTTGGACTAGCTCTCACAGAAATTTGAAAAGAACAAAGCTGGTCATTCCTTGATGAATTCTCACCTTTCTCCAAAGGGAAGCTGCAGTTTGTATAAATAATAGGGATTTATTTTCTCTGGCCTGACTTTGAGGATTTCTTGCAGGCACAGGAATATTGTCATCATTGTAATCAACAGTGACAGCAGCACATAAGTTCACTGGTAATTTTACTGAGGTAGTGAACTGCTATAGCCTAAAGTACAGTCCTGCTCACCTGGATGGGCTTGTGCATTCCACCATCACACAATATGTGGCCAAGTATTTTGTCACATAGAAACTGCCTGAGATGGAAAAATATAAATGCCCCTTCTCACAGCTCCAGAGAACTGGATATTACTCTGCTCTACACCTCTTCCTAAGCAAAAATCAAGCTCTTCATGCTGTAACACTCCCCCAGGTGACTATCTGGAAGTGATAAGCCTTATCTGCTTTCTCCACATCTGCATTCCTATAATTTTCTTTTCTCTCTCTGTGACCTGCCTTTCCTTGTCTTTCTGGTCTTCTTTTTCATCACACCTTTTTGCTTCAGTTAAAAGCAAAGAAATATATGTTTCCTTTCTTCAAGCTGAGCTTTAGCATATTTTTTGACCAGAGACTCCATGGCTATAGCAACATTCATGTGCCTCCATAGCTGCAAGGCCAAATACTTGGAAAGAATTTGAAAAGGAATGACTAACTGTTGAGGTTTAGGAATGGTATTCCCCAATTTAGATTCCCAGTGAAACACTCCAAACCATGCTCTGCTCGTTCACCCTCCACCTCCCCTTCCTCCTCCCCCTGTGGTGGGCTGGAGAGGAGAACTGGAGGCACAAAAGGTAAAGATCACAGGCTGAATTAAGAGTAATTGACTGGAAGCATCAATGAGATACAAAAATGAACAGTCACTGCAACAACATTAATAACAGAGTGTGCAAGAGAGGTGAACAATTAAGGCACAAGTGCTCACTAGATGGACACTGGCAATACCCAGCTGCTCCTCCACATTTCCTGAGTGGAAGGAACCCCTTCCCACCCACCCCCTGCACATGGTGTGAGGTTGTAGAGAATAACCTCAGGGTGCTAGCCATGCCCCTCCTGGCTACTGCAAAAATTAAGCTTGTCCTGGCTGGAACCAGGACACAGATGAAGAAGAAATGCATCTTTCCAGCTCAAGGGCAGTGGTAATTAGCTCACAGACTGATACTAGCAGTGTCAAATCCTTTATGTACCTTCTGTACTTTAGACAGTATTATAAAATTGGATAAAAGTGGGTATTACTAATAGCTCTTCTTTTTTTTTTGTTTTTTTTTTTTGTCTAGGTCACTATATTTTAGGGATGTTTACCCCTAACTTTATCTCTCATCCATTGCTCTAGTGCTGTTTTACTGTTCTCCTGGAAGGAACACCTTCTAATAGCACACTACTGCTTGCCTGTAGTCTGCCCTCCTTCTCCCTCTCCCTGTAGCTTCTTTAATCTGTTTACACAGTTAAAACCAAGCACAAGCATTTCTATGTTTCAGATGGTTATTTTCCATTCTGTTTGCAATTCTACTTTTCAGAAGCTTTATGAATCTGTTAGGAACCAATTTTTGGGGCCAGTACCAGGCAGGTTCAAGACTGATCATGGCATTTCAGGTCAGAAATATAACAACTCATTTAAAAGACCAGTTCTCACATTAATTCACCTTCATAATAAAGCCCTGAGGCAATGAAAGACCACAAAACCAAATACTAACTCAACATGAGACAATGGGTCACTTCAGCTTTAGTGACTATTAAGATACTATATTTATTCTTCAAACCCCCATACATATGGTGGAACTTGTTTTTCGTGTATGCTGTAGGATTTGTATTGTATGTGTTGAAAGACTTTTTTTTTTTCTTCCTGGTAGTAGGGAATCTGTGCTATTTGCACATTGCAAAACTTGTCCCACAGGTATGTTGTGAAATTTTATTGGGTATTTCACAGTTTGTGATTGATGTCATGTAAAAGTTGTCCAGCTCAGCTTTGTATTTTACTGATTTATGAGTACTGCATAAATGTGATTTGTTGTTTGGTTTTCCTGGGATGCAAGGCTAATACTACCATTTAAAAAGTCAACACTAACTTATACTTTCCTTTATGACCTTGAAAGAATTGTTAAAGCACAAACTGTATATCTGTGTGTATTCTTTAGCATGGAATAGAGCAGTATTCAACCTTGGTTGTCTTAAATAGGTGTTTATGAAATTGAATTTACTGGAAATAGAATTCCCACTTGCTTTTATAGAAATATGGGGGGGTTTTTGATACTATCTATGGGGAAACCCCAGTAATTGTCTGGTTACCATGGGTTTTGAATAGGCAGCAACCACTGGGTTAGTGAGTTTTACACAGCAAAGTGACATATGTTGTATCTGGGTGTACAGCCCAAGAATATGTATGGAGCAGGATACTAGAAATGCTGCTAGGGATCCTCAGTGAAAGGGAAAGCATCTATTCCTCTTCATGAACATTTAGGCCTACATTTATTTTCCAAACAGAGTAAATCATGCCAACCATCTCTAAGCTTCCCCTGCTCCCTTTCTCTTTGTATGTGACAAAAGTGCTCATGTTTTCTTACTTAAGAAATCATAGACCGTTCCGTAGTTGAAGGTGAAATATGTCTAAGAACAGTAGGATTACTTAAAGTGTCAAGAGGAAGTCACTATCTGGACTATAAAGGAGCCTGTCTAAATTATTTGTATTTGTCTCTATTTTTGTGTGTAAAATACAATGAAAACGGATAAGATGGGATTTACCCACCTATCTCTTTTATATGCAGTTCCAAGCAAGTCTAAGTTCTAGGCAATTAAAATCCTTTAGCTTTATTTTAAAATTACCACACATTGATGGGTTTTTCATGCTAAATCATTTCAGTGATTGAATTAACAGCCTTTTCAGTTTCATAGGCTGCTACACCTCCAGTCAAAGTATACCAGACCTAATATAATTAATGTCTCCCTTTCACCACTTGGTTTAAAGAACTGTGCTTGTACCAGAGCCATTTTACCATGCTCACACTCCAAATGCAGTCCATTACTGTTAGTATCTGGATCACTTTACAAATGCAAACTATTACAATTATTCATGTCTGAAATGGCTTCTACATTTCTCAGTCTCAGCTGGAGCCAAACAGGAGCACCAAAATACTACAGGAAATATTTTCTTTGTAGTATATTTGGGCATACCCAAAACCTTCATTTTAGGAGTGTTAGGCTGTTTATAAAGCAGGCAAGCTATTGTATTCTCCTTCACCATATAAGAGCTTGAGTTTCTGTCAGATTTGTCTACTTCTGTGCTACTCACAAAAAGTTAATTTTACATGGGGGGAAAAAACATGAAGGTCTGTCTAAACTGGCTTCCTTTCCAGAAATTAGTAAGTATTTTATCTCACACAAATCAATTTTCTTATAATAGATCTCCCTGAATAAAGTTGAAAGAAGGTTCAAAAGATGCAGGCAAAACCAGACATCACTTCTGTGGCATCCTGGTATCTCCATTGCACTGGCACCACAGTAGGCTGGTCTTTGCCCAGCACTTAGAAAAGCTTTGAGATCTGGACCTCAGCTTAGCAAAGTGCTCCCCACCCAGCTGTGGAAGGGAGGGAAGGATGACCACTACCTGCAAGCACTAATTTAAAATCATGAACCTACCTTGTTTCATTATTTCAAAAACCTAACTCTGAATGGCAACATTTCTTTCCTTTTATCACCAACCTCCAAGTTTCCACTCCCAGGGAAGCAGTGGCAGCCAGCCATGCATGGAGAAACCTGGTGCTGTCCTGGCTGAGCCAGGTCCCAGCAGGCAGGAAGCCCTGCTGGGCTGTCTGAACCACCACAGCTTCAGGTCAGTGGCTGTTTGATTTGCACATACCTGAAATATTGTGTGCAGCAGTAAAATCACCCTTCCCAAATGAGTGTGTCTTTTCCCTCCACATGCATGCATTCCCAGAGGGACCAAACCTTCTTCTCAGTATGTACTTCAGATCTGCTGCCAATGCATGAAAGATGATGAGCAGGAAGATATGATTGCTTAGTTTCAACAGAAAAAACTATCCTTTAGTCAGCAAATGGATAATTATCTTCAAATTAATCAAAGTGATCTTGAATCTGAAGAGGATTTACTTTAGAACAGAAAAGTGTTGGTAAAAAAAGTCAACTTCCTCCCCACTCAAACTTTTCTGTTTTTCTCAGACTGAATCAGAAATAATTAATTTTGGAAGTTCAGAAATAGTTTATGAACTCTTACTTCTTCCAGCTCTTCTGTGTTGTGTCTGCACTTCTGGGTTCCAGATAAACCTGGAAGTAAATGTGAAATAATGGTCTCATGGCATTTTGGCAGGAACCTCTGGAAACCTCACAAAACAGCTTTTTTCAGACTCAAGGCTGATTTTAAAAGCACATTTTAAGAAATACATTTTTTCTGTCAAAAAACTTACTTTTTCATGTGTCAGTATGCATGATTTTAAAAATATCTAATTAAAAAAGCCATGAAAAAAATATACGAGAATCAATTTTAAAAGTTTATGGAGACAGCTCCAAGGTGCAATGTTATATCTGAATCTAGTTCAATATTGAGGACATTTAGATACAGAAATAGAACCTACGTTGGGGTCTTATTTCCAGTGTGAATCTCAACCAAACCATCTTTGCAATTGTCCCTATCCCCCCAGTTAATGTATTAATCTAGCTGTGTTTAACAGATATATATTGTCAGCACATATATAAACTTAAGTTGCTGTCACACCAGGATCTACTTCCACATGCAAACCCAGCTTTAAAAACCAAGTATGTATAAGGAGGTTGTCTCTTTCGGTGACAGAGATCACTTTTAGCTGGAATAAAGGGGCCACAGCTTTCATAGTGAAAGAGGCAGTTATGTAGCAATAAAGTCTTATAGAGTGGCAAAGTAGGAGGGCCTCATGTCCTGCTATCTGCCCACTGACCACAGTGCCTGCTCCTCATTCCCTGGGACAGGGAACAAAGGTTGATGGTAACTCACTTTGCTCATTAATCTTCTAGGTGATATAGGCATTTGTGTTCTCTGTGCCTCATATTACCACGTGTAAATTCAACAGGATATAATTGTATTTATTTCTAAAAATCTGAAAACTTCCACATTTATATATATGCTGGGACTACATATATTTTTACATTGAAAAGCTAGAAGCATGTAGGTTTTTACTGATCCCCATTATTAATTTTGCTAAGTGAAAATCAAATTCTGCAAAGTGTATTTTTATATGTACAGTGCCTTGACTTTCTGCTAATTTCAATACTCATTGTCTGTTGTTACTGCTCCAGAACTAAAACAGTTCTTAAAATTGTGGCTTTGTTAAAGACCAGGCAAATTTGGTCTGGCTCAGTGCTTAATAAACGTCATTTTCTCGTAAGATCTGATTGGTTTTTCCCAAAATTTTTGCATTGCTTTATTTCTGAGTATTTAAACACATGTAGATTGATTTGACCCCGTTCCTTACAGAGTCCCTAAATGTTATGCAACAGTAACACAAATCAATATCAAAGCTGTGTCCTGTGCCACTGATTAATTCATTCACTATATTTGCACAAAATTCTACCACAGACAGTCTGAGCAAGAGAAAAGCATTTGCTTATCCATGGCAAAGAGTCCTACATGGCACCACTTTGGAGGACCACCACAGCTCATTTTACATGGTCACCTCAAAAAAATCCTTTCCAAATGAAAATCACTGCAGTGCTGCAGGACCTGACACACTGATCTCAACCACAGGTGGTGCTGGGGAACAGAATTCATTTTGTCTTCTCACAAGGGTGTGTTCCAAAGTAAGAGCTCTCCTGACCTATACATCAGAAAGATGGAGAACTTAAATCAGAATCACACTTCACTGGCAAATAAGTGGGTTCAAATTTTTAAGCCATGCAAAGCAAAATTGCAAGGCATATTGACAAGAACCTGGATGCCAGCTTGGATTTCCAAGTTTCAAATTCAGATGTTTGATCCAATCTTCAAAAAACAGTATTAGAGAACAATGTTCACATGGTGAAATGTTCAAAAGAATAAACCTGCTGTTCTGAAGGTGAAATAACACAAAGCCACCCAGGCCTTTATACCCCTTGTCAGGGCTATATGTACATGAGGAAATGCAGATGAGTGACTTAAAAGCATATTTGCTTCCAAATATAACATACAAACAGTACATTTGGAAGAAGGCTGACATTAAGGATCATGAAGGACATATCCCAAAATGCACCAGGGAGAGACTGCAAAAAGATCTTAAGGACCCTTTTAATAAATAAGCCATTAAGCAGATTCAGTGTCTACAGCTTGATTAAAGCTGCTGAAATTATTATTCATGCTGGAAGTTCACCTAACAATAATCTACTATGTGCAGTGTTTGCAGAGAAGGCAGAAGCACCTGGATAAAAATAGGTACCCTAAAATTCTCTGCAGGTGTGTAACTCTTTCATCTCCTCAGCAAAATGTCAACTATGCTATATAATCCCTATATACATATATAATCACTATGCTATATAATGGCCAGGACGTGGAGGTTATCCTACACCACCTCACATCATTGCTGGGGTGGGGAAAAGGAGCCTCTTCAGAGGAGGAGGAGTTCCTTCCAGTGGAGCGAGGGTGGCAGAGGGAGCGGTGGGATATCGCGGTTCCAAAGCGGAGCGAGAGGCTGGGTACCGCCGTTCCTGAGCTGGAGGGAGCAGATGGGAGATGTCTGCTGTTGGGAGTTCCTGGGATGAGCAATAATGTTTTTTTTCTTACCCTCTATTTTGTTTCTGTTACTGTTTATTTTCTTATCTCACTGCTGTTTCCAGTAAATTGTTCTAATCTCAACCCATGATCTTTATCTTCTGTGCCTCCAATTCTCCTCTCCATTCTGCCACAGATGAGGGTGAGGGGAAGAGTGGAAGGAGAGACGTATGTGGCCTGGAGTGATTTCAGGGGAAATACTACATTGGAGAATACCATTCCTAAGCCATGGCAGGTAGAAAAGAGAACTGTTCATCATGAGTGCTCAGCACAGCTGGAAGGAGCAGGCTGTGTCCTAGACAGCCACAGACAAAGGCTCTGTTCTCTTCTAACTGAACCATACCCTGGCAAAGGGTCACTGCACCCCCCAGGCCATCGTGGTCTTCTGGTCCTAGTGAGGTGTAATGACAAAGCTCAGTTTCCCACTCCTCAACCCTCCCCAGAATGACAAAGAGGATATTCTTATCATTTCCCTCATCCCACAATTATTTACTGTAATTCCCCCTTTCTTACTAATCACTCTCTTCCCATGGATGAACCCTTAAGATGTAAAAAGGTTATGCCATGAAGCTACAGAAACTTTTGGAAAATCCTTCTATTTTGTTATATTAAGCCCACAAGGGCCATCAGTGACAATCCAAGGTAGCCATTTAGTTGACTCTTCCATCTCTTTACTGTGAATTGCTGACAAGAACTGCTTTTGCAAGAGGAGACTAAATAAAGACGAAATATCCTAAAAGCAGCAAGTCCCTAACAAAAAGAAAAAAAAAAAAAAAAAAAGCACCTAGGATTCAGTTGCTGCAGAACTGCTGGCTGAAATTTTTTTCACTCATAGCCCATGCAAAGCCAATGCTCTAAAAATTGGAGTGTGGAAGGACAGTTCACTGCAAGTGGTTTCTGCAGGCAGCCTAATTGCCTGGGCTAAGCAGGGCCAACTGCACGTGCCTGCCTGACTTTCAGTGTACAAAACATGCTCAGGAAGAACATTTGGTCAGGAATAAAATTTTAGCTACTTCTTGTGTTCACAGAACAGAATTTGAGGACTTTGGTCCTGACCTCTGGGTCAATACCCATAGGTGGCCAGAGCTGAAGCATCTCAGTTAAGTTATGGGATTCCTTTTTCTTCTGGATGTGTGTGGAGGTGTATTGGGGATGGGGTAGGAGGAGGGTGCAATGTGTGCATGCAAAGCACTGTAAGGAACTTTTTGAAATGAAGAGCATTGTTGCATTGAGAATGAGTCTGGAATTGGTTTCCTATTAAGATACAGTACATAACTCTCAGGCATGTTTGTGTTTGCAAAAACTGCTTTCCTCAACTACACGGTAGTTGTGTTTTAAACTCTTTTTTTTTCCCCAAACAAAAGACAGAAGCTTAAAAACTCTGATAATGACATGACTCCAGCCATTAGGGCCCTTGGCCCTGGTGTTTGTCATTTAATCCACTTCTGTGTGGTGATTTTTATGGGAACTCTTTATGGCTAGCACTCCATCCTTAATAAAATGGACAGAACATTTACTCATTAGAGCACATTCCTTCAGAGAAACAGTGAGAGGAAAGAGATTAACAGAAGATTATGTAACCAGAACCAATTAAAGGCAATATCCTAAATTATTTAAATTTTAGGGCTCCTTGCCATTAGCATGACTGAGGCTGTGGTGCCAATACAACTTTCCATTGCATTTTTCCTCTTCCATCCTCTTAGAACAAGTATCCATATTAGAATATCCTCCTAGAGATCTACTGGACCTTGCCATGTTGCAAGGGATGCAGAGAGCAATGCAGACTGTGTGAGTTGAGGACATGATATAGTTCTGAGGCTGTTCACATCCACATTGCTTTTTTTCTATATATCTCAATGAAGTGTATCTCCCTGCAGCTAACAAATTGAAATCACATCAGCCCTCACTTTACTAACAACGAAGCTTAAACTTTGCAGCTGTTTAGTTGCACCAAGCATAAGCTAAGGACTTCTGATCCATGAGCATATTGCACAGAACTGAAAGAGCACTGAGTCTTTTCAGGTCAGCAGAATGTGCTGACCCCCACTGTGCCAACACTTCTGCTCACACAAGTGCTGTGGAAACATTGGTAACCACAAGGAATTGAGGGTCTAGTTTTGTTTTTCAGTCCTAGCTCACCAGAAATCTCAGAGCTTCTTATATCTCAAAGCTTCCTACAGAGCAATTTCTTTGCTGTGGGTGGTAAAAGAGGAAATTGCAGTGTTTGCCCCACCTGCTGATTGCTTACAAGGTTATAAAAAATTGGCAGGTAGAAAAATGTCAGCAGGTGTGTCTGCCTTTCAGACCTCATCATCCATGACTGTTTTGGTCCATTTGAGCTACTCCTCCTATGCTGAGAGCAGTTTTGAGGTTAAGAGCACTCCTAAATGACCCCATTTGTGTTCTACACTACAACTGTGTCTGTCTCAGGTAATTTGTACTCTCCTGTTCAGTCATTAAAACTGAGCCTTTCTTGAATTATAAACTCTGTGAATAGTTTTGATATTTTCTTCATAAAAATATTTTCTTATCATGTACAGGCTTTAGTGAAGAAGTACTGTTTTTGCCTTCAGGCTCTCTAATGGCATATATCATTTGCACAGCAACTTCTTGCCTGTTCTGCTACTCAGCTACACACCAGAATTTGCATTAGGGCTCTTACACTAAAATTCTATTCTGAATCATTTTATGTAATCATGTATAATTTTTTTATTTTTACATAGAGTTTTTGTAACACAATAAATTAAACTCACAAAAAGATGTTTGGAAAAATTGTTCCCTATTGAGTAGCAGAGGAGTATTCATAATTGGTTTCTTCTGATTTATTCTAGTACCTGTCCTGTCAGTGTGAGATGTCCTATCATCCCCCTAACCTCTGGGGGTGAACTGATCTGCAGATGTGAATGTCAGAATTTGGGTGTTTTTCACAAGACATTGCCTGAAGTTATAAGGGGATAGCAATTCAGCTTTTCCCAAATAATGTGTTCTTTCAAGATATCTCAAGGTAGGAACTCCACAAATACAATAAACAGTGATATCATTGTGGAAGCTGGTGCTTCAATCAACATCTGAACACATGGAAGTGAACAAGGAAGTTCTGGCAAAGAAAGATGAATCTACCTCGACTTCTACCATGTCACAGCTTTTTAGCTGCAGAGAATTGCTCTGGAAATGGGATGGTGACTACCATGAAATTCACTGTGAGAAGGACTAATAGAAGAGAACTCTTTTCAAGAAAACCAGATTTACTCTGAGGCCCATTAAATTCTCTTCATAGTCCTATTATTGCTTCCCCTTATATCAGTAAAACCACATTTCCTCAAAGTTACCTAAGGAACCCAATACATGGGGCAAAAAATACTTCAGCCAGTAATATGTAACTATTCTTTCTGAGATCACAATGAAATATTTTGCATTTGGTTAAACTATCAATAGTAAAACATTGTTTATAAATCAGAATGGTTTTTCAGCAACAAAACAGTAAAGGAGAGGCAAAACAACATTTCTTCTCCTTTTAGGTGAGCCAAAAGCTTCTATTATGAATTATCTGCCTTTAAATTAAAAAAAAAATCTTGATGGTTACATTTTTTATTATGTTTGTATTTTAGTACAAACAAGAAACAACAGCAAAACAGAAATGAACCCTACATCTTTCCATCTGCAATCTCAAAATAAACAAAAGGAGCTCACTATGTCATCTTGACTACTATAAGGCAGTAAATAAGGGGTTGATCCTGCTCCCAAACAGAGTAATGATGGCATTTTGTTCTACTCCAGTGAGAAAAGAACTGGGATAATATACTCCAGCTATTCTGAGAAATTAATTGGTACAAGCCCTCCCATTTCAGGAGCTCATTAACTGTTCTGAGTCCTAAATGAGTTGGGCATTTCAGAAACATCCTTTCCTTTCACCTTTGTTAAACCTGGTAGCAATGTTGATAATATTTCTTTCAGAGCTGATGAACCCCATTTAAAATGGCTTACTAAAACATGTGCCACCTTTCCTCAAAGCTAATGCTCATTGCTTGCCCTAGCTGAAAAATTGGCTTCCCATCAAAGACATTTCTTAAAATTCCTGTGTATTATTAAAACTTGTCCTTGCCCTGATATATTTCATTAGGGAAACCTTTCACTGGCTCCAGATGTATGTGATAAAAATCCATGCGCATATAAATATTTTTATTTAAATTCTGTGACTTTTAAAAGGCTGGCTGCAGGAGAATGTATTCAATGCAAGTAGTTACACCTTAGATGGGCACTGCTTAAATTGTCATTCACCGGCAATGTGACTGCCATTCACAGGGTGACATCAGACCCTGTCACTTCAGCAGCAGGATGGATTTTTTAATTTTTAAATGTTTTCGGAGAAGAATGGTCTAATGGATGTAGCCACTACATCTAGGGACCCAGTGAAGTCTTATGTCAGGTCAGCCATATCTTCTATGAAACGTTTTTGCTGCTCTTTTTACATTTGTCTGCATTCCTGCAGTATAAATGTAAGGAGAGTGTTGGTGTCGTTAATGTCAATGAAAAGACACAGGAGCTGCATAAAACAGGCACTGAACTAAGCATGTGCTCCTGTTTTTACTTTCAGCAGTCTGAGACTGGAAAACAGGTCCAGGAGGGCAGGCAGAGCTCATGCTTTGTTTCTCTTTCTCTCTCTGTGGGTCTGACACCATGCCAGGGAGCTTGGGTTCCCTCCAGGGGTGGGTTCCTCACCATGTCCTCCACTTGGAGGTAACTCAGAAGTGGTTCAGATTAGATTAGCAGAACACTGCTGAGTAGACAGTACCAAATTAATTAAAAATTGAGCCCAACAGAACCACAGAGGCCAGAGTTGATTTCACCATGGCCACACAGAGGATGCCAGCACAGAGCCAAACTTCTTGGGCAGTGGGAGCCTCCAGTGCCGGTGCCAGGGCTGGACCCTGGAGCTCCTCATCAAACCAGGCCTGGCTGCATGGCTGAGGAAGAGTGATGCAGACAAACACATCCCAGTGGCCTTCAAACCTATTTGGGTTTACAAGTGGGTTTTAAGAGGCTCAGGGCTGCTCTGTGAAAGTTTTCAGCTTCATTTCAGATAGTTGCAGCTGAGAACCCTGAAGCTGGCCAAATTTCCAGTGAAACTATTTGTTAGTTTTCAGTTTATCACACAGATGATATACATGGCTATCATGTTTCTTGTGGGTTTTTGTTTTCCTCCACACTCCATAAAATATTTTATATTTATTCCAAAAGATGCCTGAATATTTGCAAGCTGAGAAGAGTAATCTTCAAAATGTGACAGAAGAACTTATGTTTCTATTTATTTAACTCATTTAAAAAAATATGTACCCCTGGCTTTTGCTCAAACTGTAAATGTTTCTCTCAAGGAAGGTTTTATAGGACTCAAACCCAACACATTTTGCAGCTGCTGACACCTACAGAAACCTACACACAGCTCTTGTAGGGTACATTATTTAGCAGCTATTCTGCTTTATGGTTTCTGACTTGGCACACTGTCTTTTGTATATTTTACTGTCTAAACAAATGAAAGTGTAGGGACTATGGGAAGTAGCAGTAGGGATGTGAATAGGATCCAGAGCCTTCAAGACATAGGAGACAAAGATATCAGTGTCTCAGACTGGGTGGGCAGAGTGTGGCAGGTGAGGTTCCATCTGCCCAGAGGCTATAAGATGTGATACAGAACTTGGGCAGAATGGCAGGAAGCAGAAGGCCAGGCTGCTCCTGGAAGATGGAGAAGTAAAATATAAAAAATAGTCTACACTGAAGAATGGGTTATAACAGAGACTTTGGATACTGGCCTCAATCTAAACAGTCAGTTCAAGAGAGTCAATTTGAACTGGTTCAAGCACAGATTACAGAGCACAAAGTCACAAAGGAACAGTGCTTGGTGCTCTGCAAACAGATACAACTATCCTTCTTCGGGAGCTAACGGAGAATTTAAGACAGAGAATATAGTTCAGGCCTATCCAAT
Source organism: Dicaeum eximium (assembly GCA_013396995.1). NCBI lineage: Eukaryota > Metazoa > Chordata > Aves > Passeriformes > Dicaeidae > Dicaeum > Dicaeum eximium. The sequence continues at coordinate 270,497 of VWZP01006230.1, forward strand.
ACTTGTTGGTACTTTCAACTATAAATAAATGAAGTAGAACTGTTAGAAAAATGTTTTGGAAAGGAAGTAAAAATAAATTTTACTGCACTTGTGTACATTATTCACACATGTGAGATTTCTGGTCTGGTCTTAACTCAGTTGTAGCCCATGCTAAGACAGCATATGCCTTATATGATGGTTTGCTTTCATATTCCTAGCAAATTCCAAACTCCTCTTCAGATCAAGGGCAACCTGGCCATGGAAGAAACACAGGACTGGATCTTTGCTTACAAACTATGCAGGGCTATGTTGCTCACAAGCATATTAATTCACAAAATGGAGGGAGAATAAATACTACAGAACACAGACTTGAACAATTTTTTCTTTGTTCCCTACAAAATCAAATTTGTTCTAATTTGGATAACGTTCTTCAATGAACAGCAATAAAGGAGACCTCTGTGACATTTGACACCACTGTATTTCTCCTTCTCAACTAAATCAGCTGTTGTGAACATTTGTCTGTAGGATGGGTAATGATGTAGAAAGAGTTAAAAATAACATCAAAGGAAGGGGGAGAACTGTCAGCTGTAGCATGGCTGATAAAAGTTACTTTTCAGGTACTTCGAAGAGCCAAGGATGTGCTCTGGTGCATTTTAATACATAGAAGAGACCTATTTTATAGCCTAATCGAATTTGATGGAGCTATTCAGCTTAGGTTGGACCAGACACAATAGCATATCACATGGAAAGCAGCATCTGGCTCAATATGATAGAACTCCTACCATAACAAATAATTTAATGAATGTTCACCACTCCCAGAGGTGCTTAAATTGCATAAGCGGATTAAAACACATTTAAACCTGTTAGTGTGCCAGTCCTGAAACACTGTTACAAACCAGCTGAAAATTCTGCAACAGTACAGCTTCTCAGCTGCCAGAGTTCTGACTGTGCCTTTTTTTTTTCTACTGATTTCAGCATCCTGGAGCATTGTGTGCTTCTAGCAGGGAGAGCTTATGGTGAGGCAGAGATCTTGTGTGTTACTTTTCCACCCATTTATGAAATGGTCTTCATAAGGAGTGAACCAGACTGTCAGCTGATGCACAGATGAGGACAGAACCACTGACACAAGCTGGAGCCTCTCTAGTTCACACCATGTGAGAACAGGGTGCTCCATTTCTTCAGATACTTTGAAAATATTTTCTCCTTTTACCACAGCCTCTACTAAAATTATCACTAGTATTTTTTTGCCTCACTACTGTTAGTTTCAAAGCATTTTTAAAGTGAGAAGGACATGAGATACCACCTCCTTCATGGCAAAGTAGCCTGAGAAAGAGGTAGATCAAGTAGCTTGATCTAAAAAAAAATAAAATTAACCCACATCTGAGAACAGAGCTCACGATAAAGTTGTAATGACAATGTAACTATACTTCTTTTACACCAGGTTTTTTATCTCTGACTAGATCTAAGGTGGTTTTTGAGTGCACCTCTCACAAAGGCTATATGCTGTACACATCCAAGCTTCATTTGCCACAACCAGCAGCTGTTGCATACTTCACCCTTCCCCTAAATGGTCTCCTAGGCCACCAGTTCAGACATGTGTCCAACTTCCCAATCATCCTTTCTGCCTTGCTGACTTCTATTGCTTGTTTACATTGCATAAATACCACATTCCTTCCCAGCCCCAAATTTAGCTCTAAAAGTGCTTTACAACCCATGAAGGCTAATTTCATCTCACATCTGGCTGGACACATAAAGGAGAAGCCTACAGAGAATATGTGATGTGAAAAATTTCTCTAAATATAATTAACAAAACAATTGAAAGGGAGGAAAAACCTCAAACTTTCCTATAAAAGAAAAAGTGTGTTTTTATGGGGTAGGACGATGTGAAGGAAGGAACAAAGGTGTCAAAGGAAAAGATGAAAAAGATAAAGCAGTTGCATAAAACATGCTATTGCCACTGCTTCTACACAAAACAGCTGTCACAGCTCTTTTATTACAGCTCTCTCACAAGCTTTTTCTCCCACAGTGCTTTCCTGTAAGCAATAGAAAACCAGAAGAGTCACAGAAAGTGCTAAAAATTCTGATTCAGTTTGAGCTACTCCGGCACATTTCTAAATGTGTGTTAGCACCATTTATCTGCAGTTCAACTCTTGCTGAGTCATATGGCCACATAAGAAGCCAAAAGGAAAACAGTGTCATCTGCAGTCACTCTTTTTATGTTGTGGCTGGGGTTGGCAAACTGGCAGAAAGAGAAAATACCCAAGAGACAGAAATTTCCAGGAAACCTTCCCAACATGTAACTGTAGTACCATCAGAATCACTAAGGATAAAGGTAAGTGTATTGATTCTCAATCCTGCACTGCTTTGAATTTTAAAAGATTTGCATTAAGGGAACAGAATTCAAGAAATTTTGCACAGTGAAAAGATACTTCCCTTCTATCCACTTGTTCAGCATGGAGAAGAGACTGAGGGGAGACCTCATTGCAGTTACAGCTTCCTCAAGAGGGGAAGAGGAGGGGCAGGCACTGATCTCCTCTCTCTGGTGACCAGTGACAGAACTGAAAAGAACAGCATGAAACTGAGTCAGGGGAGGTTTAGGTTGGATATTAGGAGGAGGTTTTTCACCCAGAGGGTGGTTGGACACTGGAAGAGGCTCCCCAGGGAAGTGGTCACAGCACCAAGGCTGACAGAGCTCAAGAAGCATTTGGACAATGCTCTTGGGCACATGGTGTGAGTCTTGGGGCTGTTCTGTGCAGGGCCAGGAGTTGGACTCAATGATCCTTGTGGGTCCTTTCCACATCAGGATATTCTGTGGTTCTGATTTGTCAGCTTGCTCAGAAGCCAGAAATTCCATGTCTCACCAAGAGTTGGAAAGAATTTAGTGATGAATTGTCTCAACTTAAATAGTATCTATGGGGCTTAGGGCTACACCATATAATGAGATTTTTAGGATTTAGAACCAGATGAAGTGCACCTATGCATGATGAAGGCATTCTGATTTACATAAACTAGAAACAAAAATTTTAAAGATGGGGTGTAAAACTGGAACAGCCTTCATGTGAAAGAGGGTCAAGAGGGTCTATTAAACCTCCATAGGCAGTCTGGACAGGTCACAAGGCTGGTGCTCAGACTGGGTACCTGATGGAATAAGTTCTCCAAGAGAGTGTTCAGAGTTGAGGGTCATTTTGTCACATCCTGTCTCCTACCCACTCTTCTGCCCAGTCACTGCAACTACCAGTGTGTACAAGACCTTGTTATGTCCCATCTTTGCCTCTTCCTACCCAAAATCTGAGGCACATGGACACAAATTGGACACAAGCAGCAGTATTGTACAAGGAATGTGAGTTTCCTGAGGTGTCTATTAAGAAATCTAAATGAAAATGCCTCTCACCCTGCTGCATTTCTAACTCCTTTCTCTCTGTGAAACTGTTAATTTATAAATGTCCTTACTGAAAAGTGTGTATGAAATACTGAGGGAGTGCAAAGTGAAACTTTTCCCGACAGAAAATACATCCAATTTTTCAATATGTTTTTTAAAGCATATATGGGAAAATATCTGAGATGGATTGCTGTGAAGTCTGGGAAGAAACCGCTCATGCATTCAGCTTTTATAATTCCACCCATTACTAGAGGGTTAACAACACTTATGCATTATTATTTCAGCAGATCACCAAAGACCAGGGATGAAATCCAGTTCTGCATTCCCAAGCCACAATGCTGAACTGTGGACTAAAGGCACGGAGATGTGACATGGCTGCTGCCTTTCTGTGAAGCCCCAGGCACTCAGAATGAACTTGATGGATCATTGTTTGAAATTTCACAATTGCTGTTATTGAGTAAGATACAAAACTGTACTGAATGGGGTGGGTGAAGAGAGAGAGCATTAATTCTTTATTCATGTATTTGTCACAGACAAGTGGACACATGAAGATGGAAAGACCATACTGAGCTATTCAGAGAGGTAAACCATATAAATCTCTGAACCACTGGTGATTCCAAGGAGAGAGGATTAAGTCAGAACACTTCATTTTTCTAAATCTGCAATAAGAAGCTAGATCAACAGCTACCAAGTACAGTCATCAGCAGAAGTTTGGTGCCTTGAGCTTTAGGTATTTCATCACCTTAACAACTCATCATGAGCTCTGATATAATCTTGTAATAGGCTGAAAAGTGAAGATGTTTACTTCCTAATCCTTCTAGAGACTCAATTTTTAGGCTCTCATCCAAGGCCTAATTTAAAGAGATGAAAACTACAACTTTTTTCCAGTTCTTTCTTAGATATTAATTTTCTTTTCATTCTGACATACCTTTGTTTGCTTGCTAGATGGAAATCCTTTTATATATTCCCCAACACTAGACCAGTTAAGCCTAATTTTTATAGCTTTTCAGCAGACTAAGGATGGGACCTTTTGTGAATTCTTTCAAGAGTGAAATCTGCAGCATGATTGAAATCTCCTGCTGCTATTTAAAAAAAACCACCACCCACATGGACACGCTTAGATCCCCCAAAAAGCATCTGCAGCAGTTTTTAAATGCAGTGTAATCTCTGCCAAAAGGAGGTGCACATATATTAATAAAAGCACAGCTAAGGTTGCTAGCACTGCTACTTCTACATTAAGCAATTTTCATATTACAGCCTTTTGAATAGCAAGACTCAGCATTTCTGCCTTTGTGAGAGTAAAGCTGTGTCACACTGAGGCTGCCACCTCTTTGCTGCTCAATATAAGTACTGGCACTATAACTAAGAGCATCTCCTAAAAAAAACCAACAAAATAGCATAAGAAACACTAACACCACTGCTAATCAAGAGAGATGCAATCTTGGAAATGGGTATGAAAAAGGTCAAAATGTATTCCCTTATATAGGGGTTTGATGACTGTGCATCTTGAAACTAATTTGTGTCCTATTTGAGCTCTGTACTCAGCTCTTCCCCGTGCACATGAACATATTCCTGAGGGACAAAAAAGATATAAAAAGGATTAAATCAATCTGTGAGATATTTCTCCTCTTCTGTCCACAAAGTATTGCAGAAAGAAGGGCTCCAGCCCTTCCACCCATTTGTGCTGTCTACTGCATAGCCTTGGAAGTGACCAAATCTTTTTACAGGAGAAACAGCTTTTAAACACCTTCCTTTCTAAAATTATTATAACAAATTCTCACAGCATCAGGAAGAGCCAATCTAAAGTCTACCACAAGCCTCTAGTCAGCCAGTTCACCTTGCATTTTAAGGGTACTGGTGATGGCAGTTCTTCAGAGCTCTTTAGGTTTTTCCAGCTGGCGCCTGCACTGAGATCCCATTTTCCTGTAAATATCATCATGATGCACAGTACTCCCTGTGATCTTGGCCATCATCAAACATTCTGAAAGACCCTAGCAGACACAAACTTCTTAACCCAAGAAATCATGAAAGCAGGTCTTTTGCTGTTACCTTATCTATAATTTAAATCTCTCTATATATCTCAAAGTTTCACAGGCTTCTTTCCAATCCTTAGAAAATCATTTTTCTATACACTAACTTCAGTTCCACACGGCTTGATTTTTTGACTCACCAATCTTTTGATCTGGTGAAATATTCCTGCTTGGACATCATGGTTGAGGGTTGAATTCAGCTTAAATCTGCAGCACAGATAAACCTGAGACTGAAGAGTCCTTTTAATTTGTTTGTCTCACTACCAAGGCTATGTCATGCTCTGTGGCAGATTTACTATTAACCACTCATCTTAGTGCCAAAAAGTCTCCCTTGGAATTAGGGCTTTACTGGGCTGTGCACTATGCAAGCAAATGGACAGCCCTTGTCCAGCAAGGGTAATGAAAGAAGTGTGCTCACCTACTGCCCTGGTCTTTCCTGTGTCAATACTAGGGAAAAGCATTGCTGACTCAGGTAAGAAATGCTTTCCCACACCTTTCCTACACCTTCCCAGAACTAGATTCAGAAATTTGTCATGACTAGAGGGCAGATTCTACAACAGTTGCTGTTGCAAAGGCAGAGAATTTATAGGCCTTCACATAACAAACAAAAAAGGACCTGATCTGTAAGAAAAAGTATCAAAACAACAATTAAGAAAAAAAATCAATTGCAGAGAAAGCGGTTTTGTCAGTAAAGGTGAGCCAGTGTGCAGTAAAGGTCCTTACACTCTTAAAATCTTTTTAAGAGGGATCACAAAGGACATCACAAAGGGTTAATCACAATGATATTACCATTAAGTATCAGTTTCAATACTTCCCATAAGTTGTATCTTTTAAGACTTGTTTTCAAATTATATATGCTGTGCTTGTGTTCTACATGGTATGTTTAACTTTGAGAATTTTATATCCCAGTCAACTATCAGAAATAATAGCTGAAATCAGAGCTCTTTACACAAATAGAGCTTTTGCAAGCATAATGTTTTCCAAGGGAAACAGCTACTGGAAATAAGAATTACCTAAAAATCTAGATTAAGAGAGAGAATGCAGGAAAAATACCACATATTGGACTTGAATTTGGCATGCTACTTCATACTAAAACTTTATTCATTCTTAATGGACAGTTAATGTTTTCCTAGCTAATGTTCTAACCAACTGCAACTAAAAAATCCTTCTCTGACCCATTCCTAGGAGGAACACATGTAAAGCTACGTTTTCTGTGCCAATTTTGAAATTCATTTAATTTGGAGTCCATTATAACAGTTGCAGTTTTGGCAAAGTTATCGCAGAGGTCCCTTGCAGCAGAGACAACTCATTAAACTGCAGAAGATTATGAAACTGGTCCAAAACCAAAAGCATCTTCATTCCTTTGTTGTGCCCATTGCTTTCTTCTCTATTGGTCACACTTCTGGGCAGTGAGAGGACAGATGAGGTATAGTTTAAAAAAAAAATGGTATTAAGAAGGAGTAAAAATGGGAGAGGGAGAGAGATAAAGAAGAAAATTTCTTAACAGGGAACACACATATGGGAAAAGGACACAGTAGAAACAGATGTTGATATATAAGATCATCTCATCATGATGCAACTGACTGACCTCACTGGAGGTCATGCAGTGAAGAAGAGTTTTCAGTTTCATTTGGAGAAAGATAAAGGTCACCATTCAAACGAACTAGCTGCAGGAAACTGTCTTGTCTGTGTTTCTTTTGCCAAATAATCTTTAAAATGAGGTCTGGCTCTCAGTCTTATTTAAGGGTGGGACCTCCTCAAACTCTTGTCTTTTTTTCTTGTGGAGACTAAAGAAAAGCAAATGTCTCTTTGGGATGTTTTGTTGCCATGCTAAACCTTTCTGTGTTTGCTCCCTGAAGGTACACAGAAAACCAGGGTAGACTAAGTGCCCTAACAAGTGAGAATTTCCCCAGCTTTAAATTAATTTGGAGATTTTCACTGATTGTTTTAGGCAAACCTTCCTGACATATAACTCTCACTGCTGCAAACTTATCCACCTCCTTAGGTGGACCCTGAAAAGATAACAGCAACTCTGTTTGCTATAGGATGCCTTCCAGCATTGATGCTCACATCTTCTCTAGCACATACGTGAGGGAGGAAGGGAGCACCATATTGCTTATCTTTTGAAAATGAGGATAAACAGCAGAACTATATTTGATGTTAAAAGGTTTCAGAATAAATTAATTTTAATTATGAAAAAGTGAAATTATGCAACAATTCTGCAGTGCGACTTTGACAAATATTGAATTTAAAAGTAACAGACTGCATTGAACAGCCACTGAGTCTGAACTACAACACTTATGTTAGTTTGGAAAAAACTGAGTATAAAGAGTTATAAAACTACTATCTCTCTTGTTTATTTTCATGGTTTGGTCTTCTTTAAGCACTTTAGGCCAAGTTTAACTTCCTCTATTACACTGAAAAACATACTAGGCACAAACACAATGAGCCAAGTTCAGAGAATAAATTATGAAAGAACTATCATATTTCACCATTAAAATAATTTTCTCTTTAGTGCTACTTTGAGCATGGTAGATAAGTGATGTTACAGACCTACTCTCTGAACATTTTAAAATTATAACAACCCAGCTTTTCACTTGAGTCCTTTCTTGCAAATCTAGTGCAATTGCTTTCAGTATGGTTACAAAGAGCCTATGCTGAAAATCTAAAGTTGTCTTCTCATATTTAGTGCTATAGTTCAGGTCCAGAAGCATTCCCAGTCGATTCTAGGCAGATGTAAATTCAGACATGCTTTTCTCTTTATTCTTCTCAGTATATCTAGCACTGTATACATCCCCTAAAGAGGTGCACATTGCTGACCTAGCAGTTTCAAAGAGAACAAAGCCCTGAGTGGAGTTGGAGTTCAGCAGCACAGTAACACAGCATCTGCATGCTCAGGAACATCAACAGACTGACCTACCTACTCCTGTGAGCTTGTATCCATGCACTGAGTGCAATCCACTTGCTGGTCTGCCTCTGATGGTGCTCATATAGCATTCAGAGAATCCAAAGAAGAGGCCAGAAGTCCTTAGATGGTATTTCCTAAAGATTCTCATTTCCTTGTTCAGCTTCATATATCCTCCCAGTATATTTACAGATAAAGCATTAATTTAGATTTTGCAATGAACTGCCTATGTCTTCCATTATGAAGTACTGCAGAGAGATCAAACTAGAGACAGGTGTCCCTTGCCCACCTCAGGTTGCATCACATCATTAAATGCCTTTTGTTTCAAGCAGTGGCAAGCAGAATTGGAAAATGAAAGCAAAAGAGAAAATGCTATGCAATGGCAGGGCCATCACCACCAGCATGATTAGAAGATGCAGCTATTCAGTCTCTCCAACTGATAGAGAAAGTGTTCTATCTTTAGAGGAAGGTTGAAGCCATAAAAATATACTTAGACCATGCTATTCCCAGGTCACTGATATCTCAGGAGGCAGACTTTGCCCTCCTGTACCAGCTACTTCTGTGCCGTGAATGTCCCTGCTCAGTGGGGAGCGAACAACACCAAAAATAAAGGAAGAAAAAACACGTGCAAGGCAGGTCTCAAGGAAAGCTCTTGTGTAGAAAATATGCTGCGGATTTGATGAGGATGTGGGGAAAGAAAATCACACAGAATAGACTAAGCAAGAAGTATCAAACAGAAATCAAAATGCTGGTTTTCTCTAAGCTGTTCAACCTTCCATTCACTCTCAGTGCAAAAATAATTTTGTTCTCAAGGTCAGGTCAATGACAAAAGAAAATAGTTCTGTAAAAAAGTACTGTGCATATCAATTCTGCAGCCATTAGCAGCAAAATGGGAAACATAACATACCTGGAATTTCCAAATATATTCTATAAAAAACTGAAGTAACGCCATTCCACAAGACAAAGTGAAAGACAGTCCACTGGGATGACAAAATGTTTACTCTAATTATCTCTCCAACAGAAGGTCCTTGTCCAAAATTAAAATCCAAATTCTGCCTGAGAGAATGACTGCTAACTTTATCTAAATGACTTTTCTTCACAACTGGTGGTAACAACTGAGGAAAGCAGCGAATCCTAAGGATGACTTTGATAGAGGCATTTGTTTCTTTAGTAGGTCTATCAGAAGATTTTCTGACTGATAGGAAAGGAAGGAATTACCTTACTGGAATCAAAGAAGTGTGCTACTTCCCTACACTAATTTGTTTTTTGTTTCCTTCTTTCAAGTTTAAAATGAATAGATTACTGCACAGAAGATAAGTTCTAATGAGAATACTCAGACTGTAGTAGCTCTTTGTTGTTCAGCTATTGGCAATTATAGTACTAATGTTAAATATAAAAAACAAGCAAGAACCACATGGGTAGAACTAAATATGAACTGTTAATGAGCTGTAAATAGAGATACAAGTCAGATTTCTTACTGAGCTTTCAAAAAGAAAATGTATCCAGGGTTATGTAACCATAGAGATTGGTTTTTTAATTAGCTCCGAAGTTAATTTTTATTTGGCATGTAGCAATTTTAAAAAATTACTTCACGGCATTATTAGCATACATGAGTCTAGTGATAAAATTCATCATAGTGTACCAAGTTGCGTTTTTTCCTGAATTAAATCTATGAAAATCAGAAATAAAAGCAGCCGAGGGTAGCTACAGCTGAATTACAACAAAAGAATACTAAAGAGAGTGTGTCCAAGAACAAAGTCCAACCGGAAAAAAAACTGTAGAGGAAGAAACCAGATTAAAAATCCAAATAACAGAAATTGCCCATAGCATAATGAGCCAAATTAATCTCTGGAGTTTATGAGAGTTGAATTTGGCTTCAAGCAAGATCCGTGTTTATGGGAAATTCTGCGGATGGGAAAGAACTATAACATAGTACCATTTTCAATGAAAGCTAACATTCAAAAAATCAAAGTGGAGTTTCAGAATGTTATCTGAATCATGCAAGCTGTCCTCATCCAAATGTTCATTTGTCTCAGATTCAGGCAGTGAAAAAACTGTCTATTCATTAATGAAGCACATCCACAACTGCTGGGCTGCCTGCTTCTGTAAAAGTACCAAAGGAACAACAAGTCACCTAAAGGAGATTTCTAGACTTCAAGTATTCATGTGCCTCCTAGATATAGTACTGCATAGAGAACTGACATGTTTATAGAATATTTGGTGTTCTTAAATTCTCACATATCCAATGTATTTGTCTGTGAAGATATGTGGATATTCATCCCTATATGCTTATGTATGTGCATTCATGTGCCTTTCTGTCTCTTACTCCTCTGCCCCCCACTAAAATAACAGATAGGGTGATGCTTCAATTTTAATACACTACTTTTTGATCTGAGACAGAACAAAAGCAAAGCTACAACAAACACAAAACTAATCATAGGACTTGTAAATGTGTAAGCACTCAGGCTTTCTCTTTCACGTATCTCAGACAAAAAGATCTGTCATACTAGGTAATACTGCACTTATAAATATACACACACATACATGTCAAACACATTAATTTACCTCAAAATCTACAAGGAAAGTCTACAGCCTCAGCATAGTTAACATTTTCACCTGTAGGGAAAAAACAGGCGCTGCTGTTATAATCACTGCTGATTATAGAGAACATACAGTGGATGAAGTTGAAGACCAGAGGCTTACACATTTAATGTTGTTTTATCAAGTTTCAAGGCAGCTTTTAAGTTACTCCAGCCTTCTATACAGATCAAGGGATCACAGCATGCTGGAAGAGGAAGGACACAGCACTCACACTGTAGGGAGTTTTCAGTGGGAATTCCCAGCACAGAAGCCATTTTGGAAAGGATTAAAGCGATCATTGCATGTAAGTAGGTCCCCATTTTGCTCACTTAATCAAAGAATTGGAAGACCAGCAATGGGAAAACATAATGGGGGAAAAAAAATATCTCTCTTAGAGGAGATTCTGTGTTTGGATGTGCAGAAGACAACTGTAGACAGGCCCTTTCAGCAGTAGCTTGTGTCTCCTGACCCAAACTTCCAATAAGTTGGTTCCTCATCTCTTGTCTGTAAGCATTTCCAGCCTTGAGACAGATATCCTTAGATCACATGGTCCTTTAATTCCCTCTAGTAAATGTGTTTTGGTCTTGGTGGAGTCAGTTTTTTCTCAGAATTTCCACGCACATGAGAGGGAACTCTCAGCCACCACAATCCTCACAGCCATTAGCTCTGGCCAGCTGCAGTAAATCCTCCTCAATTCAGTCAGCTTATTACTGGAATGAAACATCAGCTTCATTCTATCACTCTCTTTGTTCCTCAAGTGTATAATTACAAGTCAACTGAGGGTCATACGTTACCATAACACCAAAGAACAGAAAGCCTGATAAGAGCCAGAAGAACGACTCACACTGATTTTAAAGGGTTTTGCCTCAAACCTTCAACAGCTCTCACACTGGAGAAGTAAATGCAGTCCACAAGGTAAAATCACAGGAGGAGAAAACAGGAGTGTGGCTGCAACTTGGACATCATTTAGGAAGCAGTGCTTAGTGTTTTAGTCTTGATAAGAACCATGGAGGAGACAGACTGGGTACTTCAGTGCACTTGTGCTGCTCAAAGTATTAAGGACAGCAAGAGCAGACCCCCTTCCTGAGGGTCCTTCCCTTTCAGCTTTTCTTTCAAATGTGACATTAACTTCTCAAACATCACTGCAGTCACACTTAGTCTTTATTAAAGGCCTCAGTTTGGGCATCAGTACATCTTTTTGGAGACCAGATTCTTTAAAACAGCTCTAACATGTTCACAGACCACAGTGGAATTGTCAGGGACAGGCTACCCTCTCTATCATGTAACCTAAAAACATTAGAAAAGGAGTCCTTAGGTATTCAAAATCAGTCAGAAAACTGGTAAGTCAGCAAAAGAAGGCATTACAGCACATATGATTTATTTGTGGCTATCTATAGATACATGATTCATTTTTACTATGTGTATGAGAATTTTAAACCACAGTGGTGGTTGAATTTTCACAGCAACACCTTTAAGACTAGATAACAGCAAACTACAGTAAAGATAAATTAGGGTCAAAAATTACTTGTGTCACTGAAGTTCATGCTTGGTGCTAGTGTATATACACATGTTTGAAAATGTTTGCCTAATCCTTTTATGTTGTCTGGTACTCCCTAGTCACCCCTGAAGCCAGTATTTCATTTACACATTGTGATCTTGGTATCCAGTATGATTTGCAAGTTTCTGAGGAAAGGTCTCAAGTTCATTTCTCCACATTACCTCACCATCCAAACATTAAAAAAAAATAATTTTAAAGCAGGAAGTTGAAGGTGTAATCTTTTCACTGGCCTGACCACAAATTAAAATGAGAAAGCATTGGAAAATCATGCTTAATACCAAGCCATGGAAAACAGATGAAGGTCAAACCATATCTGGAAATTCTTTCAGACATCCTGCAAAGGCCGTACATGACAATGTTGTTGCTTCTGGCTGGTTTTTTCACTCTGGAAAGAGATGTGACCAGACCTGGGTATACAGGAACAAGAAAAGGCAGTATAGCTCTGTACTGGAATTCAGCCATCTGTGATGTGCTCATCTGCCCTTACTTGAAATTACACTAGATTTTTAAGCTGTTCCAATGGAATATAGAGGCTGAAAGAAGTAATACTACATTTTACTCCCTACTATCACCTGCATGGTGACACCCAGTCTCTTGTCTCTGCAGCGTTTCTGATGCTTTGCAGAGATGTTCTGTTCTGTGGACTTCAAAAATAAGCACGTGTGTTCACAGTACTCCCTTTTGGCTTGTGGTCCTCCTCATGAAACCTCATCCTCTCTGTGTCCTTCCTCTTTTCAAATACATCCATCATGTGACTTGCTTTAAGGCTTTCTGCTCCACAACCATATACTGCTGGTTACTGATGGGTTACATAAAACACCTGTGTGCCAGTTTGACAGAGGGAAAAAATGTAACATAAAAAGCTGAAGGGCCTCGGGGCAAAACTGAGTTAATCCCATGGATTGTTACACTTAACTTCCCTACACATACCCGAATCTCTGTCTTACTCTTTTTCCTCTCTTATTTACTAAGGGCACTTTATTAGACTAGAATAACTTTCGTGACCACAAAAGATGGAGTTATACTTGGCACTATTCATATTAAGTGATTATATTCAAAACACTGTATTTGTTCTTTTGTGCATCTTCTGTAGACATAAGTATTTTGTCACACCTAGGAGTGGGAGCATGCAGTTCTATACTATACATGCTAAAGAAAATACTAATTTGTATTACCAGACCAGCTGGCAAAGTCATTCTAAAGAAAGAAACTTAAGGGATGAACACCAAATTAAATTATCATAAATAAATTCCTGCTAATCCAGTAAAAGAAATACAGATATGCAAACTTGCTATGCCTGAACAAGGTGTAATAATCAAGTAACAACATTTGCCAGTGCCACATCAGTATTGCAGAAGTGGTTCAGCCAGTTCAGGAAAGCTGTGGGAAACACTGAGGTCTGAGCAGTTGCAGTTACTGTGGATAATAAATGGTAAACAGCTGGTAATCTCCTAAAAACAGGTGCCATGAACCACTAAGTTAGTTCTGGTGGCCAAATTCCTATTAATTTAAGAAATATTTTAAATATATATATATATGTAAGCAAAAAAATTAAAAAATATATTAAATATATAGAGAAATAACATCAAATATTTAGTATATACTTTCATCATTCCAGATACTTGACTGGAGGGACCACACCTAAATGTACTCAGATTCCACTAGGGTATCTGTTACAAGCAGTGTCCCTGGTTTACCATCAGACAGGGAAATCAAATTCGTTTCATGGTGTCCAAAACATTCCAACTGCAGGACGTGGTTTGTTTGTTTATTTTCACAACTCGCACAAAGGAAATCCATGAAATTCTGTATTGAAGGGAGATCTTTCCCAAGATCTAGTTACAAAAAGAAACTCTCCAAACTGTGTGTGGCCACATTCCCAGCTGTACCATTGTTCATTAGATGTAACTAAGGAGGAGGCTGAGGATGAGATCCATGAAAAACCAAAGCATTTCTCCTATCCTGGGGGCAGTTTTTCACTAGCCCTGCCCTTCCATAGATGAAAGCAATCCAAGGGCTCTTCTAATCCATACCAGCTGCTTCACCAAAGCCCCATGTTGGTCAGGACTTGGTGCAACTCACCAAGGTCAGGTTCCTTCTCCCCCTCCCCTGCTGCCATCTCCATGTGTAAGGCTGGTATAAAGCATGAGGCAGGAAAACATCCAGCATGGAGGTGTGCAAAGAAAGCATCACTATGCCAGAGAAACTTGACTGTTTCCCTGACTCCTCTTAACACAGCAGCAGTGCAAAGGGAACGAAAGGGAGACCAGTCTCTAGTCTCTGTGCCTATCAGAGCTCTTTATTCTTACCCATGGCCCCAGCTCACCGTGGTCTTCAACAGAAGTCTGCAGAAATTACCTCCTCAAGACTAAAAAATAACATGACCCATGAAAATTTATCATAAATCATAGGCCACAGCTGTCCCCTGGGGATTTTACTTTCTGAATATCGCAGGATTTATGGGAATCATGAGTTCATAGTATATATTAAAAGCAAAATTTAAAAAAAAAAGGTGTGCTAACTTAGCACAATTAAGCAAATGTAAATGGTGCAATGATTGAAAGGCTGGTTTTGTTCTGCAATTATGAGGTAATCCAAACCTGCAAACCAAAGTTCAGCTTGGAAACAGGGGACAGGATGGGATGGGCAAAGTCTCTCTGGTAGCCTGATGCCAAGATTTTGTAACCCAGTGACAGCAAAGTCATTGCAGCCTGCTTAACAGATCAGAGCCTGCAAATCCACACAGCATTAAGCATTTTTAACTCTCTGTCCCTGCAATCTACAGCATCAACTCAGCCCCATATTTGTTACAAGGGCGGTGGGGGAAAACAGGAATAAAATTAAAATGCCACCAAAGGCACTGAACTTCTAGTGAGAAAGAAATATTTCTGTGCAGAAAGTTTCTGAAGATGAAAGACTGGGAGCAAAGCCCAGTGGACCCTTGAATGCCAGTAAATGATTTATCATCAAATGGTCACAACTGCAGCTTCTTCTAAGACGTGATCAAAAGTTGTGAACATTACAAAGGCTTAGAAAAAGGCTTATGGCTCATTGTGAGATCTTCTTTAGAGTACTCAACCATATAAACTCCATCAGAAAAGTTAGCACACATGGTAAACAGACAGAAAAGAAATCTTAAAAGGTGAGGAGGGTTTAAGATTGAAGTAATTTTAAAACTGTGCAGATTTACTTATTTTTTGCTTTCTGCTGCTGTATTGAATGTGCTGTTGGTCTCCAGTAAAGCCTGATATTTCTATCCTGAACTATGCAATAGGGAAATGTTTTTTCAAAAAGCAGGAAAATCACAAACGCTATATGGTAGAAGAAAACAGTTCTTGCTCTTATTTGGTCATTTTTATCTGTGGGGGAACAAAACAAAACAAAACATCCAAAGTGGTGACTTTATGCTTACACTAAATGCAGATTAAAAGAGAAATGACAACATAAAAAAAAAATTGCCACTGAAATTAAATTTCTACAAATGTAGTCTTTTATATGAACATTTTCTGTGTTTTGCTCAAAAAAATAGTGAAGACGCCCAAAATACACAAACATCAAAATTTTCATAAAGCTATCTGGTAAAAAATTGTTGATTATCAAACCTTTAAAAGTTTGACAAAATGCTTTTAAAATTCAAGCTTTACTTTTCTGGTTTATTTAGTTTAGTTGTTAAAAACCTTTTTCATATAAAATTAATATATTCACTACTACTCTGTGTATGTAGTTGCTCCTTAGAGTAAAAACAGATTCTTGTCAGATTCCTAGGCTGATAGAAACCCTACAGGTGTAAGAGCCTCCGGCACTGGTCATCTCATGGCCTACCTCAAAGGTTAGGCTCCAGTGACATTTAGTCTAAAAGGTTTTGCTTAGAGATAGAAGGGGCAAGCCCAGACTTCCATATTTAAAAACTTAATTCCATGAGAAGATCTCCTGCCAGCGTCCAAAAATAAGTCAAAATCCAATCTTTATTGGATGGAATACAAGACCCATCCCTTTGTATCTCTATGAGAAAGCAAAAATTCTGGATGGCCAGGCTCAAGAACCAAGCTCTCATTATTCAAGAACAGAAAGTACAATCAAGTAAAGAGGAAGTGGGAGTATGATGAAATATACTGAAATTTGGATGATTTCTTTTTCTAAATGGCTGTCTACTAACTACCAATGCATCCATAATAAGTCATATCCTTGAAAAAGTGCCCAAGTGAATCCCATTTTATCCAAACTATGCTGAAAATACACAGATGCAGGTTGATTCTAAATACATAAGGATGACTATTTTTTTACTAGCTTTAATAAAGGAGAAAAATAAACTATTTTTTATTCCTATTGTTATCTGCAATACCCTGAAGTGAATGAACACCATGGCTCCTGCCCAGGATCCCTGTTAAAACAAATTCCATTTGTACATGTAAAAATCAGTACAAGAGGGAAACATGACAAAGCCTGCAATGTGAAACCTCAGACTCTCTGCTTTAACTATTCAGATCTGGCATGCATACACGTGGCTTTTAAACCCCAGCTTGTCCCTAGAGTGCATCATAGCAGCCAAAAGATTGTTCCAATTAACACCTGCTACTACTGGTCCCAAAGGGTCATTCTGAGAGCCAGGGATGTCAGAGCAAAGAACAGCTTCAGCAGCTGTAAAGAAAAGGGGACCAGACCTTACTGCACAATTCTTGCTGTGAGAAGAGAGAGATCTTCCAGTGTTTGGAAGAACTGGGTTAAAGGAAGTCTTGAGACAAGGGAAAGTCACACAATACATTTTGCAGCACTGGAAAAGTCAGATCTGTGATATATGTTTTGCTGCACATAATGAAAATAATTGTAAAGCCTTTCAGTTTTAGTCAGCTTCTTCAAGTGATCCAGTCTTTGCAAGAGAGATTCCTTTCTGGAGACAGGAAAAGGGCTTATTTTTCCCCAAAATTTCTAAGCAAAAAAAGATGAAAAAAGATCAGCCCATTTGAGAGAAGATAGTTGAATTTTGTTGTCCTCACAAGAGCAAAAAGTAACCTTTCTCATGGCAATCCAGGTCTCTTAAAGTTCATTGCAATGAACTTTCCATCTGTACCACCAGCCTGTGGCACAACATATTTCCACTCAACACACTCAATGCCCCAAGTCCTCCTCTCCCCTCATAGCATTCATCCTGTGGACTTCCAGATTCTCATATCCCACTACTCTGTGCTTGGCAAGAAATAAGTGAGGGGCAAGGGAACAGCAGGACAGTCATGTGCCACCTGTCCATGGTATAATTTTGTGTCCTAGTGATTAATGAGTCTCAGGGAAGTTACCATCTACTGACCTCCTTCAGCCTTGGTAATCCAACTTGGAGTACTTTTTATGAGAATTTTCAAGCATTTCTTTTTTCTTAAGGAAAATTAAATTTAAAAAACCCAAAGTGAACGCACTATTATGTTCTTGCAGACATTTATCTAATGACTAATGTTGTCCATGTATATACAAAGTTATACAGAGGCATAAATGATTCAAAATCTGATCCAAGTCTGGTAAACCACTTTCAAAATCAGGAAATTCCAATGGAAAGGTTAGCTACATTTGCATCTGTATTACTTTCTCTTCTTGCTTCCATTTTTGGTGAAAATTTTAATATAATCCTAGTCCGTTAGTCTAAACTATAAAATAAACATCAGGTTTAAACTGTCATGGAGTCTAAGGCTAATGATGCCACTCAAGCAAGTAAGAGACCATGGAAAGGAATTTTGTTTCTGCATATTGAGAATATTTTTTAAAAGCTGAAGGGATAAAAAATGCTTTATAGTACAAGGAAATCAGACCCAAATTTTGCAGAACAGCTGTGGTAAAGACCTCAGATCTGGGAAATTTCTGGCTAAGAACCTTTCATCTTAAATGTCCATTTATAATATTGCACAAGTCAGTCTCTTTGAGCCTGCCTCAGCAGAGATGAGTTTCAGTACCATAAAGAAAACAAACAAAAAACCCAGAGGAAAATCAGACTATAATGAACTATTCTTCAAGAATAACTAGTCCTCAGAGTACACCCAGAAACCTGTCAGAACTGAACACTGAACACTGGCTTACACATCCAAGCAGGATGCCTTTACAGACATAATTCATAATTTTTAGCATATCAGCACTGATATATATCAGAGTACTTACTGTACTTGAAATTTGGCTCAAATACTATACTACATATGAAAAGGGGAAAGAAGAAAAGGACAAAGGTGAATGAGAAGGAACAAATACTACGGAGCAGTTTGTACTTAACTACAGCTACTACATGCTCATTGTTCAGAGCCATTTTCCAGATGCACGTGTGCCTGCAAGCAAGAGGAACTTTTCTGGTACACGAGTGCACCAGACCAGCTCCTTCTGCTGCTACACATGCAGCAACAGCCAAACCATAAACGAAACCTAGACAGATTAAAAATTTACCCCATTCACTATTCTTAAACCACCAGTCATTTGAGTTAGATACGAATGTTTTTTAAAGGCCTGGTAAAGATGAAAAAAAATAAATTCCAGCAAGTTACTTGCATTTCATACCTTAGTGGTACATGAATCAGCATCATCACAACTTCACATTTTTCTCAAGAATTAATTCTCTCAGCTAAGGAAAGAAAACTACTCTTTTCTTCCACTAGTGATGTACTTGGTTACTAATGAAGCATGTGCAAAGCTAACCAACAAGAGTGCTAAATTAAAGGCAATTTGAAAGATTAACAGCTTTCAGCTGTGCTGCTCAAGGAGGGGATTATCTGCTTAGTGCCACACCCCAGCTGTGCTAATTGAAGTAAAGATCAGGAGGGAAAGACCAAACCTCAAAAGATAAGTCCAGGTTCTCTTTTTCATAACACTTCCCTTCAACATCATCTGTTCTACAGATCTTAAAAAACCAAAATCCAAACACTAGGACCAGTCTCAAATAAATTCGCTTAATGAAAGTTGTCGGCCCACACCAATGAAGCCTTATTTATTCATAGAACATGTACAGTGCAGGAAGCTGAAATGAAAGCTTACTCCATGGCTTCTTGCCAATGGGCCTGCTCCCTGCCCTGGAATAATGCTGGGTATTTTCAGAAATAAGAACAAACATAATCAGAAATATGAGGCGCACATGAATTTTAAGTGTATTTATTCACCACCACCAATCAAAACTGAGCAAGAGTCATCAACATATAGCCTGGATTGGTGTTTACACCTTCATTTCTGAGCACTGGTATCTACACTCTCTCATACATCATTGCTGGGGGCAGGGGAAGGGGCAGTGGGTGGAGGGAGGGCTTGGGTAACTCCAAGCAATCACATGTGAATCCTTTGTCTGCCTCCTTGTACACTTTGTTATTAGTATTTTTGCTGTTACTGTTCATTTTCTTATCTCATTGCTGTTTCCAGTAAATTGTCCTTATCCCAACCTGTGATCTTTACCTTTTGTGCCTCTAATCCTCCTCTCCAGCCTCCCAAAGGGGAGA
Source organism: Dicaeum eximium (assembly GCA_013396995.1). Taxonomy (NCBI): domain Eukaryota; kingdom Metazoa; phylum Chordata; class Aves; order Passeriformes; family Dicaeidae; genus Dicaeum; species Dicaeum eximium. The sequence continues at coordinate 290,379 of VWZP01006230.1, forward strand.
GGAACAGGGGAAAGGGGGGAGTGAGCAAGTGAGCAGCAGCTTGGTTTGAAGAATCTCTGTGGAAGCACTAAATGGGGAAGCACCATTCCTAAACCACCACAGACTTCTTTGATGGATTATGAATATAACAACCTGATACAGTTTACCAGGATCTGATCTCAAAACTATTTTTTCTATAATTCTCTTTATAATTATTGCATTCATTTTTGCCTTCTTCCAAATTGTACTGTGAAGTCTCTAGAGAAGGGACCACTATTTACATGTTGTTACAGTTTTTTTAAATTATTAACAAGCATGCACAACTTTTCTGAAGACCTAATAACATGTTCTTTCCCTGTGAAGATCTCCTAGGTTTTGAATTCAAAGCATGAAGGATATTGGTGCCTATATGCCCTCTGTGTTCTTTCAGTAGTACAACAGCTTTATCTTACCAGTCGTCAGGTGGCCAAGATTAGAATAAATTTTCTACCCAGAATTAATGAAGTTTGACATATTCCATCCCCACCACTCACTGCTAGAAAGAGGTGTATTCCTCACCACTGATGGCACAACTGTTTGTAGTATCTAATTTTAAACTGAAAAAGGGAAATGATCCTGCTTCAAAATAACCCATCAGAAAAGAAGGGTGTTTTTTTAAGCCCTGGATCCAGTTTATTATATGGTCTCAGAAAGATTTGTGCCAACAAAACTGAGAGGGAAGTGCCAGTGATAGGGACAAAGTAGGGCAGTGGGTCCTTTGGTTTTTGTCCCATAGGGCATGGCCTTCTAGAATGAACTAAGCTTTTTAGAAACTGAATTTAACATTTGGACAGCACTCAAGTTTCACTGAGAGCAACCACTGAGCTTTTTTAAGCACCTGGAAGCAGCAGACAAATGATGCAACACTGTTCTGTTGCCGATTCTCCTGTTACATAGCTAAAGACAAGACTAAATATTAGGTTGGGGTTGTTTTGGCACCTTTTTTTTTTTTTTTCTGTTGGGAGCTCAACCAAAAAGCAAGCAGCAAAATACTTTTAAACTCATGGGATTTATGTTAGATGTTTTGTTCTATGTCTTAATTTGTCTCAACAGCAGCACTTTTATTCCATTTAAAAATTTCTATGTTGTAGTAGGTGCATTGTCTATCTAATCCAAGAAACTGGTGTCCAGAGCTTTGAAGAAAAAATAACATCCTTGTGTACTCTGTCCATCAGAAGCAGTAGGCACCCTCAGAGAGTTTTGAGGCCACATAGCTGTGCTTCTCCTTCTTCCAACTCCCATATTGTCAGTGGTTTCATATGCAGAATAGCACAGTCCATTAGAGGGGCTTGTGTCATGAGAGGAAAAGGGATCTGCTCCATTTCATTCAGGACATTATATCAGTTCCTGATACTATTTTCACTGGAAATTCATGACACAGGAAAGCCTTCACAAAAGTGAAAGGATTTCACACATGGGAAGTTTATCTTATCTCTACTGCTCTTCCAAACTTTGTACTATATTCCAGGAAGTATTGATTTTTTATTTATTTTTACATTTCTGGAATAGATTCAAGAGAGTCCTATTCTGAACATTGATAGAGGTGAAAGTCCTATATTTTATCTGGGAAAACCTGGAAGGTCCCAACATTTCACAGTATTACCTTATCACTTTGTTCAGGCCAGGGGCATATTTAACAAATGTTTCATGTTTAAAAGTTTCAGGGTAAGAAAATTATGGAACGTAAACTGAATACATTATGTTGCCACGTACTGTAAAATTATTTTCTTTGCTTCTGATGGTTTGAGTATGGGCAACTTTTAAAGAGGATTATAACTACAAATTCACGTTACTAAATTTGGTAACACATAAAACGTTAAAATAAATCTGCAAAAACAGGAATAAACCTATTAAAAAAAAATGTGCTTCTGACATCTGAGTCGTAAAGAAAAAGATCTAGCTCAGCTGTCTTCAATAAAAAATAAATTTTATTTCACAACTGACTAATTATTTTCAAGTTACTGCAACAACTAAAAATGGTACTCATATTTGTAGTGCAAAAGTGCACATATTTAATTACCTGAAGTGCCTTCTTTTCTTCTCTTTCATCTTCCTTTCTCCTCTAAGGGGTAGTGTGCAGAGGCTCGGCACAAGAGATGGCACAAGCAGCAAGGGTTTAAAGACAATTCTGTATATCAGAGAGCTGTATCAAAGCTCCCTATCCATTCCTACATTGTATTTCAGTGGGGCCCAAAGCATGGTAGATCCAACACTGAACAATGGGTATGAGGCATTTTTAAATGTTTTATATTAAAACTAAATATTTAATGTGTATAACTTCAGAACACTTATAATAGCATACAATTCCAAAGCCCTTTATATACTTTTACTTAATGCTTTTAAAAGTAAGCATACAAACCATAGTATGTAAGCCAGAATGAACAGAAATGTAGATAAGAAACTGCTTTGAATACAAAATAGTAATTGGTAGTTTCCAGTTCCTGGGGAAATAGACCATAAAAGCCAAAGTGGGTCCAGATAGCTTATCTCCATATAAAGACTTACTACTGAAAAAGAGGAAACTAAAAATACACAACATGTACTGAAATTTGAACATGCTGAGGACTTATGACACCAATCATCTAAAGGTAAGATGGTTACAAGCACATACAGTAAAAATATTTCCTGTTATAATACAACCTCCAATTATTTCTACAGCTGGGACATACGAAGTAACATGCCAGAGGTTACAAACTAATCAGAACCCAAACCAGGAGCAGAAGAAAAGTATCTAATTCTGCACCCTGCTTTTTAATCAACAGATAGCATAACCACAGGTAAGAACTGTACATAGAACCATAGGTAAGAACAAATACATCTCCCAGGAAACATTTTTCATTAGCTGACTTTTTATAATGCTCCATAATTTCACATATAGGATTAGTGTTCTTAAATTCCATTAAAATAAAATTAATTCTTTAGGTGAGCATGTTGACATTTTGTTCCCTTCCTTATGTCTGTTTTTCTATTATTTGCATTTAGCGAAATTAAATCCTCAGAATAAACAAAAATATTGACATGGGCCTTTTTTCTTTGACATTGTAGCTACCAGAATAAAGCACTTTTTCTTCCCCACATACTTCCACGCATTTTTTCTGTTTTCTTTCTCAAGGGAAACTGTATACATCCCAATTGCATCTCTTATATTTCCCCTATTTAATCCTCTTTTCCCACAACTGCCTCTTGAAGCAACCAGCCAAATATTTAAGAAAAGAAGCATGCTCCTTGAAAGCCACTGGCCCTGATATCTCTGTTTTTATTTTCCTTTCTTTATAGTTCATTTGTAATATTATTCAAGCCACTGTTCTAGTGAAAATGCTGACTTGCTAATAGGACTAAGATCATCCTAGCAGTGGCACTTATTACAAGAGCAAGAGAGATCCATCTGGTGCTTTGGCTGTGTCACAGTCCTGGACCCTACAAATCTGAGTTCAATTTTCTACTCTACAGTAAACATCCTGTATGCCTTTTAGCAAAATACCATGAGTCCATCCAAATTCCATTGGTGGAACATAGATAACATTTTCCTGCTCTCCTATAGAGCCACATCAAGATGCTTGGTCACTAGAAATATATTCCCTTCCTTCACTGCTTCTTTCTTTTTATTTTGTTTTGTTCTACAGCCACGCCTCCTATCACCAGCTTCCAACCATGGCTTGGAATAGCCATCATTTATTGAATTCTCAGGACAAAGTAGTATTTCACATAAAGGAAGTCTCAGAAAGCTCCAGAAGAAAGCAGAATAAAACCAGCTTTTAAAGTGTGAAAGCACCTCTTCAGAAAATTTCGGTGCTGGCATGTTAAGTGAAAAAATAGCACAGTAAGGAAAGTCAAAAAGAAGGAAAAAAACATGGTAAGAAACTTGCAAGAGACATAAGAAATTAATTATAAGCTATCATCAATTTCTGTTCGCCCTAAAGCTCTAAGGTAACTCGAAGTAGTGAGGCACTAATTGTGGTATATTGCATCTTGTACCTAAAACTGCTTTGGTACTAGAAATGGCCAACATGATGCTGATTCTTTTTTGGAAGTTTCAGAGACACCCAAGGAAGACTCCACCAAAAAGCCTCCCAGCCCTCTGAAATGTTAGTGGAATTTATCCTACGTATAAAATTAATGGGCATGTGGATGAATATTAATAGAGAAGAGTCAACACTATTTGTTTCTTGTGGGTTTTTTAACAGAAGATTTGTCCCTCGCAAATTTATTTAATTTCTCTGAAGAAGCAATTAAGAATATGGACAAGGAGTATCCCTTTGATATGGTCTACTTGTATTTTCAAAAAGCATTCAGTAATGTTCCTCACCCAAGGATTCTTAAATAATCCAAACAATAAAGGAATGTCCTTGGATGGATAAAGAACTGTTTAGGAGATCAGAAACAGAGCCAAAGAACAAAAAGGCAGTGGAGTCCCACAGGGTTTTGTGCTGGGACCTGAGGCCCTCAGTGTATTCATAAATGAATTAAAGGGGGAAGAATACTGAGGTGACAAAGAATGGTGCTGACACTAAACTATTCAAGGCAATAAAGAAGAGAGACAGTTTCAGAAAAGCCTCATGATAATGAGTGGCTTGGCAAAGAAATCACAGTTGAAATTCAGCGTAGATAAATGCATATGGCGAAAAACAACCTGAACTTCACATATAAACTGTTGCTCCAGGCTGACTAATTCAAGGCAGGATGAAAATCTTGAGGATTTACTGAATAGTTTGATGAAAACATAATCTGGATAATTTGTAGCAGTCAGAAAAAGACCGGAGAACACCAGCAGTCATAAGAACAGGATTATTCCACTGTATAACTTCCTGACTCACTGGTATTGTGAAAATTGTGAGTAGGTCTGACCTCTCTTCCCCAAAAGAAGGAGAATTGGAAGAGAGATCAAAAAAGGACATGTAGGTGTATTGTAGGCAGCCCAAACCAGAAAAACACTAATTAACAAAGGTTCCACAACCTGAAAATTAGACCATTTAATCTGAAATACAGCAGTGGTTTAAAAGATAAAGACTAAAATGTGGAAGAATTTTTAGTATACTTTTCAATATAATAACTAGAGAACAGCAAGATAAAGGCTAAAGTCAAAAGGAAGTACTTCTTGATCACTGTGCTGTTTCATCTATGGTCAGAGAAGACAAAGGTCATGCAGGTTCAAAAAGGGAGTGGACAACCCAACAAAAAAAAAAAAAATTAAATTCTTAGATGGATGTGTAGACTCCGGGTTGCTGGGAAAATATCCTGGGGAAATATCAGTATGTAATTCCTGTATTTACCTTCTCTTGTCATTGTCTACTTGTACTATTTCTGGTTTCCTTATAAGACATTCGTTGGTGTAGTCATGCTACAAATTTAGAACTGTAGATTCCAGGATAACTGCTTGTTTTTACATTTCCTTCAAATTTTACCTCAGCTTCATACTTGGTATCACCAATTAGTATTCAATGTCTGAATGCACCTTTATTGACAGCAGTGTTATACAAGGGAGCATCAACATAATAGGTGTGGGCATAAGGTTGTTGTAGTTATAAATCTTAATGGAATACTTCATCTGGAACTTTCTCTACCTTCTCCTGCCCATTGCAGCTGCTTTCTTCCCTGAGTAGCAATCAATACTTGCCATCTTGGAGTCTATGTTCTGCACTAATTGTGGTCCTGCGCAGGGAGCAGCAGGTGGTTTCTGAACATCCCTGTCTCAGTCATCCTGGTGCAATAAGGTTCAGGACATATGAAGGAGCCACTTCTCTGCTGACCATTCACATTTTGACTCCTTTGCATAACTTCTGCTTCTTTTCCTGATATGAATCCAAGCAGGAAAGATGTAAAGTAGCTGAAGAAAGTTGAGTAAAAGTGGGACGATGGTGAACAAGGGTATTTCCCAGCCAACTGTCTAGGCAGCAGCAGCAATAATTGTGACTTTCTAGCTCTTTCCAAACAGACAGAAAGAATGAGAATCCGTTTTTTCATTATTCCACTTTGACAGCTTCTTCTGTTTAGAGTATCAATTCTTTGCATCGTACTCTCTCTCAGAAGTCTGTACCACTGCTAGCACAAAGGGGCCTTGACACTTGCAAGTGATGTTGCAAAACATGAAGTCTGGTAGTCATGGCCTTCTTGGTATCTTGACCTTCTGTCCCTCTGCTGATGGGATCTGGATGGGATCCTTCAGATCCTGTTCTGCTGCTCTTCATAGCTTTCCAGGCTGGGGAAGTAAAATAGGGGCTCTGGCAGAAGGTTTTAATGCAAAAAAACCCAAGGAACCACTTTTCACTTGACAAATCATTACAAGGGGGAATCCATTACAATAGGAATCGAGCCCTAAATAAATAAATACAAAGGGTTCAGGAATCAGAATAATGGAAAGTATTATCATTGCTGAAAGTGCTCTGGATGCAGTTTCTAAACCACTGTTTAAGAGAAACTGAATACGGAGTTCACTCAATACATTCCTCTCTAGGCCTTTTCTGCTGGGCAGTGTCATGGACAGGCTGATAAATGACATAGATCACTGCTCAGACACAGACTGGCTGCTCACAAGTTCTTACACTGTAATTTCTGTAATTGATTGATGCCTTTAACTCCTTGTCAGGTGTTAAAGGAGATGAAGGATGGATTGACTCGTAAAGTAACCTTTGGCAGAAGACAGTTTGAAATCCTTGGATGCCATTATAAATGTCAGTCATTAATGTTTTCACACACTGGGCACTACTAGCACACAGCAGTTAAGCTGACAGATTGACACTGAGCCTAATAATATCTGCAGGGTGAAAGTGACAGCAAGGAAGCTAAGATTACTTTATCAAACAATCTGACTGCATTAGTAAGAAAAGGTGTTTCCTACTTAAAAGAGTTAAAGGTTCCAAATATGGAGATATCTGTATTTCTTCACCTAAAATTGAAAAAACACACTTAACTTTTTGTTCCTTTATGAACAAATTTAAGCTAAATAGTGGGGGAAATAATTCCTACCTATCAACATATTGCTATATTAGTATTTAGCATATGGACTGTAACATCCTTCTGAGGTCCCTGCCAGCATTCACAACATGACACAGATCTTTGCTAGGGCAGTATTGCACCACAAAAGTTTTAGCCTAAGAAGGCACGTACTGCACAGAAGATGAGAAGACAGAGAAGCAGCCAGACAAAATATTTTTGTGAACTTCATATTTAAAGTCAATTACTCCCACTGGGGCAGCTGTGCACTATTGCTCCCTGTGAATATTCAGGAAGAAATGAATAGTGATATTCAAAAATGAACTGTGATCAGTCATGTCAAGGTCTGCATAAATATCAATAGCAGCTGCAGGTATGTGACGTTAAAGCCATGTCCTAAATCTGAGATATTTAGCATAAGTTCTTCGTCCCTCAACACAAATCCATCAGTGAGCACAATCAGCTCCCTTCCTACAGAATATATAATTGTGTATGTGAAACTCAGGTGTGGCTTAGGCCCTACACTATGTCTTAAATTAGAGTGAAAACTTCAAAACAGAGACATGCTGAAGATTTTTGTTAGCATCAAAAAAAGTTATCCATTAGAGAAGCCAAGGGAGACCCAGAAAAAAAACAAAAAAAAACCAAAGGAAATTGGCATCTTGCCTTTTAGATGGAAGGCATTAAAAAATGAACTTCAGACAATGGTTCTAACACCTCCCTACTGATTTTTACCAGCCAAGTAACAATTTGCAGTCACAGCTCAAAACTGTGCCTGCAGCCCTAAAATGTCTTTATGGAACACTGTTTAATACTAAAGCAAAGATGACAACTGCATTTGTCTCCACAGGACTGAATTCTACAACAATGGAAGCAGACATTGTGGTCCAGATTCCAGGACCTTATGGACTCCTTTCCATTACAGGGTATGAAACAATGCAAATTAAACACAATGCTCATAAGTAGGATGTGTTCTACCAGCTACAGAGTAAAAGCTATTTTCAGCTTCAGAGTTTCAGCTGTTGTTTCAGCCTTCAGCTTAGGTAGTATCTAAGGTAATGGAGGTTGGCCTACACATTACAGAAAGCAGGCTGTAATTTCATTTAAAGATTCTCCACACAAAGAAAAGGAAGAGGAGATACTGGTCTCCAGATTCTTCTTCATTAGAAATACATCTGGATAGCAAAAGCTGTAATACCAAGTACTTCTATAGAATGCAAACAAAACTATCCAGATTCTGCCATATTAATATTAGTCTCCTTGACTCTGAGTTTTCACTTTTTCTGTTACAAAATTACTGAAGTAATCTTCTTCCGATCTTAAAAGTAGATTGTACTAGAAGAAAGTAGAAAAGTACCAACTAAAGTACTTAGGATATGTTCTGAAGGGAATATAAAACAATATCTGTGCACCCTACCAATACCTCTTCATCTTAGTTCAGAGTTATCAGTGAAGATTTTTCGTTCTATTTAATTGTCCTATTCAGCTTACAATCTCGACTGTGGCAGAATCAGCTAAATATCAAATTTTTTAGTAGCTCTATTGGTGCAGACCTGGGGATGTTGAGCATAACTTGCTCAGGCAAGGCCATTGGCCATGATGACACCTCTAGTTCCCAAATTTGTGCTGAAAAGTACACATGGACAGAGGAAACACACCTTTAATCAGAGCTAGTTAGAAGCCATAACAGTTCCATAAACTTCCTGGTAAAGAAAGTAAATGCAATTTAGAAAAAAGGTACACACACTAGAAGGGAAATGTAGCATATTTTCAGATTATAACCAATAATAAATTATAATAGTGGGAAAGGAACGTTTGCTTCTTAACTTACAACCTTTTCATGTTCAGTGTTGTCTTCATAATGTTCAGAAGGTGTCCTGATTTCAACAGCAATCCATACCAATGATTTTGATGGCAGAGCTGGTAAAGTACTCAAGCTTTCAACACTTGGTTGGGAATAGAAATCAGAAGTGCTCACCAATTATTTTTTCAAGGTTAAAGAAATATTTGAAGTGTTTCTTTTCTGTATCTATACCTTGAAGCAAAGCTCTTTGTTTCCTACAAATATGGAGTTGCATCACTTATGAACTGTAAATGACAATTCAGCTCTTTGAAAGAAGTGACAGTTGCTGCCTCAACAGCAACAACTGATCATGTTCACAAGGGCCAACTCTAGACTTGAACAAACTCCATGTCTATAAATGGATATCACACTTCTGACACTGCTCCTATGTTCAGACATACAATCAACAAATGGTTAATGGGGGAGTGATTAAGGGTCCCACAACAGAAGGTGCCCTTGAGTTGTTGCTGAGTAGTGCTCAGAACAAAAAACCAAATCTTTATAATTAAAGAATTGTAGCATTGGCATTAACATGCTTAGATTCAGTATCTATGAAATTAAAAAAAATTAAAAAACCAAAACAAAACCAAACGAAAAACCAAACAACCTGAAAAACCACCAACCAAAGAAAAAACAAGAAAGCAAATTCAAAAAATCTACACAACTGGATTCTCTTTCAAAAGTAAAAAACACAAAAGCCCAAGAATGTTTCTTTTAAAAACAGCTGGAAAGAACATCTAAGAGAGTTAAAACTTTTCAAGCAGAAGGGTGTCTATCCAAAGGTGCCTAAAGAGGCACATGGTGAATGCACACTGACTATTAGGAAGCCTTATGACAGTGCAAAATTATACCAACATGGCCAAGTAGAAAGCTGATACACATAATTAGTAAATTTAGGAAAATAAAATGTTATCCAAAAAACCCAACCAACCAAACAAAATCATTAACTCATATAAGTTCAAAAATACCATGAAAACCACCATGCTGAAAACATCAGTGTTGGAAACAATTTTCAAAAAACTAAAACAACTTGAAGCAAAATAGCTACATATGTAGCTATATGTAGTGTAGCCTCTTGTTTAATATGAGGTTTGTCCCTAAGAATGGGAAGGTGAAATGTTTTATGCCAATTTTAAACTAATCCTGCAGTGGAGACTGCCCACCTTGTGGAAGTGCCAGCCATCTGAAGGGCTGCTTGGCTCCTTAGTGCAGACATGTATTGTTTACCCTATTCAACTACGTTACAGGGAGCCAAACTTCTTGGAACACCGCTTAAATTTGTTTCCTGCCCCAAGGGACCTCTGTTTGCTCTCCAGAAGAAATAGAACTGGTAGAATCCTCCATTAAAAATCTGTCTCAGAAAGAGTTAATATCTCAGTAACACACAGCTGCTAACCTGACATCATTTAAGGAAGAGTATGGATCAGAAAACATTCCAGTTTCACAGAGAGAAGCTTTCCATTTTCACTCTGGAGCCTGTAGTGTTCTGTTCCAATACCTAACCTGTTCTGTTTCTCATCAAAACCAGCAAAACTAGGTTTACCAGAAATTGTTTTTATCTAGATGGTCTCAATTTTAAGAAGATTGAAATTTTTTTTTGCATTCAAGTGCAATTCAGACCATGAAAGACCAGGTATCCTCAGTTGGCATGGTCTGAGTACATGCAGGATGCTCTCACCATCTGTCAGGCTTTGAATGTCATACTCATTTCCCAGATGCTTTGGGGCACTGGGAGGACACTTCTGTGCCAAAGATTTAGCAGGAATTATATTCTGTTGTTTAGCTGGCTGGCTGATTTGCTTATTACTTCTCCCTTCATATGGCTGTTTCTGATTCAAACCATATGCAGCCATTTTTTCAACCACCTTCAGTGTCCTTCTCAAAACTAACTACTCCATAATGCAAAAAAACCCTGCCATTTATACTGCAGTACAAATGTAAAGCAGAATTGATAACAATATTCAGAATACCTCAAGCTATGAATAATGAATTAAAGTTTTTCTAATATTATGTGAAGGCATCTAAAGTGAACTATACCAATTCTTAAAACTGAGTCACTCATCCTAAAGGACTGACCGTTCCTCTAGAGATATTAATTAGTTAGAGCTGTGAATTTTTTACAGGGCTTTTTAAAAAACATAAAATCAAGATTTATATTAATATTATAGAGTGATCTGCAAGAATGGAACTGTGATATATCTGAATTTTAGAAGGTTTCTGGGACAATAATAGTGAAGTTTTTAAGACAGCCAAAATTTGAAGAGAAGAAAACCTCATCATTTGACAATAACTTCTAGGTTGCAGCATGAAAAACGGAATGTAATGTTATTGTGAGACTTCCAAAATCCTGTCTGTATGGTCAAAGATGGAACGTGGTGCACTAGATCCTGCACATAGAACTGTCAGGGTTCCATTCTTACTGACTTACACAAATCAAAAGACTGAGATTGAAAGGCTCCTCCATGGCTCAAGTAGGTACAGTCAAGAAAAAGAAAGAGAATCCTAGTTGCTTGTCCTTCCTGAAATTGATGCTAATTTTGGAATGCACTTTACTGTGATGAGATTTCACCCTAATGTGACATCCAAAAACTGAACTTTGATGCCTATCTTACTTTTCTTTTGATTGCAGAGGGTTTAAGTTTCTAACTAATTTAATTTCTAACTAATTCTGTTGAAGAATGGAAGTTCTGCTTCTTACCTAGATTTCCGAGACTTCTCTCCCTTCTATTCAAATGTCAATTATTATCCAGCATCTCAGAAACAAACTAGAGGGTATTTAAAACATTTGTCAACAGAAACACCTTAATAAAGAAGTTACATAAAGTACAAGCTCAAGCACTGCCTAATCAGTTTGGATTAAGAACATCAGGTTTTATTCACTCAACTGGAAAACTAACATTTGCTCACCTTGGAAACTCTAATTCTTTGTGCTTACTGGTGCTAAAAATGTGCAGTTATCTCCAGCACAGTATTTATTCAGTACCTGTGCAAGCATCCACTGGTTGGTTAGATCAAGCTGACAAAATTCCAAAGGTATTTGGAATTCCCAAAGAAAATGTTAAAACAAAAAAATCTTTAATGCTTGGAAGGATACTGTTTTCTTCTCTTCCACATTCTCTGCTGTGAAAATTGGTATGCTTCTATTTTAGTAAAGTTTTGACCCTGTCCTATTTTTTCTTTAAAGTATGCCATTGAAGATGAACAATTCAGTTAATAAATGCTGCTCTTCTTTTACCAGCAACTCAGCACTGTGGGCAAGGCTATTCTACTCAAAAAGGAAACTCAGACAAGTTTTGAGTTACCTTGTTTGGGAGGAAGTCCTGCTGCAGAAGTACAGATTATATATATTCTGGATAAATTGAAAATCCTGTCATGCAGGCTAGCAAAGTATTGTCCTTTATTTAGAGTGTTTCTGAAGGTTGACTCATTCAGGAGCCTGAGAAAAGGTATTTTAGTGTGCAAAACAGGTTTTCATTACCAGGACAACTCTGGTTGTTGTTTCTCATAAAGCTTTCCATAAACAGCCTGCAAACTGTTTTGATCTATTAGTCATAATCTTGCATTATCACTTACCTGTTTGCCAATAAACAAAATCATGTTTGCAGTGTTTTCTTATATCTCAGCATACTTGACTTTTCACTTTTTTTAGAAAGATAAATAAGAATCTAATTGTTCTTTCTCCTCTTCCTTTTAAAATCAATATTTCTTCCTTAAGTTATCTCATTGGTTTCAGCATGCTCTGTTTGGTTTTTGACTGAGATACTGTATTGCGTCATGTATTATATTACATCTTAAACCTCTTCCTTGTCATTTCTCTGCATCTTACTCAACTTCAATTTTCACTTGTATTTTTTTAGCTCTGTTACTCCCTTTTCTATCACTGATAATGTGAAGTTTTTTCTACCTGTTGTCTCACATATATTTTCTCGGCATTAGTAAGAACTTTTTGCTTTGGTATCGTTTTCATCTCTAAATTTCTCTCCTAGGACTCCCAACTGACTACAATTTCCTTAGCAAGAAGCACAGCTTCTGGAACTACTGCACAAACACAAGATGATGGATGAACGCAGAGCAGCCATTCTTAGATGACCAAGCTGAACTTCTGTCCTCACACATCCTCGGTCTTCTCGCATTTAACATCATTTTCTCACTTTGCATTTGATGGATTCTTCTTTCACTGTATCCTCAACTTGTCTTTTGCAGCCACCCTGCCAACAGTTCTGCTGTTCGCAAGTCTCTGACCCTCCTAATTCTTTCTGTTCTGTTTCATCCAGATTCCTATATGCATTCCTCAGTATTTGATAGCTTTATTCTGCTTGCTGGATGTCCATCCATCCATCCATCCATCCATCCATCCATCCATCCATCCATCCATCCCTTTGTCAATTTTTGCTCATGCTTTACTAGCAATGGCTTCAGGATGCCAGATTCCCATGGTTTTGACTGCATCCCTCTACTCTCTTAACACAGAGAGAGCAAAGAAGAGAAGACTGATTATACTGAATAAGGCAGGATGTGAACACATTCCAGCCTAAATCAGTGAGTGCTCTGCTTAAGAAGCTGGCTCTTTACTAGTTTCTTTTTTGGCTCAACTAAACTACAAGGCAGAAATCACAAAAATACATGACTTTTTTTCTTCTGGATGTTGTATAATCTGTCATAAGATTCAAATTGTACTGTCTTACACTGCAGAATAATCTGGATTTTTAATGGAAAACACTAGACATAATGCTAGCTGTCATAATGGAAATGTAGTATGAATCTTCAGTGCAATAAAAGTAATATGTTCACAGAATTTCAATACGCAGATAAGGAATATAGAAACTGACTTGTATTATGGTCTCTACATACACAGTGTCAAGCTTCTGAAGCTCATTATTTTCACAGAATCACAGAATATTCTGAGTTGGAAGAGATGCATAAGGATCATTGAGTAAAACTCCTGGTCCAGCACAGCCCTATCCCCAAGAATCACATCACATGCCCAAGAGCACTGTCCAAATGTCTCTTGAGCTCTTTCAGGTTTGGTGCTGTGACCACTTCCCTGGGGACCCTGTTCCAGTGCCCAACCACCTCTGGGTGAAGAACCTCTTCCTAATATCTGGCCTAAACCTCCCTCAGCACAGCTTCATGCCATTCCCTCCTGTCCTGTCACTGGGCACCAGAGAGGAGAGATCAGAGAGATCTCCTCTTCCCCTCATGAATATTGTTTGAAGTTGTCTCAAGGCCCAGTTCCTGCTGCTGGTGTCTCTCAGAGGCTGCTTTGCATCTGGCATGCTGGAATGAAACTTCTAATTTAATTTCCACTGAATGGAGCCTTGTTCTTATGCACCAAAACTGATAACTGAACTAATATTTAACAAATTTATTTTCATCTCTAGAAAACTGTACTCACTTTACTTTGACTAGTGGAGTTTTGATGTAAGTTGTGGGTCAGGTACAATTATATTAAAAGAAACCATCAATCTCTCAAGTTTAGTATCTAGACAAGCACCTGGAACAAAATACTAAGAGAACCATTTGCAATTCTGACAAATGAAATTAGGGAGGGATGGGGTGGTGGTGTTTGTTTTATTTGAAAGATTGGTGTAAATTAGTTGACTCTGCATTCAAGAAGTTTGTAAAGTGTCTAAAACTTATTTCACTTTAATAACCCACAGAAAATTAAAGGAAGTAGTATTGCTAGCTAGCATCTTGTTAAATCCTCATCTCTGAGCTCTGATGCTGTTTGTCTTTTATGCACTCCAAAGTCTCTGAGTAGATATTTATCCTCCTTCATTCACAGATAGTCCTATTTGAGGCACATGAGGTATTTATAAATGAATACAGAAAAACTCAAAATGACACTTAACAACAATAGCTCCACTTACACAGTCCCTGCAGCAAAAAAAAAAAAAATTGGAAGCAGTATGGGAAAGCCAATGCAATTATTGTGCTATTTTAAATTATTCATAATATTGTGCAACACAAGCATGTTACACTATACTGGAAAATAAATGATTTTATAAAGCAGACAAAGGTGGATAAAAAAGGTTTTATGCAAGATCAAGACTTCAACTGGAACTACCAGTTATTCCCTGCTTTTGTGTTTTTGAACCAGCAGAAATTGTATTTCTTCTAGCAGCTTTGCTTTTTTTTTTTTTGACCAGGATATGCTCCAGTGGAAAGTCTGATCAACTTTAAAAAACAAATAGTTTTGTGTGGCTGCTAGTGATATTCACTGGCCAATTTTTAAGAGAGGTTAGTGAAATTCTGGGAGCTAAAAGGTAATCATTATTTTTTGAAAGTTCTAATTAAGATGTCAGACTGAGCAGTGGAATGTATTTAGAATCCCATGTAATTTGATTGTGTTGGCCTATTTAGATAAAGTGCTTTGGAAAGACAAATAAACCAGCTACTTAAAATGTCCAAGAGGGCCAGGCTTCATTCCAGTGTTTCAAGAATGACTGAAGCAACAGCCTTTTCTAACTATCAGCCAGTCCAACAATAGACATGCAAGTGTCAAAATCTGATAGAAAGAATGATACAAGCACCTGGATCACCATCACTAATAGAATAAACAGTACAAAGTTTTATTTAACTGCAAATGCTCAGCCTTTTTTTGCCTTTGAACTGGAGACCTTTGGAGACCATTTTAAAGGAAATGATGTTTTGCAACATCTGAAGCTGAGACATCGTCCCACATAAACCCGTGGAATTATTTGGGTTTGCTTAGTTCCGTTCACTAGATGTGCTAAATCTGTATGACAAACCCAAGATTTAGAACATATTAATACTGTGCTATTGGTAACCTGAGGCTCTAAAATCCATACCACTATCTTGAAAACCAAAATAAAAGTCTGATCCAGTAATGTAGCCTACTTATCAATTTGCACCACAAAGAACTTCACACACACTTTGTTGCCTTTTCCTTTCATCAACAGGGAGAGGCAAGTGTGGAAAGGGTTAGAAAAGGGTATTCGTTTTCCAGAGGCAGTAGCTTTGTACTTTCTTGTCCTTGCCTCCCATTGTAGGTTAGGTTTAGGCATGGACATCTTTCCCAGAATTAGGCCAAAGGGCTTCTTGGTAGTTTATCCCAATGGCACACTTTTGGTGCTCTTGGAGCAGCTTTTCTTTTCTGACTGCTGGTTTTCATCTGCTGCACCTATGCAAAGGGCAGGATTTTTTCCAATCTTCATGATCCTATGATTTAAACACTTGGTAGTGCTTTAGATTCACTCATGTTTTCAGATTATTGTGCTGTTGATCCCAACATAGTTTCTTCTGCCCTTTGCATCTCATGTGACACAACCACAGCTCAGTTTCAGGGACTTACAAGTGAAACTGTGAAGTTGCCAGAAGAGATGAAACAAAACTTCCTCTCTGAGCTGGGGGCACAGCAAATACAGTAGTGCTCTGTAGCACTTTGGCACAGCAGCAGGGGTGTGCTGCCTCCCCAGGCACCCTTCCTGCTCTCAGGCTGTACCAGGGTAGCCTCCATGCCAGGCAGCCCCAAGGAGGGTAGGAAAGGTATTTGCTCTCACTTGGGCAGACCTTGATCATTCCCTTGTGTTTTTTTGTTTGTTTGTATTTGTTTGCTGCTGCTGTTGTTAAGTGGGGAGAGAACGTTTTTCCCAGCTGGAAGGTGAACAAAAGAGAAGCAATTTTGCACGTCTTTGCAGCTAAAGTACCTGTTCCAACACTGCCTGGTACTTTTTTTGGGAGGGGTAACTTACACTCAATTTCAGTCCCCTTATTCACATCTGGGTTTCCAGAGCTTAATGCAACAGTTATATTGAACTTTAACCTACTGTTCTTCTCTGCCTTTCTTCAAAGCCAACAGGGAGAATAAGGCAATATTTACTGGAAAAAAAAAAAAAAACCTGAACAAGTTTCTGCAACCATTAATTTTATGCTGGTACCTGAAGTACTAAATCAGTTCAACTTCTGATTCATTAATCAGGTTTAAAGCAATAGCAATAGAGTGCTATGGCACAAACCTAAATAATCCCAAAGCCTTGGGGAACATGACAGGCATGTATAGCAGCTCCCAGCCAGAGCAGCAAGCAAATCATATGAAATATTAGATACAGAGTAGGCCCTGGCATAACCTACTTCCCTAGTGTGTTATTTTATATAATTAAAATTAAATTCTTGATATTTCTTTTCTTTCCTTAAAGAGCAAAGCAGGTTGGGAGCAGGATCGATGTTTCCTGACAGCTGTAAACAATCACAGGTTCCTGCCTTTTGAAGTATTTTTTTATTCCTTCCGTAACTCGTGCATTTGCTTTCAAGGTCTTCCTTTGTTGATTTATTCCCTATTCCCCCAAATGATATCTAATTGTCCTCTGTGCTTGGCATGGCTGTTACCCTCAATTGCTCCCTTACACAAACTTAGCAAAGCAAAATCTACAGACACAATTCAAGGCTCCTGTCAGTTTTAAAAAATTCAAAACTGGACAGTAGAATGGTATCTTACAGTTTGTGATGAAAAAAGCACCACTGTGCTCTTTTCCTGTTTAGCCTACTAACAAAGACAACTTGTTAGATTATTTAATGTCATTTTTAGGGCAGATAAAGACCTTTACCCATAAATACCTAAATACATCACTGCAGAGTCTTTCAGATAAAGCAAGGAGACTTGGGATCAGGATTCTTTCTGGTTTAGCCACAAGTTTGCAGCTTTGGCCAAGACACTCTATATACATGGAAATGAAAATGAAAATTCAAAGTAGATATAACCCCTTATCTACCATGAGAAACAAGAGGAAAGGTTTAATTACAGACTTGACACGTAGGAAAAAAAGGTACAGAAAGAATATGAATAGTAAAACATTTTGTATAAGTATCAGCTCACTCATGCCATTCACTGTCCAAGGGGCCATTATTCTCAAGCATAATACTAATTATTTTATTTACCAACCATGTCCATTGCATCCACAGTGTTTGGCATGTAGCATTAACAATATAATAGATAATAATTAAAACTTCATCAAATACACAATAGAGAAGGCAAGCAAACACTAAGTAGAGTAATGGAGCATTGAAAGTAGGCTTTTACATCTCATCCCCCGTGCAGCTTCCAGCACCCTGCTGTGACATTGTTTCAGTACTGAAACAAATGGAAGAACAACCCCTGTTGAGTCACCCACATCAGTCCTTCTGGCACCACGGCAGATACAGCTGTCAGCACCGACTTCACTGGAGAACAGCCCCTCCCTGCAATAACCTCTCTACCGCCTGTAGCACACACATGGCTAGAAGTAGGTCAAGACTCCAGTGGTCATAGGAATTGTTAAGGAGAAACACTCCTATATTCCACTAAACAACGGACTTCCCCAGAACCATTAAGTTTGAAAAAACATGGATCCTTCCAGAAAACACTTCCAGATAGGCAGAGATGAGAACTGATTTAAGAGCCTGGTTGTGTGCAGCCGTGGCTGCTGTTCTGCAGATTAAATTTTGTGTGTGCCTGAAAAAAAATTTTAGGTTTGCGTGCACTCTGTACTATCTCACAAAGGGTAATTCCTTTCAAGCATCTAATAGGGAAGAAGTTTCCTTCCTAGCTGCAGAAAAGGAGCAGCCTCCCACACAAGTCTAACCAGAAAAACAGCACAAAATTGCAAGTTTTGGTTTAGGAGGTTTCTGAGACACAGTTTGCCAGAAGCTGGGAGAATAGTTTGAGGAGGCAGTGCCAGATACTTGCCTAAACTCTTGCCTAGAGATTTATTCCTTATCCATGTTGGAGACAGGATATGAGCTAGATGGCCCCTTGCTATAGAGCAATATGGACCAACACACACTTGCACCCAACTTTGAAATTAGCACAAAAGCACAGAGACAAAAGCTGTGAATGAAACTTTCTATCTTAAATCACAGTAAATATGATATTTACTGTGTAGGAGACTGAAGAAACACCTTTTAACATGGTGCCTTCTGAATAGGATTGAACAAGGTTGGACTTGATGGTCTTGGAGATCTAACTTTAATGTTTCCATGATTCTTAATGATCCTGTGTTAGAGCAGTCTGTTGACATCCAACAAAAGATTACAAGGGCTTTGGATTTCAGTATACAAAACCAATCCAATATGAAACAATAATCTTCTGTGAGATAAAAAGACACAGTTACAGTTATTATACAGTGTACACCTGATTAGTCCAGGCTACTTGAGGGAACAGAGAACAACGATTCTTCCCAACTTCATTCAGAAACTCCACTTTAAAGAAAGCAGTTTTGCTATACCCCAAGTATCTTCTGTCCATCCATTCCCTTTGACCATCAAAATGAGCTAGTCTCATTTATTTTATTAGCCAGTCTTATCTGTTCAGCAGAACAGCCTTGGTTTCTCAGAAAAAAAAAAAAGTGTTCTCTTGAAACTAGACTGTGCCTAAGGGACATACCCTCCATCAAAGGTCACAGAATCTGTTTCACATGTTTTCTTCAAAATGCTGTAGAATAAAAAAAAAATCCAACCTCTGTTGAGTAGCTAACAACTCCAATAGATCTTTCTTCCTTGTTAAAAAAATCCTGTGCAGTTGGAATCCTTACTGCTAAAGCATTTGCAACATACCAGGCAGCCACAGCAGAAACTGATGAGGAAGGAAACTACTTAAATCTATTATTTTCCACATTATTTTTAGAAGAGCATTTTTCCTGATAAAAGAAGGGTCTTCAGAAGACAGAATTCTCTTATTGCACCAAGAATTAGGTCACTTGAAATGGAAACTTGCAGGAGGCACATTCAGAAAGCTGACCACATCTACACTGCATGATTATGTCATAGAACTCTGCTAAAGAATCTTACAGATGATAAAACTCATACAAGTTCTAAAAGGATCAGCACAAATTCATGGAAGCAAGAAGAAACCTCAAGGCTATCATTAACTAGGAGACTATCACCACAGGTTCAAGAATTCCATGAAACAAAAATTGTTACATGTTGGAAATGTACTCTTAAAAACCCACATCATATATTTTCAAAATTCTCAATTCTTTCTTGATATCTAGAGACAGAATTCTAGATTAAATGAAATTTTGTTTGAAATGGTACCACTGTTCTTGGGTTTACATACCCAAAAAAATATTGCCTTAATTTGCATTCAGGTGCTTTTCCTTTTTAACAGAGCATTTGGATGTTAGACAGTTTCCTCTGAGCTCTGTTCTTGCCAATAAACTATGGGGAAAGTTGGCTAAATCAGGGGTTACTGCCAGTCAGTGACATCTGCAGCCCTAGCCCCAAGATACTTGAACTTGGCACTAATGGAACATGTGGAATGGCTGGAAATGAGCAAGAAAGGTTTCCTTCATGAGTCTAAGTGGAAAGATCCCAAAGGAGCTAGAAGATATAATTTGCCCTAGGAAGGAGCTTCCTTACTGGACAATTATGTGCATGTTAAGTAAGGATGTGATATCAAGAAGAAAAATCTCTAGTCAACTTGTGACTAATTAACAGCCTTCTGATAGGAGACCAGAGTAGCTTTTTCCTTCAAGGACAGAGGCTGGAGCTAAAAACAGGAAACAGGAGGGAGAATTAGGGGACAGACTAGAATAGCTGCCAGGGAATGAACAGGAACAAAAAAATAAGTGGACGGGTGCATGTAAATAGTCCTGCTGAGCAGAAGGCTTCTGTAACTGTGAGAGAAATGTTAAAGGTTAAAAGACTTAAACAATTGGACATTTGCAAAAACAGCATGTGCTTTGCTAAGCCCAGGTTTGCATCCCCCCAACCAAATGGGAGGAGAAGAGTTTTTGTGTGTTGGGGCAAAACCTCTGATCTGCGTAAGAACAGCCCAGGTGCAGAGAAGGTGTGCTCCCACCACGAGAGGATGATCACAACAAAAGAACCTTTGTTTAGCAACAAGCTGGGATTTGAGCCAGGTAAGTGAAAAGGTTGATAAGCAGCAGATCCTTTGAGGTGGGAAAATGTTTTTTATCATGCCAATGTCCTCCTTCCCCATGAGGCTCACATGTAAAACTTCCCTCCCCATGGGGCTCAAGTGTAAGATTTCCCTCCCCCCACCTCCGGGGAGGCATTGGGACATCTACACATAAGTCTTAAGGTGTTCATCCCTCTGATAAGGCAAATTGGCTCAACTATGCAGGTACGAGAAACAGCCATCATGTCCTAGAAGGGATCATCAAGCACCAAATATCCCTGAAGTGCCCCCAAATCATTTCTGGGGCCTTCCACCAGAGAATTAAGCATGATCCACAGTGTTGCATCAGACAGTGTAAAACTCCCCCACCAAGGCAGGTACCTGGGTGTTCCTACCTGAACCTGAATGTACTGAACTTTTGAACCCACTGAACCTCTTATTTTACAGGCTCCCCCCACTCCCAATGGGTCAAGACAATGATCATCACTTTGACCTACAGACATTTAAATTGCATCAATCAATATTGTTTGTGGACCCACGGGTTCCTCTCATAGTCTACTCTTGTCCTTTCTCTTTTCCTTATGTGCTATCTTTATACTTTTATATTGTTATATTACTATAGACAATAACCAAAATGGCTACATACCTCATTTCCACTGCAACCAAATTGTCCCAAAAGATATAGATAAAGAGCTATAGATATATGCACACAAACACACACACACAGGTCATTCAGTGTTGTTTCACCCTAATGCACCCCAATGGATCTATTAAAAAGAACCTCAGTTACCCTGCCTCAGGGGGGATCCTAACAAATGTTTAACCAAAACAGAGGAAGATTAAAAGTATCTGTAAAAAAGTTTTCTCCTGCTCACAAATGAGTCCTTTCTTTCAGGCTTGGTTTTAGATCAACAACATGATGGTTTTCTGAGATGCAGTCAATGATGCACAGTGCCTCCTAGGTCCCCAGGAATTATTTCCATCACCACTCAGGTATGGCTGCATATCTGTTCTCTCCTCTCTGCAATGTCCTATTTTCACCTAATGCTGAGTTCTTCCTGTCCAAGTGCCCCATTTCACATATTGAAAACTTTTCTGCCTAAGCACATTCAGCTACTCCTCAGGGGGAAGTCATCTTCCTTCCCAAAGGCTTCCCAAAGGCCTTTTTTCAAAGGTTCCTTACCCCATCAGTCTCAAACAAATAAAGCAAATGTGACTCATTGCATGGGGATTACAAGACAAAAAGATTTGGGAAATGGGAGGTTGCATATGCCATGAGGGTAAGATCAACAAAAGGGATGTCAAGAGAAAACTCTCAGGAATTCTGATGAAATTACTAAAAAAATCTGGCTACAAAATCTGAAAATATATTCTCCTGGCCTACATTATGCTAGCAAATTTTGCTATTTTTGTATGTCTGTATCCACCTGTATTTGGTGGATGTCTTAAAAGTTGAGTTTATTCTATTTCTACCATAAAACAGAGTTTACAATAAACTAAGAGAAATAACACTGCATTTCTATGCAGGATATATGTGGGAGAATTTTTGGGACCATCTCTTAGTAAAGTCATAGCATAGTTTTTCCCAAGGGACTGTAAGGAAATAATAAGCTGCCCTCTGTCACTGTTGGTGGTTACAGGTCTATGCTAAATTCAGTGTTAGATATATCACTGCCTGTTTGGAAGTTTCGTCACAAAATTGACCGTTGAAAATTACTATATAAAATTGACAAAATTGACTGTGGCTTGCACTTTGCTGTACACTGTTTCAAAAATCTCAGCTCCTGAGATAAAATCTAAATCGTAATTTTCAGCATTGTCTATTGCTCTTATTCACCAGTTTTGGGGAATCTTTTGTAGACCCAGTCTTGTACTCTGGTTTAGTTCCTATTGGAATTCGAGGCACCAGGAGGTACACAGGGTCAGGCCAGGAAGAGCCATCACTTGATGGTTCAGTGGGTTCCTGGCTTATAAAACAAGCATAAGTTAAGGTCCACACTACTAACTGAGGGCCAGCTGGGACTTTTATCTGCAGTCACAACAAATGCACTTTTCTGAGACTTCAACTAAAATTCCTATGAAACCAATTTGTCCACTCCTTTTATCAACATACTTTCCTTATCCATTGAGAAGCGTTGTTTGAGCTGTAGTGGTGTCCATTGCCAAGAGCAGTAGAGATGCTGACTGACCTGTCCCCACAGGCATCCTGTCTCCTGTAGAACCATTGATGCTTCCAGCAGTAGTTTTCAGGCAGCAGTTTCCCAGAGGGTAGTATGTACTGCCTTTGAAATTCTACTTAAGGATCACATTCGGAAGATATCCAAAAGGAAACTGGAATAAACATTTTGTTTTCATTTGTAAAGGAGCCTGTAGGGTATTTGTCTACATCACAAGAGCTCAATTGTCAGGGCCAAGGCTAAGCCCTTCAGCAATGGTGGTAGAGCCTCTGGGATAGCAGATTTAAGGAGGGAAAAGTGTTGTGCAACAGCTGCTGGAAGAGAGGAATTAGCATGTGTGAAAGAAAAAACTCTGTTAATCATCAGTGAAAAAAAATGGTCCAAAGAAGTAGGTTTGTCATAAAACAACTGCAGATCACAAAACTACGTAAAATACATGCAAAACCTCTTAATTTCAAAAGGCAATGGAATATGTAATTGAGGAAAATTAAATTAGTAAAATAATTACAGGCTTTCAATAACTGATTTCTCAGTATATAAAGAAACTGTATTTTGGCCAGCTTGTTGTGAGAAAGCAGAATAAGAAAACTTCATTATATGGAATTATGCAATACCTTTTGGTTTGGTTTGTTTTTGTTTTAATTTGTATTTTAAAATACAACGCAAGGCTTTGTTTTCCCTTAAATATTTCCATAGAAATTTAGCTGTGTGGAACTTCCCAGCAACAATGATTTTTGTTTCATTAAATACTGTAATGGCTAAATCTTTTTGCTTGTTTAACTACATCCCATTTCACTGCCTCCAGTGGTGTCCCTTATTAAGGGTAATAAAGAATTTACCCTGGAATCCAGATAATGCACACATGGATAGACCCCACTCTGTAGGTGGACATGGTGCCTATACTGAAAGCAATAAGCATCTAAGGCAGATGCCTGATTCTCCTTTTTACTAAATGGAGATTTAAATGATATCATCAGAGCAATTCACTGCAATTTGATGAAACCCTAACTGCTTACTTTGGGCCGAGATGAAGGATGCTACAGATCCTGTTGACTACAAAGCAGGTTCATTCAGATGGAGGCATGTGGTCTGTCCACACTCAAGTTCAATCAGATGGATCTCATTCACACTCTCTAAGAGAAAACAGCCTGTCTTAATTAAGGGCACCTCTTGAAACACTGTCAATAATGGCCAATATAAAGACCCACTCCTTTTGTAACACCATAAAATGTTGTCAGATTTTTGGTAATGGTATACAAATCTTTGACCTAAATAAGTATTTTGAAGAAAACTACTTATTCTTATAATGAAACTATCATCTTAGTTTTCAAATAAATATTATAGCAGAAGAAAGGAAACAGAAGAAAAAATCTAATTGTTCCGAGAGACAAGAAGACAATTGGGCAACATAATTCCGTATCACACATCTATTTCACAAAACTAAAAAAGATCAATTACATAAAACAAACTTTTACAAAAGTTTGGCAATGTTAGGTAAATGAATACAGATGCTATGCATTGCTTGGAAAAATAATTTATTACGTTAGCTTACAAAAATGACAAGTTTTTGTGTTATATTTTAAATAAAAAGTACAGCCAGCAACTTTGATCCTGCAAAGGTACCAACTATCTCCTGAGATGCAATGAAGACTTGCAACCCTGCCTTCAGGAATTGCTTGGATTAAGTCCCAAGTCAGCAAAAGTGTAATGCAGTTTGATATTTTTGTTACTGCCTCATTGGCTAACATTTTATAGTCTAATTGCAGAAAGTAGGTACAAATGTTGATGTTAAATTAACATGAACTTTCCTAGCAGAGCCTTAACCAAACTTAAACATACCTGCAGACTGTGCCAAGCTTGCAATAACAGAGCACAAAAGACAGCTTTCATATACTTCATATTACAATCACTTGACAAGATCTCAGCACTTAGTACTTTGATTGGTACTTATAAGGCTTGATACATGAGATTTCATACTGGCTTCATATTGGTATAAATCAGGCACAGGCGTTCTGAAGTCAGAGAAGCAACTCAACAATAAAATTGGTGTTCTGGTGTGACATGAGTCACAGCTCCCAAGTAACTCAAATTTCCCAGGGTGGTAAGGACTTGTGCATCAAACCAACATGGTAACAGTTCTTCCTTTTACACTTCTACCGAGCATTGTTCCTAAATCTGCATGAGGTGTTCTGAAAATCCAACCTGTAGACTTACTTTTATGTGCATCCATGCGAATTACAGGAAGTAATACTCAAGCAGTATTTTGGCAGAACTTGATCCTAAGGGTCTTTTCCAATCTAAATGATTCTAAGATTCTTAATTCATTACATACTTCTCAAGATAGTCAAGTTGAATTTTTTTTCCTCCTTGAAGATGGCAGATAATGGAAAAAGTGGACTGCAAATACCTTATGAAGCTATCTTGGAACTAAAATATCACTGGACAAAAAAGTCAAAACTGGTTTTATTTCGTGAGTCTTTTGTTAAAAAACAATACCAATAGTACTGGAATTTAGATGTAAGATACAATTAGCTTCTCCCTACACACATAAAAATCCCCATTTTGGGTACTCAATGAATTACTAGAGCAGTTGAAAAACTTATATGAAACAAAACATTTAGTCAGGAGTGTGAAATACAATTGATGTATATTAACAGGTGAACCATCTCTCCTTGGAGATGGCTTCATTATTTTGAAAAAGCTGTAGTAGACCACATTAAAGTGGAACAAAGAGCTGCAACATTTAAGAATATTTCAAATTTCTTAAGCTTGGACTGACGTTATTCAGAAGTACTACAGTTTTCATTATATAACTAACTTTGATTTAGTCTTCTTGAAAAAAATAAAGGAACCTAAATGAACTCAGCATCTCATTTCTTAGATTCTGAAAAAAAAAATATATAAAAATGAGATCGTGTCAAATTATTCCAAGTGTTTTGGAATTTGCTACCATATGATTCTTATAAGATCATGTATTTTTCAGCAAGCTTTTGCTGTTCATCAGACCAACACCTATTGTAGAATAGACAAAGAAAATATTTCTCTCCCCTTTCCTAAAACTCAGCACAAAATTGTAACTCCACTGATACTACAGACAAGGCCTCTGATAGCTTTACTGCAGAGGATTTCCAAGCATAAAAGGAAATCTTTCTTTTTGAGCAGCAAAATTTTACACTGTATGAACATGTACATACATGTCAATGTCAATAAGAAAGAGATATAATTATGTGGACAGAATATACAGGATGCTTACACAGCTACTAGAAGTCTGAATACACCTTTACATTTCAAAAATCAAGTCTGAAAGAAACTGCAATAGTTCTGGTTACTACAGTAAGGTGAACTTCAACATGTACGAAGAGCTGGACTCCTTGATAAACATTCAAGGACTATCTCAGAAAATAATTCAATGCTGAGGAATTTGATTCCACTATGCCTATTTTTACCATATTAACCTATACAATAAGGTTCAGAAGTACTAAACAGATCTTACTGACTTCACACCAGCACAGAAACATTTAACGTCCATATTATTTGTTGAAATTCTGTAGATTCTTTGTTGTTACTTTATACTATACTGCAGTGACAATACTTGACTGGGAAATATGATGTAATATATTCAGTGTTACATGTATGAATTGCCTGGGCAATCCCAGTTTTTGTATGTCCCAATCAAAATGCTAGTTCACAAGAATAATTTTGCTCCAGTTTTAGGACACTAACTGCAAAAAAACACTGTATTTCATTCAAATGAAATGAAAACTAAAGATCTGGATGAAAATGACTCATGTATCAACTAACTTAATTAGGAGTGCTTGTAATTAGATTGTTATTTGCTTTTTTTAGCTAACCCCAAAGTAAACAGGAACTGGAAGCATGAAATGGTGAAACACATTCCAGAAATCAAAAGCAAATAACGTATTTTGTTCTCATACGCCCTAAGGGGAAAAAAAAATAGACTATCAACATTTGCTAATAAGCACATATAGAAATGTCAGCCTTAAAAGTGATACACCTTCAAAACCTCAGTAATACACTGTTATTGTATTGACACCCTCACCTACAATCTAAATCTTTTTCTATTTGTTGCTTTCTTCTGGTAATGTAATATCCCAGTAGAAATTTGAACATTTGAGTTATTTGTTAAAATACACTGCAAGAGTCAGTACTCCTTCTGTAGCACATCAGATGCCACCAGTGGAATTATTTCAACTTTGCTACCCAGTGCACAGCACACATTACACTTACCCTAAGCATGGAACGTAGTTAAGTCGAAATCAAAGTGAGAAAGTCTCACACGTTAAGAGATGATACGAAGTGGGATTGATGTCTGTTGATTAACATATTCAGGAGCTTCATTTTAGTCTGTCACTCTACTGAAATTTAAGAAATTACTCGCATTCTGGAAAAATGAAGCGTTTCTTGACTTTGATATTTCATTTTTCCATCTTTGCAGAGCTTTTTGACTATCATATAAAAATAATTTGTCTCACTTTTAAAACCTTTTTAGATTAGTCTTTTGTTAATTTATAGACCTCTAATTGATCAATGGACAACACAGTAATGGACTCAGATTCCATGGCTAGTGAATCTCCTCGCTGATGTAGCTCACACTGAACAAAGCTTTCTGCATTTTCTAGCCTTATGACTGCACTGGAGAGTGCTCCAGTGAAGACAAAACAAACAACTCCAAGGCTTTTGATGGACTTGTTGGCATTCTGTTAGTCTAAACAGGTAATAAAAGTTCTGTCACTCCGTGCTATCTTCATGGTTGCAGCTGTTTGAGAGAAATAGGCAGTGAAAGCCTCAATAAAAATGGTGCACACGTTGAGCTCCCTACACCAAACAGCCACAGATGCAAACTGTTCTCTTGGCCAGCAGCAAAACACAGCTCATCTTCATCATTTTCCACACTAAGTACAAAGCTGTATCGCTGGTGGTTTCTGTGAAGAGCCTCATGCCAGAAACATAAATTGGGCTGTTTCCCAGTTCCATGCTTGTTTAACGGTGTGAGTGGCACAGAAATCCTTTTGATCATCTTAAGCAAATTTCAGCATCACTTTTCAAAAATAGTTTAGGTGTCAGCAACTGTTTATAAGGAAGATGATTTGATATTAACACACTGAAGAAATACACTTTGTAATATGAGTATTTTAGATTCTAGACTAAGCACTTAGATGTCCTAAATTTGTTGTAGTCTCATTTTTTGCCTCAAATCAGTAATATTTCAGGGTTATTGCAGCAAAGTCTATCCTTTACCATTTCCTTCTACAAACTGATAGTAGAATCAATGCTGGCCATCAGAAAATTTGACAAATATAAGAGACATTTACTTTGGCCTGTGGAATAATCTTAAAAATTAGACAGCATGTGACTTGATGTTAGTCCATTTACTAAGTAGCTTTTATTTTAGTAAACAAGTAAGAGTGTCAGAGTTCATATGAAAAGAGCTTGTAAGAAACAACTGCCATCAACACCAATGTAACTCCATGGGCACATAAACTACCAAATTATTGACAGAGGGTAGGTGAAGAAATGTAGATATGTCTTCTGACACACTAGTGCACTGTAGATAGCAGATGAGAAGAGCAGTCTAAGATCAAACAACCCTAGTCTGAAGAAAGATAATAGTAACAGACTACTCAAGAACAACAGTTGTACTTACTCAAACAAAACACCTATCAAGGAGCCATGTCTCTAAAAACAGACAGCAAAATTATCCTAAAAGAGATATATCTATGCAGTTCTCATTTTTAAATGTAATAGCTTAACAAAAACATGTTAACAACCAAAATATTTAGTTCTGAATAGCACCCAGTAGATTCCTAATAAAATTACTAGAAATTTTAAAATATCATCACTGCATATTCTCACACTAGAAATTTTGTCATTATTAGGGGAAAAGAAAAAAAATCTCATTATTTCAGCCAGAGAAATTATAGATGTCCAATTTCAGCTTTAGAAACATGAGAGCTATTGTTGTTAGCACAAATCATAAATTTTGGATATTGCTGAATTTTAACCACAGCAATCTCCTTCATTTTTGCTGTCAATATTCCCAGAAGCATTGCAGATTTTTGAATGACTTGATTATTGGATTCTGCTTTGCTGTACTCTTGTACTGAGCACTAAAACAGATTTTAAATCTGAAGAATATTTTAGTTATTTAAAGAGAAAAGCAAATAAATTCATATTCACAGCAGTCTAGACATGCTTACAGTAAAGAGTTGAGTTGTTCTAGAAAGTACAACAGAAAGTACTTAGGAATGAAAAAAAAATGTATCCATGATGGAATTTGATTTAGAGATCACTTTCATTCAGATGTAAATACTAGCTATAAGGCAGTTTTTAAGCTAAGGCATCAAGAATAAAAGTGTTCCGAAATTTTAATTTAATCATGAATTGCTTTCCATCCCTTCTACTGCTAGTTTCCCTCTTCAACTGCTTCTAATTCTACAATTACATCAAAATTGCAGGACTTTGCATGATGTCCTCCTGCACATCCATTTTGACAAGGCTGTGTTGTCAGATATTGACCGGCAGCTCACATTAACTGCAGTATCAGTTACTCCTGTGGGGTGACAAGGGCTTAGAGAGAGATACATTTGTTACTAACACACTGCAGACACAAAGAGTTTAACATAGGTACTGTACAATTTGACTGTAACAAGCAGTGCCACAAAAAATTATGAAAAAATTTTTCTGCATGTCATAGATATGAGAATGCGTCCAGGTTCCAGACTTCTCATTTTTAGCCATAAAAATGATATCAGTGTTACAAAAATACCTACTGATTTCCTTCCAGAGTAATACTAGCTTTTTAATGAATGAGAAACCATTCAGCGATTCAGTGCTACCCAGTGCAGAGACTATGTCTTGCAAACCAGAGATGAACTGATATGGAGATTCCTTAACTCAGAAATGGATTTTAGAATAGTAGTTTCTTTGTTGTATGGGTTTTTCATATATTTTCTTTATTTACTTTGCTGTAATAGTTAGTAAAAATGTGGCTGAGCTTTGAATCTCCAAGGAGTACTTTCACCATCACTGAAGACTGGCTTCCATGAAAAATTTGAGAAGTAAATGTAGGAAAGTTGCTTTGTTTTGCACTGTAAACTTTTACTTTTTATTTTTATTTTGACATTTCTTCTTACGATGACATTATTACAGAATAAAGTAAATTATTTTGTCTATTTAGTAAATATAATCCTAAAAGTAATTAAGTACTCTTCAGTACTCTCAAGTCTGCTGTAAAACATCAGGAACTGAAGGGCATAAAATTTATAGCTTATTCATGTGACATCTATAAAATAGAGGGCCAATACATTTTTGAAAGCACAATATTGAAACACTGTATTTCAGTACAGCATTAAAAAAATGCATGGTACTAGCTTATAAACTCTGTATGTACTTAGTACATACATAAGAAATTTCCTGATTTACCAAATGCTAAACAGAACAAAGATTTAAATCATCATTTTTTGTGTGTGCAATACCACATTTTTGGTTATTGAAAACCACTGCTTTGGGCAAGAATTGCGTAACAGGTCATTAAAGGTTTAAATAATAAAAACATCTGGCTACCAGAGGGGACAGCAATTTTCAAGATGTGAAATAAAAAAAATATCTGCTTTTCTACTTTAAAAACTGAAACTGTGCAGGAGAGTATTATTTC
Organism: Dicaeum eximium; assembly: GCA_013396995.1. Lineage (NCBI taxonomy): Eukaryota > Metazoa > Chordata > Aves > Passeriformes > Dicaeidae > Dicaeum > Dicaeum eximium. The sequence goes on from VWZP01006230.1 coordinate 320,879, forward strand.
AGACCAATATGGAAAAAATATTATTTCTTAAACCACAAAGGGACAGTTTCACATAATGTCATGAATGGAACTTTAGCCCTCAGTAAAGAGGAAACAAAATTCACTTTGTAATATGAACCTCTATCAAAGGTGGAAGAGAGACAAATATTACAAGCTATCTAGACTGCCATGCCAAGAGGGTAAATTTAAGAAAGAACTTCCTGGCTGTGGAGTCCATAAGTCTACTCAGTAAAAAAAATTATTTTTTTTTTTTTAATTGGTGTGAGTGTGTTTTGATTGCTCTTCCACCCCTTTTACAAAATTTTATAAAAGGATATAAAACTGATGAAAACCCAGTCACACAGGCAAAGTCAAATATACTAAGCACTGAACATACTTAAAATTTTAAAGCCAAAATTATTCACCCAGTAGTAATTTCTGTCCTGTATAGTACAAAAGTCAATGCAATACTTGATGTAATAGTGAGGGAGATCAGACTGCTTATCCTTAGTTTTCTAACAATATAAAGCAGTAGTGATCCTGTTTTAAGGATCCTATTTTAAGTAGTGATTTCTATTTTAAGAATCTATACTTCAGATTTCTAAGTTACAAGTCAGGAAAAGAAGTATAAATACATAAAATGGTAAGATTTTTACAAATTCCTTAGGAAAAAGAGAGGACATTATATTTCTGGTATTACTTCTCTGCTAAGACTCTTAAGGCCCCATTTATTTACCTACAGGCACTTTCATGGCAAAAAAACATTTAAACTTTGGTAAAATGGTTAGGGCATACATTTATCCATCAGCAACCCATGCACTGGACCTCACTACCACATAAGGTGTTTTGAGAACATGATTTACTGCTTCATAATGTATTTTAAAGTGACCTTTCTATGTTTTGGCCATAATTTGTAGGTACTATAAAGTCTGCAAGCTGGTGACATTTCGTTTTGCAACTTTTTAAGTTTCAGCAGACCAAACCAGTTAAAATATTTTAAATACCATATTTCTACCTCTGCTCTGATCTAATAAAAAAATAAACTTAAAAATGTTGGATCCACTTAAAGTAAGTGTAGTTTACAGCGGCTATGGCTTGAGCTAAACACTGTTTCATGACATCCACACTCTTTGTGGAGATCAGAAGTTTATTTGTTGATTTTTTTTTCTTGTTCCTGTCATGGAACAGGAATGTCATTGAGATCAGAACAGAAGGATGTGCCTGTTTTGTTTTCTTGACCCTCTGAATGAGCAGATGTGCCACAAGTCTGCAAAAAGCCAACGCCAGCACTACCATGCACAGCATGACACAGTACCTTTACCTTTCTTTACAAAAGGTAAAGAAAACTTTTCAACCAAATCAGATTTTTTTTTTAAATTTAAAGCAATTTAAGTTCATGGAAAATGAATGGAGAATAAACTCAATCTTTTTCTCATTTCTGTGTCTGATTTTGATGTTCTCAGCATGTTGTTCTGTCTTAAACAGGTAGAACACAAGGTGATTGTCAAAGGAGTGCACTGTCCAGAGCACCTACTGCAACTACAGACCACTTCATCAGAGTATTAAAACAAACAAAAAAAAAGTCCTCTTTTGAGATGGCACATCATGGCCTGTGAATCATACCTGAGACACCTACAGTGCTAAAAAATGACAGTGTTTCAGAGAAGAAATAGGCTTCCTAAATATGACAGAAGTCTGCAAAACAAAATTGTTAGAATGGTGTTAATGTTGCTACAGTACTCTGATAGCTTTGGCAAATCTTTTAAGGCACACTAGCAGTGATCCAGCTAGAAGTAGCTGAGAGGAGAATAAAACAAGAACCATCAGAAACACTTGCATTTCTTTAGACAGCAGGAAATTCTTCTGTGATTTGATCTTTGAGACCACTGTAATGCAAAATTGTGTCCAATTTGTTTAGAACAGTGATATCTGAACAAATACAAATATGCAATATTGTATTTCCATAGTATTTTACAATCAATATGTCACATCTTCTCTAATAGAGAACAAAACAGAATAAATAAGTGAACATTAAACACTGCTTTTAAAATTTTCACAGCCGCGCAGAATTGCCTTTCAACACTCTTGATACAGATGGGTGAGATTCAGATTCTTTAAAGTCTCTAATCGAGGCCATCTGATAAAACTGTTCTGGCCAAAAGAATAATTCTAGACAACTTATAATATATATATGCTGAACCTGAAAACAAGATGTGAATTTTTACTTGCTTTGAAAAAATTTTGTTTTATCACTTCTTCCTTAAATGATTTTTTCAAACTGAGGGACCTAAAATCACAAATGTGTCTGTTCAAGACTGTATAATTACTCTCTCTCATTTTAATAGGCAACTTCTGAGTACTTTTTCATTATTAATAATGTTATTAAACATAATTAAAAAACAAGTGTTAGAACAATTCCTGTATAGGGGTAAATAAGCTCATAGTAAAGAATAATGTCACAGGTATTTCACTTCACAGTATTTCAGAAATACAATAAACTTAGTCTAGGAGGACTGCAGAAACAAATACAAGAGAATAACAAAATCTCAGAAAGCCTTTGGTGTACAAGTCACCTAAATTATCAAGAGTTCATCTGAATCACTCTTGATGCTCTTTCATTTGAGTGTTTGGCAATCGCTGAATCATTAAGGGTGCATCACTCCTACAGCAGATGGAATTATTACTGTTCAAAACCAAAAAAAAAGTGGGATGGAATTTACCACAGAAAAAACTGGTGTGTTTTTGTAAAATATTCTACTGCTTTCCTCCTTCTGCTTGCAGCTTCATTTCACTAACAGCAACATTAGTAGAATCTTCCTTCGTGGCACTTGTATCCAAAGGAACCATCCCTTTCATAAGTGCTAGAAGTAAGTCACACAAAAAAGGTGATTAAGCATCTTCAGAGTCACACAGCAAGTCAGTTAGACTCAATGATCTTAGAGGCCTTTTCAAACCTATGATTCTCAGATTTGGTTGACTGGCCATTAGTTTTTATTTAAAACATGTACTTCATTATATGATGATATAATTTATTCAGCAAGTAATACAAATATTCAATATTCATAAGGCTATGAATTGACAAACTGATGTATTTTTCTAGAGAAATTGATTTTAATACTCTATAATACAGGCATAGCCATGAGCTTTCTTATACACAAGGAACGTATGTAGACTATGTTTAAAAAAATTTGATCATTTCACTAAGATATATTTTCTCATTTAATTTTTCCAGAATTTTTGTTTAAATAAGATAAGACAAACGTCTCAAAAAATTTGTGAAGGAATATCTTTACCAACAGCATGAACTTAAGTCACCAAGTGACACTAAACAGGTGCTCATACAATGTCATACAGTGTATATACCTTCACAGCAGGGTACACATATAGTGCTTATTTCTAAATATATTATATTGCATCAAAATCCAGACAATATGAATTGACAAAATACCTTATAATAAAATGCTGAAGAAAAAAAATCAAATATCCAAACATTTAGCAAAAGGTAGAAATTAAGGGAAGGAAAGTGGCTAGCAGCTTTATAGAACACACTCTTCTTCTAATGTCCTTTATAGCACGAGTATGTGAGTATGTGGTACTTCAAGTATGTGAGAAAAGTGGTGCTACTGAATATCCAGAGTGCAATTTTGAATGATCCAGTAAAGCAGTATATAACCAAAAGTTATTTAATAAGGAGCAAGACTTCACAGTTTGGTTAGGAAGGGTGAGATCTTTTCACTTTCAGAAGAATGCAATCACTGTGTTTGGGACATTGGTATAAAAGTGAGTTTTAAGTTTTCAGCATAAAGTTTTCAGAAATGGTTCAAAGCTCTGCTGCTGTATACTATGTCAGTGGTACCTCCTGTGGACAGTATTCAAAGTAAGGTGAAAAATCATAAAGAAAGTTCATTGCTTAACTAATCCAATTTGCATTTTTCTAAGTGATGATGTCAAGTTTCCAGTCATCCAAAGTTCATATGCTTAAGCAGCCCTAGGTTTTGTTCGAGGAGGGTGCCCACAGCATAGTGATGTTGCAATGTCTTTTTACTTGCAAGTACATTACATTATTAATAAATGCCAATAAAAATAGTCTTAAGAGCTTATGAAAAAGTGTACAAAGAGGGATAAGGACAGGCATCAGCAATACAGTGCAAGAGTTAATTGTTATGACAATAAAGCCTACATTCAGGACAACTTGGTTTTATTCAGCTGTGGTATCAGTCATACTACATACCATGTTGACACAAGAGTGTTATGAAGCCCTGGATCATAAATTCCCAACAACAATAGAAAGCCTCTAAGACATATGGTTTCTGGGAAACCATCCAGGTTAAAACCTCAGAGTGATGAAATGTGCAAAGAGAAAGGCAGGACTCAATTCACAAAGCTAATGCAAAGCATATGTAACTCTAGGGACTTTTGTACTCAAAATTTCAGGAAAATACAGTGGCCATGAAAACAGTTTCTGAGGATAATTCTTTAGATAACAACTAGTAGCAACTGTCTGGACAAATCATTTTGGTCTGATAATAATATGGACTGCAAACCACTTCTAGTGAATGTTTCCTTGAATAAATTATTTTCTCATTTAAACTTCTTCCTTTCTAAGAAAATGGGTATAGAAATAAAAGTACATTCCCTCAACATACTTTAAAATATGTTTGTGATGGAAAAGTTGTTATAATTGCAGAACTTATACCAGAAACAAAACACAATGTTGATGTTAATTACTTTCCTTTTAACTGCTTGCTGCATTGGCAACTTCTTAGTAAACATATATATACTGTTGTTCCCCTATTTATTTTCCCATAGTATTTGTCCTTCTTTCGTCAACCAATTTTAAATTTAAATCCCATGATCTCCCTCACAGATAAGTTAAATTGTATCAAATGAGTCTGCTCTCCTTCCCGGTGCTCTCTACAGCTCATAGGAGACCCACATTGGGAAGGAAGTTTCTCGTACAAGTTATTGAATCTGTAGTCTATAAGACTTCATAAGTTGAGAGATGGAATGGGGAAATATAAATCACAAAGGCTTGCAAACTGCTCCAAAAGGTAAATGAAAGAAAAAAAAATCCATCCTTCTGTTTCTTAAGAAGGAGACAATCACATAAAATAGATGATGACATGTATAGGAAGATTTATTAAAAGCTACAGTAGGTTTGGGAGCAAATATGTCAAATTATACTTCACTGTCAAAGTCTGAAATTATAATTAATTAGTATTATTACTGAAATTAAAAGTTCATGATGTTTTTGTGACTATCATGACTGAAGTAGCTGACTTTTCATTTGCAACTCACTGAAAAATCTCCTTAATGCTAATACCACTGCAGAATTTTTACTGTCCTCAAGAACTATACCAACAACTTCAAAATACATATTTGACTGGTTGAAATCAGTTTCAGCATAAAGTGACAATCAGTCAAAAACCCAAGTCTCTGGAGTAATCCACATATTTCAGTGCCATAAGCACTAAGCAGTGAATTGAATCACCACTGTCTTTTGTTAATCACTTTTTTTTTAATTTCAAAAAAATTTAGTACTTAGTGCTGGTAAAAAAACAGTTGAATCAGAGAACAAATATGCACAACTGTTTCATCAGATTGGTATTCAGATCACATGGATCCTATTTCTCTTAAAACTGCCTAAAGTTTACTAAAAAGTTTTAAAGCAAAAACGTCCTAGCTTGTTTAATTCAGGTTAAGCAGTATAGACTTTGTAATATTTTAGGAACATTTATGCTGTATTTTTAAATTTCAGTAAATTTTTGCAGTGAACCACTTTTGGAATTCTTGAGATTGGAAGGGAATACTGGAGGCCATTTATCTGAACATTGTGTGAGGCATTGGTTACTTCTTTTCTACACTCAAAACAGGCTCAGCTGTACTTGAATTTGCAAGACTTTGACAGGGATGAGGTTTGGGAAAACAGAAAAATCAACTCTGAGTCAAGATAAAGTGTTGCTGAAGTACAGATCATACAGAGATATTTGATCCTATGCTTTATGCCCACTATTGTTATTCAGTATGCTCTGCAAAAAGGTGCTAACCCCAACACATAGATTCTGAAAGGAAGAGAAATCAATTACCTTTAACCTCATCAGATCAGCTCAGGACTTACTGGTGAGCAGTAATGTACCACAGCATTCATTCTAAGATGCAATGCTTTCAATAAAGGCTGAAATAGGACTTACCACTACATAAAATGCAACTTTCTAAAGAGATTCCCAGTACACAAACTGGCTATATTGAAAATAAATGGAAGATGATACACTTCTGAAGAGAAGTATTTTGATATCCATGTAGTGATATGCTCAAAAATACCCTTTAAAACCTGGTTTTTAAGTTACTTTTGACATTCATGCAAAGGTGTGCCTATGTGCCCAATCAAGACCTAACATGTCCTATGTTTTACTGAGCATTTCCCAGCTGTATCAGAGATGCCATGACTTCACATGAACACAAGTTGTATAGGCACAAGGGGGTAGAGAAAAGACAGTTAAAAACACTACTGAAGTTGTGAATTAGTGAATTCAACTTTCACTGAGAAAACGCTACACAAGCATGAGACTAATTGGTGCACATGAAAGATCTTGGAAAGAATCCATGTTTGAGGACATCTCTCTGGTCCCTCAGAAGACCAGAGGGTCTACACAGCTTACACAGGTATGACTTGTAAAGCAGAGATTCAGAATTCAAGGGCAGCCCTTTTCTTTGGCATAGGTTTGGGCGACAAACAAAATATATTCTATGTCCCAGTCAAAAAAACCCAAACAACTATCAGTGGGATGTAATGAAGTACTTTCTAGGCAAAGACATCCATTCAGCATCTAAAACTAAAACACAGAAGGACACTTAAGATGGTTCTAGCACTTCTTTTTTGAAAAGTAGTGTCTCATTCTTTCAAATAAAAAAAAATTTTAGAAGAAAAAAATGTTACCTGTAGATTTTTTTCTGTGATATAATACTTACAACCTGAACTTGAAAGCAGTGAGCTGCACAAAAAGCTGTTTTGACTTTGCCTAGAAGAGTGACCAGCCACTTCTATACCAGAAATTTCAGCATCCATTTTCATGTTCTATGGGAAAAAGGAAAATAAATTTATCTGTTAATATCAAGCAGCTGCAAACTAACAAAAAGCAGTAGCACACATACAGGCACATGCTGTGATTTCACACACACTGGAAAAGACTGATTTGAACTCTTTGAATTCTCAGTATTGCACTTAGGTTCAAATTAATTTGCTTATGAGTTTTATCCCCATTTCACCACTATAAAATGTCTGCAAAAAACTGCTTAGCCTTGAGAAAAGCACTGGCAGCATTGCAAGTCTTTGCCACTACAGCAAGTTGCAAAAACGCTCTTTCCTGTTCACATCACATCCACAGTTCAGGACATACCATATCAGCAGGGCAGACATCAGTGAATGATGACTTCCTCATCAATGAATGGTTCATATTAATTCACTGAAGTTCCACAAGTAGTAATAAATATAAATCTATTTTCTCTGACACCGAGGAAACTTTAAGTTCATTGATTTCTCATATCAAAATACCTCAAGTTGCTTTTGAATTTTTTTGTTAAACCATTAAATACAGTCTTAAGTACAATGTTACTATTTATGGCTAAACCTATACAGCATAGCTTCTTGGTGAGGAAAGTCATTTGGTCTATAAGCTAAAAAGAAAAGATAAATTTAAAAAGGTCATTTAAACAAAAATCCCTGAAAAATCTCTATTAGCTCTGCAGTAGTCCCCAGTTACAATACCATCCAAAATAAGATTAAAAGCTTGGCTTGGTATCCAAATTACTCAGTTTCTTGAAATGAGAAGAGGTAATAATGAATAAATGCATCAGTTCATGAAACACACAATTTTACTGCTGAATTCTTATCATAAACAGCCTCCGGGAATTTTGTTAAAACATCTTGCAATTTATCATTCATGTTGATACTAAGATTTGAAAACTAAACAGAAAAAAAATTTACATTAATTCAGAGTTACAATGAGCTTTTGTTCCATCATTGAAGAAGGATTTACTCCTATTAAGATTAATGGGAATTATACATATTAATACCCTTATGTGCTGATGAGAGACTTAATACCTAAAGTGTTCATAGCACAATAACAATTTTTAAAGAATAAAAAATGGTTTTGTCTTTCCATTCTGCTTCCAGAAATGCTTCAAGAGCTTTTAAACAAGAAAGGTGCTTCTACCAGTATCTGCAATACAAAATGGCTTTCTCTTTACAGAAATATTACTGTATAGAATGTGCCTTTTGTCATGTACTTCATTGATAATTACATCTGTATGTTGTGTTTGAGTAAATGGTCAACTGTCTGTGGCAAAGAAACTCTCCTAAAATATTTGTATCTCTATATCAAAATATTTATCTCTAGTTTTCCTCTGGCTTTATGTTATGATTTTGCTTCTGTTGCTATTTTCTTTTAATATGTTATATCTATGGGTTTTCCCCCCGGTTTCATCTTTATCTACTATTATTTGGCCCTTTCTTAGCTGAAAAATCAAGATTGTTGTACCTGACGGTATTCTGCCAGCCTATGGCCTACTTTTATTACTGGAAATCTTCCATTTTAACACATACAAATAGAAATTATGATTTTTCTGGGCTTCTAAGCAACAGGTATTTTAAAGCCATCTGACAAGACCACAAAGGAGTAGGAAGATTGAATGCAGACAAAAGAAATCCTAAGAAAGAAAGAAAACCATCTGCTTTTAGAGGAACATTCAACTTTGGTTTAATTTTTCCTCCTTAAAATGAAAAAAGGCTGGGACACAAGATTAGATAATGCCTGTCTGAGATCAATGCTGGCAAGCAAGCTGAAACAAGTGTATTATAAGAAAGGCTAGAAAGAAAAATGTAACAGAGGAAAAAGATTAATTTCAGAAGTAATTTCATCTAAAATGATCAATGTAAAACTTGTATAAGAAACATGGATTTTCTTATCACCTATCAAATATCTGTCTACTTTGTATAGCAGGGGCACTATGTATGCAGTGTGAACCAAAAATATCAGAAAGAATCAACTTTGATGTCCTCAAACCTACACTTTTCCAGAAATCAATTTTAGAGACTCACAACTGACAAACAGTAAAATAAATAAATAAATAAATAAAAGGCATTTGAGTTAGTTTCAAAGGAGGGTAAGAAAGGCAAGTATTAAAAAGGTTTTTTTTAGTCTAAGCTAGCCTGATCACTGAAATCAGATTAGCACCCGTCTGTTACTTGGTTTTGAACATTCTGTTCTATTTGCAACAGCCGTGACAGCAAAGAATACTGCATGTCATGCAAAAACCTAATTAGGCCTGACTAAATGGAAACCATTAAATGCTCTCGGTTGTCTAAAGAAAGAGAATTGTTTTGGAATCAGCTTTGTACTGGATTCTGATTATTGAGTTCAAATCACACAAGCTCAGTAAGTTCAGTCAGCTTAGTGCAATGTTATGTTCTACCGTCAGCTGATTGCATTCCACTTAGCTTTTCAATGTTTTCCAAATTTCAGTAGCTACTGATTTAGTAACACTTATGTGGAGGGAAGAGAAATTCAAGATACTGAAGATTAACATCAGCAACAGATTGATTGTACCTGCTTCCTCCTTTCAATTCTTTCTTACAGAAGAACAAGATGGCATTTTCAAATAACTTAATACCTTCTTACAACAGCAACTTACTAAGCTAAAATATTCTGTATTTATTTTCCCTTTTCCACTTTTAAAGACATTCTGTAAATATGTCCTCATTTGACAGAAGGAAGATGGTTACAGATAAGTTGCGGAACACAAACATCTTTTTGATAGAGTGTGTGATCCTCAATTTGAGCTCAACTGCTTAGAGACACAGGTATGATACATTGCCAAAGAAAGTGATTTGACTGAGATATGTAGCAGAAATACTAATATGATTCTTAAGGTCTGACCACTTATTTCAATCACCTTCATAAGAAATCATAGTTCTGCTGAAGTAAGCTGCTATCACAATGGCAGTGATATGACAATGAACAAGCCAATAAGGGAAAGAAAAAGAAAGCATGTTAATAATTGAAAAGTTGAACTCATTACAGGCAAAGTTTCTAAAGAAAAGCACTGGATTTGTATAGTAGGGAGTTAGTTATTCATGCTTAGCACGTGCTATAACTCCAGTGAGTGATCTTTAGCAAATCACTTCCCTTCTGTTTGCCTGGATTTCATTTATGTATAAAAGAGACATATGGAATTGTTTGCAAAGAATGCAAATATCACCTACTGAAGAATTACTATATGTGATTTATAAATTAGTCAACCTTTTTATAGAAGAAACAGCTTTCTATATCTTTTACTTGAAAGGACAAGAGAAAATGGAACAATTAAAAATTTCTGTAGAAAGCAATTTGGCAAGGCAGGTAAACACTTCAGAGTAGTAAGACACAGTAAGATATCTTTCTGTGAAAGCCGAAAGACTTTTTGGAAAGTATCCATGGCGCTTACAATGAAGGCAATCCTTAATTCACCAATTTCATGCCATGTCAATATAGCTGCCATGCCATCAGCCATGGCAGCTATATGAAACAGAAACCTTCATGGGTGATTTCAGTCTGTGCTTGTACTAGGACTTAATAAGGTAAGGTTGTATTGCTGATTGAAAGTAATTGGGACACAAAAGTGGATACACACACATACCTTGACTTGCCTGACTCTTTGCTTTGAATCTTCCAGCTGCTGCTGCAAAGAAGTCACTATGTCTTTATACTTCATATACCTCTCCTCAATCATGTCCCTTCGGCAATGGGACTCCTAGAAATGATTTAGATGATTTCATAATGTGAAAAGTAGCTAGAAATTCTCACTATTGTAAACACAGGTATCATCAAGGATTTTCACCACAGCAAGAACAAATTAAGTACTAACTTTCAGAGGCTGAACTACAAGGGCCATACAAAAGCATAATGTTTTGTACCAAAAAATAATGTTAAAATACATGTAGATTAAAATGGAAATGGCCTTATGCTTAAATGGTGAACGATTTCTTGTAAACCCTTTCCAAACTTCAGCAATATCATACCTTCTAAAAAAATTTCTGTAATGGTGAAAAATTAATTACAACACTACAGATACAAGCACTTGAAGAAAAACATGTGTAAGGATATGGACAAAACAGTATTTTCAACAAGAAAACATAATGCTTCTCACTGAACTAGCTAATGATTCACTTGAATTAACAAATCTCCTAGACAACCTGAGAGGTTTATCAAAACTTACTTCCTCTTTCCTTCTCCCTTCCTATGAAAACACTGGAGGAAGAACTTGTTAGCTATTGTACAAAAAAATCCAACATGTTATTTGCAAATAGAAACAGTAATGAAGCGTCAAACTGACATGCTTCTCAAAGCTAAGGCATAAAGCTTAGCTCTCTTGAACAATAAATTATTTCTTAAACAAAACACTGTGTTGATAGGGTCTCATCTGCAGAGAGCCATCTTTAAAAAACTAAGCATGATGGAGAAGGACAGAGCCCAACTGAAACCAAAGATTTTCCATTCCAATCTCACAAGTATTGGCTAAGTTATAACTAGAGCAAATCAGAAAATGGCAGTGTAATTTCACAGCAGTGTTAAGTGAGAGAGAGCAAGTGTAGGAGATTGCAGATGTCTGCTGAGAACAAATTTTTTCCTTTAGTAGAAAGAGAAGGTAAACATAAACCTCTGTCAGAGCAAAAAAGCTCTTCTGGGGATACCTGACATGTGAAATTAAAACTATACATCTCAACAATATTGTTCATAAAAAACCCAAATGTTTTAACCAGTACTTGCATTATCAAATCTGTTGATGATGACAGCAATAAAATGGTATAGAATTATTAACTAATGACCTCGTGCAGGAACACAAAATAAACAATGTTGCAAGCAAGTATGTTTTGAAATGTTTATGACAACCATACATGAAGAAATTTTACATATCAAATAAAATGCAAACCATTATGTATTTGTTGATCTGTGGTGTAATACTGATTTTAAATTTATACTGTGCAAGGAAGTCACAAATTCTTTTCTATTAAACCACCCATTTCATAAATGGAGAGTAACTACAGTACAGGGGTTTAGCCACTTAGCCACTGAAAATCTAATCTGAGCCTTATCACTCTCGACAGCATGTCACCACTGCTATCAATATGTCCTACTGTGTCCAAACATCTGGACTGGATAGTGGTGCTGAGGAAATAAGTAACAAGTATTGTCATTATGTCAAAACAAAACAAAAAGTTGTAAAGATCATCCTTTTTTCACTCATTAAGTTAAAAAGTGAAACAACTGGCATAATATATTTAATTATAAAAATTTTAATTTTTCAACACATAATATCACATTTTACCACTCAATAAAAATATTCTGAAACCGTAATTAACACATGACCTGTTATGCCCAGTTATCAATGTTTCCCTATGTTATGGAGCAGTGTTAATAATTAGAACGAAATTTATAACTTCAAAAAGATACATATAAACATGAAAATAAATTTCAGTATGTTTCTGTCTACATAATATGTACACATACAACTGTAAATATCTTATTAAACAACTTATCTGTACATTCATAGAGATTATTAATTAACCAAAATATTTTAGAAGTACTGAGAGAGTCAAATGAAATTATTCTCACTCCAATATCTTTGAAATCTTCTAACAGGCTCAGTTTCTCAGGCACAGACTCCAGGTGGTTTAAAGCTACTCGGGTACTCTAAAGAACAGAACACAAGTAAAAACATTAAAAACGAAACCATTCTTTCAGCCATTTCACACATTAAAAACCCCAGTCTTATCAGTGTACTAGTTCAAGCTTCCTAGTTAGGGTGTTGACTTGCCCTAAAGCTCAATCAGGCGTAGCTGTGGGACTCACTGAAGCAGCCGTGTCAGAGGCTCCAGCCAGCCAGACCTGCTGATGGGAGATGGAGCTCTCCAGGTCAGAGGCTGCCAGGAGTGCCTGATGCCTCCTCACGAGGCTGGGGCTGACCATTCTTTTGCAGAAGGTGAGCTGTGCTTGAGGAGGTGGTCAGCAGGTGAAGGAGCTACAGGAGGAAGTGAACAGGTTACACAGTGTTTGAGTGAACAAGCAAAGGAGAGACTGATTATTTTCAGAGCCTCACAGTCTCAAGACTCTCAGGAGTCATGAACCTCCATTATATGGAGAAGCAGATGGTCTCAGAACCCTGCAGGGTAATTAGTCTATGGACTGTTAATTAGCCAAGGGTCTGTTAAAGATGAAGGCTGGAAGCAGGTCACAGCATGTACTAGGAGGAAGGTTCCTCACCACCTTCTCAGATTTCAACAGGTAGGACTGGCACCTTCTACAATACATGCGAGGCTCTGGAAGTAGACTGTCAGTCTCACTTTAGTGCCCAGTAAAGTTATGGAAAAGATTATGCTAGAAGGTATTGAAAAACTCCTCAATGACAACATTGTCATTGCTCAAAGCCATCTTGATTTCATGACAGGAAAGTCCTGTTGTTATCAATCCCGATTTCCTTTTATGACCCCCTTGAGTCCTTTGTGCAGTTTTGGTCACCACACTATAAGAAACTGTTAGAGAACATCCAGAGAAGGGCAATGGAAATGTTGAAGAGCCTTGAGGGGAAGCCATGTGAGGCTGGTCTGTGCAGCCTGTAGGAGACTGAGGGGAAACCTCATTGCTGTTACAACTTCCTCAAGAGGGGAAGAGAAAGGGCAGATGCTGATTTCTTCTCTCTGGTGACCAGTGACAGGACAGGAGAGAATAGCCTAAGGTTGTGTCAGGGAAGGTTTAGGTTGGATATTAGAAGAAGGTTCTTCACCCCGAGGCTGACCGGGCACTGGAAGAGGCTCCCCAGGGAACATGGTCACAGCACCAAGCCTGCCAGAGTTCAAGAGGAGTTTGGACAATGCTCTTGGGCACATGGTGTGATTCTTGGGGATGGTGCTGTGCAGGGACAGGATAAGACTCAATGATCCTTATGGGTCCCTTCCAACTCAGCATAATTCTGTGATTCTATGATTTTTTTTTTTTTTAAGTAAAAGTACATGCAGTGAGCACTTAGGTAAATATAGAACAATCAGATTTCCTATTTTCAGATTAGGCATATGGTATGAACTACTGAAAAATTAATTACCACTCTAGGGAGAGTTAGGGTTGGACTCAATCAGATTTCACATTCACACCCATCACACAAAAAATGTAGTCTATTGCAAACTGCAAAGAACTGAAGAAAATAAATATCATGGTTTTGGTTTTGTGTGCAGATGAAGTTGGTTGATCATGCACAAAGAACAGTCAAGTCCCACAGGTCAGATGCCTCTGCAGCTTCTCAAAGGCTGCCCTTCTATTATTTGCTGAAGAGCAAGTAAAACCAGAACTACTTGTACTTTCTGAACAACAGTTAGTATTTCCTCCACAATTCTAAAAATCATACTTCTTTGGATAAGGTTCTGCTAGTCTGGTATTCAATCTACCAGTAATGGGCTTCCTTAACCATATTACTGCCTTGGTACTTTAAAGCAGAATCTTAAAACAAATAAAATCCATCAATCCCGAAATCAAATATTATATTGTAAAGCCTGTGCAAACCGAGTTAACTTGCGCTTAACTACAAAAGCTCTGTTAGTAGTTCTGGAAAATCTCAATCTGACCACCATGAAAAACATTCCATTTAGATCCCAGACTTAACACCTAAAGAGACCAAAAGTTTAAGTCACAACAGGAACAACTGAAAAATCAATGGGAGCCTCTCTGCACACGTGGCACCAACTTCAAAAAGACGAGACTAGGAGTGAGGAGTGGAAAATCAGAAATGAACAAGGAAACCTAAATGAAGACACACCATCTGTTTAAAAGCAGTGATGTCTGCTTTGTTGTTAGTTCCAAACATTCTGTTAAGGTTTTAAGAAATATTCATAACAAACAAAGGTCAAATTTCATAAACAATGGGTTTCATTTAACTTGGACTGAACTTGTAGTCAATATTCAGTACCAATAAATCTAATTAGGTAGAGAACATGAGACCCATTCTTCTGCTTCTGCAAAAATATTATGTATATAGATACATTTCTCTATCTATCTATTTACCCACCCTGTTTTAATACAGATGACCTGTGATCTGCTCTCATCAAAAAAGGAACTCAGGCTCTAGGTATAAGCCTGTGCCTTAAGCCATCCCATCTTTCAATTGCTTCCCTAATTTCAATGCCAAGACCTCATGTCAACACTGTCTGTAAAGGGATTTAAGGAAGATATTAATCATCTGTTCTTCCAAAGTGTCTCCTAAGTATATCCCCTCTATTTCATGCACTTTTTGTAGTGAAAAAATAAAATTAGCTGGTTCTCTGCTAGTCTGAATTAGTTACCTTATTAAACATAATCCGGAAAGCAGAAGACCAGCCTTTGGGTTAGATGCACCTTCAGTCCTTGGTTTTTTGGTTTTGTTGAGAATCATGTGGATAAAGAATGGTATAGGCTGCCTGGATTTCTGAAAGGTGTTTTAGACTCCTAAGGTTTAAATCTAACTTCACATTCAAAATGATGGGCTCTAAGGCAACCATTGCTGCTCAGGAAGCAGATCATGGCGTAGTGATACATATTACCAAGAATCTGCTAATGCAGTGCTCAGTATCAATCAGAAAAAGTAAATCAACACTCAATATAATCAGAAAAAGATTAAAAAAAAATAGAGAGCATAACTGTCCGAGATCATTAATCCAATTGCATCTTGACTGCGGAGTGCAGATGTGGATCTTTATTTCCAAAAGGAAATAGGGAAAGGTCAGAGAAGTTGAACAAGAATTTTCAAAGCCATGGAGTGCTGTTTCCAAGTGAGAAATTATAAACACAATACTCTAAAGAACAGGACTCTTCAGCCAGGAAGACAAATGACTGAGGGGACTAATGACCAATTTGCATAAAATCAGAAGTCACATAAAGATAGAAAATTTTATATGGCTTTAAGGACAAAACTGGGCAAGTTCCTGAATGAGAAAGACAAATTCACACAAACTACATCTAAGTCTGGAAGCCTTTGAGCTTTGAATGGCTGGAATCAGAATGAATGAATGGGAAACAAAATACATGCCAGTCCTGTTCATACAGTCTTCCCTAAGCATTTTACTTTGGCCATTGCTGCGATGTCTATAGCTGGGCTAGACTGACCTTTGACCTTGACCAGAATGGTTCTTTTTATATTGTAAAATTCTCAGTCTTCCAAGCAGTCTGAGGGACTTGACAAGGATAATTCACACACTAACATTTTCAGGGACAGAAATGTGTGTCTTTTCCATAAAACAAATTAAAATAATGGTAGTGATGTGCAAATAAAAGCAGCAATAAAGCCAAATTTGTTGTTAGGGGAGGTTCAATAAAGGTGGCAATGAAAGAATACGTTGAAGAATGTGAGGGAAAGACGATGAAAGAGCTTTTAGCTGGCCCACGGAACTAATCTGGTAATTAATGAAAATCACAGCAACCTCCTCAAAATGGTTGAAATGCCATACTTGCATCATTAATGAATACACTCTATTCTATTAAAAAGATAGATTTAGCCACACAGATAAAATGTGAAAAAGGATGTCAGAAGCACCTGATATAGAGGGCAATTAGGTACTGTTAAATTTTTTCCCAGAAATCAGAAAGCTGTATGCCATAATGCATTAAAATAATCCTAAAGACAGCAATCACATCTATCTGCTTTTGTATAACAAGCAACAGCAGGTACTGACCCAGTGCACTGATGGCACTGATAAGAGGAAAAAATGCCCATTGTACTGACTGAGGCAGTATCAATGGCATTTTACTTAACAGCAGTTCTCTTCGATAGACTGAGTGCTACTAATCTTTCTGTTTTTAAAATAAAGACTATTTACTTTTAAAAGGGGCATTCTATGCTTTCACAGAGAATGACAAAACAAATTACTTATTTTCCATGACTTCATACAAACACTTTGATGTTTAAACTGCATGTGAACAGTTAATCCTCCTATACTGATGTGTTCTTGGTCATAGACGGTTTCACACTGTCTCAAGGGACAGATCTAAATCAAAATTAGACACATTTTATTTTTAGTCTCAAAGCTGCAATGCCAAATGCAAATAAATCAAAGCAGGTTTGTATATAGTACTCCTGAGGTTTGCCTTTATAGTCGATATATTGAAAACACATAAACATAAACCAGAAACCAAACTCCATTGACTTTCAAGTACAGTGCTCCTTTTTTTTCTGAGGTAGGTAAAAACAAATGGCTATCTGTATTGCACAGATATTTTTTTTAAATGACAGTTGATTTAAGTACCAGTTAGCTAATCCCCAAGGAATAACCATAAAAAGATTAAATGCAACGTCATTTTAACTGGCTGCAATGCATGTCAGCAGGCAGTTACAATTCAAACGAAAAAGACTGTTAGAGGTGACCTAAAATGACTTATTTTTAAATGACCTTAGTGTATTGAATACCTAAATAGTAAGAATAGGATGCACCCAGCACGTTTAAAAGCATCCTTTGCCTTCCCTGTTAAGATCTGTAAAACTATGCACTATCAGCTTCAATCTCCAGCTCCCCACTGATAAATCATATACTTTTCTTTTAAGGAGGTGGTTCTGCTTGAGAGGCCTGAGGTGCTCTGCTGACTTTTATATGCCAGGCAAACTCCATGATAGCTGGGACATTCTGTGAATGTAGAGAGGGAACTTTCAGAGAAAACAAAAAAATTTATTTTGTATCTTTATATTTCACATATATCATGACTCAAATTATACCACTGTTTTGATGATTTCAGCATATCACGAAGTCAAATTGCCTATAGAAAGATAGGTAACACATTTAACTTTATCAAATTACAATTTCAATACTCAATTGGCTTTTTTTTCTGTATTACATTGTTTCATGAGAGTTTTAACAAGTAAGATTTTTTTAAGCAAAAACTACACTAATGAAAAACAAATGACCTTTGCTAACAAAGCATTGCCAATGTCAAACTACTTGAACGTTTAATTTAGATTCCAGATGTTTTTGCATGGGGTGGACCACATTTTAATTAAAGGAATTTCATGGATGCTTCCTTTCCTGTTTGCAATGACATGGACTGTCTTTTCTCTCATTCATGAGCCCATGACATCCCTGTGCTAATTAGGGGAATTGTTTACATGGGAAAATATTAGGAAAGTATTTTATGAATTTGCAGTTGTTTGATGCATACTAGCAGCTGGAAGCATGGAGGAAACTTTTGTCTTTTGGCAAGCCAGCTTTCTGTGAATCATCAGTCAGTGCTCCAAGTACTCTGGGGGTCCATAGGACTAGTTTTTGACAATCTATTCTTTATCGTTTACTAAGATTTTGATCAGAGACATCCAGATATAATTCCTAGGAATTAAAAGAAATATAACACAAGAAGGAGTGTGTGTAATGTAATGCAATGTTAGTGGGAACACATTCTCAAAAGGAGTTAAGACTTCCTTGTTGCTCATCTTTAACATTATGAAGCACTGCAGGCTAAAAATCTTTACATATAATTTATGTTAAAGTTTTGTATGCTAACAGTATTTCATCAAGCCTTCCAGAAAGCATTGCAAAAATTCAATTAACACAGTCTTCATGGGAAAGAAGAAATATCATTCAGTTTTGCAGGTGAGAAAAATTAAAATACAAAGAGAAGTGATTTAAACAGCAAGAATTCACAGCAAATCAGTGTCAGAGTAGGAAAAGAATTAAGGGTTTTCTTTATGGATTTCCCTATTTTAATAAAAAGCTGCACAACAATGAAAGAAAAAAACCAATGTGCTGGCATCAATAGGTGTAAGTGATGTCTGGGCTCCTACAGTTATAACTAGATTAAATACAAAGCATTTAAATCTAAAATGAAGGACCTAGCAGCACATTAGAAACATCTAGTCTGATGTCTGATTTCTCATGAGGATCCTGTGGATGGAACTCATAGCATCTCTCTTTAAAATTACATTTACATGCATATACCTACTATGTTAAAAAAAAAAGTGAGAACACTGTGTACTACTACTCCTAGTTCAACTGAAATAAATTACTTTAGATAACAGAAGTCTTTTGCAATAAGGGTTTTTCCTGAGATTTTTACTTTCTCTAATTAAAAACTGAAGGATTTTGGTGTATTAAACTTTGGCAAAAATGTTCAATATTTGCAACATGAGGAAAATATTTTCATAATTTTGAAAAGAGCTTAGATAGAGCACGTAGGGGTTCCACTAGGAGCACTGCCAGTAAGTCAAGTGAGGTCTCTAGTCAGCCCACATTTGGAGTGCTGGGTCCAGTTCAGGGTTCTCCTGTACAAAAAAGACATACAAGAGCCAGTCCAGCAAAGGACAACAAGATTTTTAAGGGACTGGAGTATCTCTCCTGTAAGGAAAAGCTGCGAAATCTGGGATTGTTTAGTGTGGAGAAAAGAAGGCTCTGGGAGATCTCATCAATGTACACAAGTATCTGAAGGGCAGGTGTAAAGAAGAGGGAGCCAGGCTCAGTGCTGCCCAGTGACAAGCAGTGGGCACAAACTGAAACACAGGAGGCTCTGTCTGAACACAGGAAATGCTTTTTCACCCTGAGGGCTAGACAACTAGAGTTGATTGCATTAGAAGAAAAAACCCTGACAGAACAAGTGAAACACCAAACAGTAGGGGTTAGAGGATGGACAACTAGCTGGGTATTAAACAAGAGCAATGAATACATAGGGTGAGAAGATAACATCAAGGAAGAAGGAAAGAGAAAGCTGAGCATCAGGAGAAAAGAAACAGGGGGCTACCAGCAACCTCAGGACACAGAAGTGACTTGGTGGTAATGAGCAGAATAAAGACTGGGAAGCCCAGCAAAGGGAAGTGACACACTGGCTCACCAATGAAAGGAAAGGGCGAGGCAGGCAGGACAGAGGATCTCAGACTGCTCATTTTTATAAGATCAAAGAATGGCTGTGTTCTGGGAGGACCAGAAAGCCTTTGATGTAATGGTAGTTTTGGCAAGACACTACAGAATCAAAGCAAGAGGAAAAGAAAGTATTAACCCTTTGATTCAGTAGTTCCTCAACATTCATACAAGTTAAGTATGAAAATAATGAAATCATCTCGAGAGCTAACAGCAAGACTTACTTATTGATGGAAGGCAGGCTGACAGAGAGACAGAGAGGGACAACAAGGACATAAAAATGGATGGTGTCAGGCAGTCACAGAATCTCTCTGCAAAATGCATTTGGTATTGTTATCCTTCCAATTCTTCTTTTAAATTGGATGATAAACCAGAAAACTGATGCAAATTTGAGCCTACTACTACAGGAGAATAATCTAATAGCTTTTGCATTGTTGAGCGGATGAAGACAGAAATTTGTTTTACTGGTATTCAAAACATCACTTTCTTGAACATAAAAATGCACTGCAACAAAATCCATAAATGTTCATACTGAACTGAAAATTCATACTAAATAACAATTTTGCTGAATACTTACAGCATTACTGGTGTTAACCTAGATTTATAGACATTGTAACTAAAAGTTGAATTCTGTGTCCAGAAAAGTCTGATCCAAGTATTCTAAGAAAGTGGTAACCTCACTTCTGGGTTCTCTACTGAAAGCAACAAGCTGTGTTATTGATCAAAGGATATAGAATGCACATGTTCACTGGAATAACTTCAGGATGTGGTTGATTTCAAATTAAATTTTGCAGTCTTCTATGTCAGACTAGTACTAGTAAGTCAGAGGAACATGACTTGCAGCTTATGCTCACAAAGAATAGTATGTAGTTTATAGAAACCCACTAAAATCCCAAGCACAGCACAGTAGCAGTGTACACCTACAAAATGGATCCTGACCTCTTTATGAGAAATAAATACACTTTCCATTGTAGCCTCACCTGAGAATACAATGCAGATTTTTTCCCAAAAAATCATTCACCTTTCTCTATAAATAATACAGAGCCAAATCTTGTATGTAACAACTGAAGTATACTTGATTAAAATAAGTCATTTTATTTAAAGATAAATCATATTCATTCTCTCAAAATGTCAGACTAAATGACTGATTACTAAAATAATTAGGATATTTACTTGTTAATAGCTATGAAATAATTAAGTTCACTTTAATTAATTGGTTTAATTAATTAAACCAAATAAAAAAGCCAAACAAAACACAAAATCTCTAGATACTCAAAACTTCAGTTTTGCCTATGCTTGTTACTCCTCTGGCACTTCTCAAGAGTTGAAGGATTATTCTAGAAAACATCTAGGTTCTTCAGCTCCTTTTATATCCACTTGTGAGTCTGTCTAACAAACCTTGTTCTTCCTTACCTTCCAGCTTCTGCTCTTGACCTGCACAACTTGCTGGAGCAAGAAGTGGTGTACCTACCCATCGAATCATACAGCAAAATTGATCTGATTAAAAAAAGAGCCAAACTATCCAAAAGCTTCTTCTAAATGGGCACTGTTTGCTCTCAGGCTCCTTAAGGGAGTGATCAGATAATGTGTTATATCTTGAAGGAGGTTCATAACAACAGTATTTTCCTCTGGAAAAAGGAGCTAGCTAAGGAAATAGAAGACCCAAGAAACTGCCTGGTACTGTAGACAGGAGATGGAGCTTCCAGTTTAAACAGACTGCTGAGAGGAGGAGGAGCTAACAGGGCTCAGAGAGGGGCAAGGGACCTCCTTGTTTGAAGCAACTCACAAAATCACTGAGTTAGATTAAGCTAGGCCTGGAAGGTTAATTCACCCAGAGCTCTGAATGGAATCTGAAAGGTTCATGTTACATTTCTTTCCCACCTTTTTTTTATTATCTAAGTTGGCAAGTTCATCACATGGCCACTACAACAATTTTACTGGCAAGTGCAGGAGTTGGAAATTAGTAGATTGTAGAGAAAGGGAGAACAGTGGGTTAGTATGATAAATAGGTCATCCTTTTCTTGTATCTAGACAATAACTTACAAATCTTCCTTTTTAAAGGAGATGTTGAAAGTATAAAAAGGAGAAAAGCTCCAGAAAAAGTAGAAAGAAACATCTGTCACAAAATACAGACTGAATTTGCATGACATTGGAGTATTTGCAAGCATCTATCCTCTGCCTGTGCCAAAATAGCTCTGGGAGAAGAAAGTACAAGGAATTTGTAGGTAGTTTAACTCATGGTTTGTGAGAAATGGATGGCAATGGATACATGCCTGACTGGTTGTCATGTAAACAAACCATGAATAAGAGAAGGTCCTGAACAGAATTAGTGTTCTGTCAACATCTGACAGTCACACAGCACCATGTGAAGTGTCAGGACACTGAATGTCAGCATTCGCTTCCTGCTTCCACAAGGCAGGTGTTGCAGGACAGCACTCTGATTTCCAAAGGGCCTTTCATGACTGAATGAAAGATTTTTTTAACAGATTGAATACATTTCAAAAATATTTTTGAAATCAGAAACTGTTTTCAGAGATGCAGAGACTATCAGAAAGAATAAAATAATAATCTGCACAAATAGATTTTAGATCTTTATACTTGCAGCATTGATATTGTCTCAGTAGTGGTTTCTTTTGATAAAATTTTCTGGATTTCTCATGAAGAGAAACTATGGGCCTGATACATACAATTTGTGATCTCTTATTGGACATTGCTACATGAAGGGAAAGAAGAATGGTTCCAAAATTATAGGCAAGCTGAAACTCATTCCAGCAATTCCACCTGACGGACTTACTACCTTGGGACACCTGGAAAATGCATTCAGGGCATGTACAGGCACAAAGTTTTGTTCTTCCAACTTAAAATCATAATAAATTATATTATTTGTGGTTAAAATTCCATTCCTTTACTCTTTTTGTTGCAGTGTTGATATGGGCAGATGAACTGATTCTGTCCTGTGCTTCCCAGACCAAACAAGTAAGCACACAGAGTAGTCACTGAAATAATTAGATCTATCACATGGACCTCAACCAAAGAACATCTTTTATATGGATAAAATCCACAACATTTCTCTTCCCAGGGATGGGATGAGGACTGAACTGGACAGAAAAAATGACAACACTGAAATACACTGTATTTCATATAATGAGCATGCAAGTACTGTAGTAGAAATCTACACAGAGAGCTGCAGTGCAAAATTGTCACATCTTCTCTCAAAAGTAAAATGACAGTTACAAACCCAGAACTGTAACCTTTTTAAAGGATATGCATAAATAATATTTTCATAATTTAGACAAATTATCAGCAATGTAATTGGGATTGGTTTGGAAATTAATTTAAGAAACTTACCATTTCTAAGGCCATAATACGTTCCTGAAAGCAAAATACAAGATACCATCACACAGTGTAAATCAAAGAAGGATGAATAGGAGTCATTTTGGAGTCTTGGTGGTCTCATATGTACAGTTTTTTGTAAAAAACTCACTGAGTAGGAACTGTTGTACTTAATTGGATGTCTTTATCATACTATCCCACTTAGAAATTTGCCCCAAAAGTAAGAAACCACCCAGAAGCAAGGTGAGAACAGATTTGACAAAACTTACTCCACAATATACTTTTTTCAATTAGTGCATTAGGTTTTCAATATTGCTGATTTTACTCTTACATATCCCAAAGAATGGCTTCTTTTTTTGATCATCTCTGACTGTAAATCTAGCATGTTTTGTAATTCATGTCATCTTAGCATCAGGTTTAGTTTTCTTTTACTCATTTCCTTAGAAAACTAAGAAGTAAATTCTGCATCATAATTCTTTCATCCAGAAATAGCTCTGAATAATGTTTTATTAACAACAGGATGACATTAGTCAAACAAATAAAACAAACTTGTGTCAGTTTTAATCCAGCACAAAATACAGAGAAGCCAGAATTAGCTAATTCACTGCATATATTCATTCCAACATTCTTTTTCCATTGTGAAGTATTTTTAAAAATATGAAGTTAGTAAAATCAAGACAGTGTAATCTGGTACTATATCCTGACTAGGTGTGGTATTTTAAGTAATTTGACAAAACATATATTTAAGTGTTTAGGTGAGTCCACATTTAGAGTACATGACCATTAAGATGTTACAGGAACTATTACTTTACTCAAATATTACTCAATTTTTTCTCAGGCAAGGTAGTTTATCACCTGCTAAAGTGTTTATTCTTCCTTAGAAGCAGGTCTGAGACACAGATTACTTCTGTACATCAAAACAAACTTATGACAAAAAATATTATATTGAAAATTCAGAAATTTTTATTCTGAGATGTTTGTTCCTCCACAAAATTGCAGTGGCAAACACTCATATTTATTTAAAGATTCTGCAACAAAGCACATACTCATTACTATAAAAAGATGGTATTTATAGATCTCATAAATTTCTGGTGATAATGAACAGCAATTAATATATATTTTTTTTCAGTTAAAGAGGACTACTTTGAAAAAAAAGGTCTTAGCGTGAGTGAGGATGGTTCCAATGATAGAATAAAGAGTGTTTTCAAAATGACTCGTGTTAAATAAAGTGCATGATATAGTTGCCAAATTCTAAAAATAAAATAAACTCTTACAATCTCAGCAGACAGTTTTCTGAAGACTAGCATCTAATGTATTAGGAAATTTATAATGGATAATTTATACACTACTTGACTGTGAAAGCAGGGATATCTGAAGAGAGAAAAAACTGCTGCCAAGCATTTGAATATAAGAGCAGCCAGAGCACTACAATTCACACACTTCACCAGAACTGCCAGTTAGGGAAAGGAATACAGCAATTTAATCAGGAACATGACAGTCAGGCAGGCACATACAGCCATGCAAGACACTACTATGATGCAACTTCCTGCAGTCTAAAATTACTCCTCATTCAATCAGAAGTAATATCATTAGAACAATTTGTCAACCATGAAGCTTCACATGAAAGCAGATGCAGAATTGCTTCACATGAAAGGAGATCTTTTTACACTGATGTAACTAGATATGCACCTGTGTAAACTGCTTACGCAGACAAGCTCTCAGCCTTGTTGAACTTGAGCTGCCAGAAAGCCAGGCCAAGATTTTTGTTTGAACAGGAAACAGCTGGATTGGTGTGTTGTGTAACTTTTGGGTCTTGCAACTTGTCTCTTCTTATTGGATCAAACTGTTTGTACACTAACTTCATTGATACCTCTAGCCCTCAAAATGCCTTCTATTTATTCTATGAGAAGAGAAGGCTTCAAACAAACTCCTATGGTTAAAACTCAGGTCAATACATTTTCCTCATGAGCCTTATCTTCATCAAGTCCCTCACAAATGTCCTGCTTCCAGTACACTTACAGAATGCTGACTCATTGATACTCTTCATATTGCATGTATACTTTTTATATATTTATATTAACTTTTTATATATTTATATTGCGTATTGTTTGTAGCAATTAATGTTGTTAAAAATTTATTTTTTTTCTTTCTGTATTCTGAAGAATACATACATTACCCTCCCTCATAGGCTCCTGAGCCTCACAATTCAGACATTCCAGCCTGTTTTTCCTTTCTTAGCCATTTCAAATTGAAAGGAGTATGTTTTCTTTGACTGTAATGTTTAAATAATATTCCAAAGCTGAGCTTAGGGCAAATCTGACTTTTTAAGCACAAATTTAAAGTGCTTAGCACAAACAACTTTAGTGCTAGATGACATACAATAAGGATTTATAATATTTAATCAGGTCCTAGCAAATATTGACTGGTCCATTCTTCCTCAGAAAGGTGTCTGTGAACATTTAGTGCTTTAAAGGCTTTAAATACTTACTTAGAATACTTTACTTTCGATTTTATTCAGTTTAACAAAAGAAAGTAACACAGCCCAGAGAATTTAACCCAACCAGTGAAAAAATTCAGCAATGAGTATTACTAGCTATTGGGTCTGTATTTGTCTGCATGTATTTCCAAATCTGAATTTAAGCTATAAGGCAGTTCAGAAAATTATAATGCTGTAATATAATATGGTAGTTTTAAGAAATTTAACAAAAAATGTAGCTAGTTAATTGAGCAGAAAATATACCTGGAGAGCTCCCATTTCTTCCTCTCTTCTGTGTGTCTTCTCTAGTAGCTCTGCAAAATGAAAAACTGAACTTGTAAATTCAACTTCCCGTCTCATGGCATGACAGAAAAAGTACTGTGTAAAACAGTCATTGAGTTTTTTATTTTACAGATTTCACAACACCCGTTTTCAGCTGATTAAATAATAGATGAAATGTGCCAGTGATATGATTGTTTCCAAGCATGGGCTGTTGAGGTGACTAAAAAAGAGCCTCAAGAACACAGAATGACAGTTTGACTAGGGGGGAAAAAAGCTTTAAGATTCACAGATAAACATTTCTATACTGAAATAAATCTTCTGGTGTATTTTTCGAATTGAATGAAAAAAATCAAAGAGATTCTGTCTAAAAATTGACTAAAACTGTCAAAGCTATGCAATTATATACGAAAAGTTACTGTAGAATACTGCAGACTATTTTGACTGACAATAATTACCTCCTCTCACTAAAATGGAACAACTTTGGTAAGGAAAATAATTCACTGTGACAGAAGTTTCTTATAGTCTTTACAAGATAAAATCCTAATACCTCATATTGTCACATGTGACAATTATAGCCATTGGCACATATATGCACATATGTAACATTCCACATTAGAAGTTAATTTTGTTGGAATTCTGTGGCTTATGTCATGAGCTGCTTTTCCCTTATACTTCATTCACATAGTTTTATGATTAAAATCATGTTTTTGATAAATTGCAACATATTTAGAATTCTGGGACCTTAAAGTTACAACCTCATAGCAGGAAAACCAAAAAAACATGCTGCAGGCTTATGGCTATTTCAACTATCAGAAGTTCACTCACGAGTTTTGCATGAGAAGAGCATTGCTTTATCTAAGCCAGAGACTGACTTTGAATTCAGATATGCTCCAGTTTGCTAGCAATTAGGAGAGTTATGACATTATGAAACTGCCTTGACAATGTCAGAGGGCAGAATTCTGACTGTCAAGTCCCTCAGCATCCTAGTACAGAACAGCTAACTGAAAGCATCTGTATTCACTTCCTTAAGAAATAAACTTACTGATACTTACATAGTCATAGGTAAGCTTCAATGATTTACACTAGTAACTACATAAAATATTCTACTGACATTAATTTGTCATCTTTCCTTTATACCTCTAATCTTTTCTCCTTCTCTTGTTATGAAACCTCCCTGTGAGCACCCCAACCCTCTTTTTTCATAGATTATTAATTTCTGATTGCATGTTGATTGAGACTTATTTCCAAGCATCAGTCCTTTAAGAGGTAGATAACATGTAAAAAATTTTAGTTAATTCTTTCTCAAGCTGAGAGATTGACTTGCTATTCTTTTTTCTTTGCCACTTTTCCCAAAACCTTTCTTAAAATTAGTAAAACCACCATTTCTTTACTTTGTTTTGGTGCATTTATGTTTTTCTGGATTATTCTTTGGTATGCTTTTTCAGTCCAGTGAGCCAAGTGCCACATAAATTACTGTAGCCAAATGCACTGCCATCACCATTAGTACAAGAATTTTGGGTTGAAAAGTAGCTGCCCTGTATGTTTTCTTTGAATGTATTCCAGTATTATATGTAAGTTGATAAAAATTTCTATTGTAATACAAGCTTTAAAAAAATTTAGGAGCAAGGAATAAGTCTATGAGAAAAGGGTGGGAAATGAAAAATTCATCCCCATGTCCCATCTGACCAAAAATCCTCAATTATTATACTTGACTTTGCTTTATTTTCATTCTAATGCAGTTATTAAGATTCTACTGTACAGACACAATTTCTCTAAGTGAAAAGGTTGCTATTACAAGGTTCCTTTCAAACATCTTCTACAAATGTAAAATAAGTTGAACTGATTTCTGCTAACAGTCTCTAGATTTGAAAGCTCTGCACCTCAAATTAGGGTTATCTAGAATCCATTTACTTTATTCTACCCCTGCCTAAATTGGTTGTCCTGCAGGATGCTTCACAAAACTCTGTCCCTGGAAGGGCAGGCAGGTGTTGAAGTGGTGTTAACTGACAAAATATACACCTGTACAGAGTCATCCTTTATGAATATATATTTAAAAATCAAGTTCTGCATTTCAACTGATGATTCTAGTTAGTATTCTATGTAAAATAATGGCATGTTTTCTCCAAAGCCGAAGTATAAAAAATAAAAAAAAAAAATTAAAGCAATATATATTAAACAGCTATACTAAAAGTCATATATAGCATGTTTTCCTCTGGACATCACTTCCCATGACAGAATAACCTTGCTTACTTGATCTGAAAAGCTCTGTTGATTTATTTTATGATTTGTAAAACAATTCCGATATTTAAGTTCTTGTGCAATCCTAAATATGTTTTATGCTTTATGTCATGTTCCAGAAAGTAATGTTGTGATAAAGTTAAGACAGAGAATGCATTGTGTCTGCAACAAAGCAAGGATGGCCACTGGCCCTAGTGGAGGTTCATGTCATTCATCCTATGAACAGCCTCTGAGTTTTTCCAATTAAAATTTTGTTTGTAAAAGAAGTTGCACAGTGGCATGGGTTGCTACAACAATTCTGTTATCATCTTCTCTCAAGGCCTAATGTAACCACAGGGTACTTGGGGATTTTTCAAAGCAATACATCATTATTCTCACAGGCACAGAACACATCAATTTATAAATTTACTAGAAGAAATAGCATTATTGAAAAAGGCACCTTTAGGCATTGATGGCTCTTCTCAAAAGATGAATAATACATGGAAAAAGACAACAAGAGAAATGAGATGTAGAAATAAAGATATTAATCAACATATTCCCTTTTTATTTCTAGCTAAATATGAAGCTTGCAATCTAATAAGGAACTGTAAGCTAAAACTATTAAACAATCAGCTATATTTCAGATGTTTAGAACCACTCAAAATCAACAGCAAGCTCAGGATATTGTCTGCAAAATACGGGATCATACTTTTGTGCAGTTATACAAAAACAATTTATTTACAATGCCTAAATTCCAATTCATATAAAGATTATATCTTACTGAGCTATGCATCAGTAAACACCAACTGCATGTCCTTGAACACTACAGTGACTTAGATTTGACTAATCAAACTTACAGGAAAAATATAGGTTATGATTTAAAACATTCTTTCAGAACCATTATCTCTTGCAGTTTGCCTGACACTGAACCACCACAGTATGTTACAAAACACTGCAAATCCTAAACTGGATATGAAGATTATATATTCCATCAAACCACCCAGACAAGTGAGGAAAAAAGGGTTATTCAAACAGATTTTTCACATACATACCCCCCCAGCTGTAATTTTTACTGCTGGTGAAAAGTATGAGAAAATAGATTTAGGAGCAGATATTTATTGATTGAAATGAGTAAAATGCAACAGTACTATCTTATTTATCCTAGCTGATCCATTAATATGCCAATACTAACTATAATGTTAAAACTCTTTCATGAACTAAAGTTCAACTCCTTTATCTCTCTGCTGGGTGGAACAAAGGTGGGAAACAGAACACTGACTTTATATTAATTGGAGCATCAATTTCTTGATTTAAAACACTGCATGAGCTCCCATCTTAGAAACTGAAGATAATGATAGACAACATTCCTCTTCATATTCTCAGAGAAGATTGACATGTCAGAGAAAAATCTACAAATTGGACCAATACCGTATTTTTATGTTTACCCTGTTCTAGCCAGGGAGAATGCACAAATACAGAAGTGCACAAAGAATCAATTCTTATAGCCATAGATATCTACTCATACCGTGAAAAATCCTAAAATGTGATTCAGAGTGCTCTGAAGTTGACATTCACACAACAATTCAGTTTTGCATTCATAGGTAATATTCTGGAAACTCTGCTAGATATCTTCAGGCTACTGGTACATCTGACTGAATATTCTCACCACTCTGAAGCAGTTGCAGATGACACAGGAAAATACGAACTCACATAGTACAAAAAATACAGCTACTATGTGGCATTAAAACAAGAAATCCAGGTTATTACCAGAAAAAGAATGGCAATTAGGAAAAAAATTGTCAGCATAATTTTTGCATCATCAAGCTAAGAAAAGCTCTTCTCCAAAACACAGGTCAGGGCTTTCAGTTATATATTAGTTAAACGATTTTGGATTTCCCTACGTTTGTAACCTTAGACATTAAGGTTTTAAGTTATATAAGTATATACTATATATATATATATATATATATATATATATTCATTCATGGCCAGTAGAGACAGAACAACTGCAGTTTTGCCCTGTACCTGTGATGAATGGCTTCACAGTACTGTCACAGTCCAGAAACACTCAATGCTAAAGGATGTTTCAATGAGCCTGAAGCTCTGTACTGTCAGGCCCAACACCACAAATCACTCTGGCACTAAAGCAGCTAAAACAGTAGGGGCATGTGCTTCACAATGTTTTAATTGAAACAGTACTTGCCACACATGCAAGCCATTAAGGGAATTCCCACATAACCATGTTATTATAATTTTGAAAGAGTTTTAGAGAAATAGGTATTTCTTAGAACATTAGTTTTTGCTAGTGTGGAACAAGGTCCATACATTATTTGTATTTCAGAATGCACTTATGTAATCCCAAGCAAAATTAAAAAAAAAAAAAGAAAGAAAAAAAGGTAAGTCTCGAGTGATTTTTAATACTGATCAGAGCTTTCCTAGTTCATTAGCAAACTGTTATATTAACCTTGAGCACATTCCACTGTCTTTAAAGATTTTAGTTCAGTACCCACAACTGCAAGCAATGCAATACTCATGATCACCAAGACCAAAAGAGCTTTTTATCTGTATCTAAATCAAAAATTTTCTCATCCACATTTAAAAAGGGCTCCTGACTTTAAAGAATACAATTTTAAAAAATGGAGTCCCTTTTGCAATATTGTTTTTTTAGCTCCTAGAAGTTTATTAGCTACTGTAGTTGTTACAGTGAATTCAAAAGTTCAAGAGCGGATACATATATATATATTCAAATACACAGCTTAAGTACACAAGATACCTGGCCAAGTTGCTGTAACCTCTCCTACAGTCCAAATACAATTTCACTGGAATAGTTTGTCTGAATATGAGATGAAATATATTCAAAAAACTAAACTATAAGTTTACCAATTATAATAAAAAAAATTATAGGTCCCAATGTGCTGCTTTTTAAGAGGCTTTTATCAAAAGAACAAGAATTTTTTTTCCCAATGCTTACATGAGATCTTTTAGCTCTATTTGTGGCTTCCCTCTATTCCTGGGAAATTTCCTGTGCTTCATTTCAACAGGACTAAAGAAAATATTTCTGACGTGAAGCTCAAACAAAGTACACTGAAATCCATGCAAAATATTCCTATGAACTTCCTCAAGAATACAAAAGGTGACGACAGCCCAAAACTTCACTGTGTCTTAGCAGCTGCCTAAGGTATGAGCTGGGAGAGAGATCTATTATATTTGTTTAGGACCATATTGATTCCCAATTGAAACTACTGTAAGAGGAGTATGAGGGAGGGTTGTGAATACAGATGCAGTTAACACATCTTGAAGCACAGCTATAAGCATTCTGTGGTTTTCATTTGAATGACACTTATGTACCAGCAGACATGTGGTAGAGGATTCCAAAAGCTCCTGAGGGACCTTGGTGTTTTCTGGCTAAAAAAAAAATCATTGAAGAACAACTTCCCAAAACAAGCATCACTTCCTAGATGCTTTAGTAAGTTCCAGTAAGTTTCATTAAGAAACAGTTAGTGACACAGACAAATAAGAAGGCTAACCTAGAAGAGATAAAATAAAAATGTCTCGTTCTGATTCAAAGACAGTTTTATTAGGAAAATGTGAAATGTGATCAAGGCAGGTCTTCTAGCTCTGTGGGATTGAACTTACAAAGATGTGTATATTTATTTATCAATAAGTTGTATATTTATATGTATTTATTGTCCATAAATAAATATACATATATTAGGGTGGTATGCTCACAAATCTTTTACTGATGGGGCTTGCAATCAAAAAAGTTTGGAGACTAGTACTTAGAATTTAGTATTTAGAAACTTTGAACGATCTCACTTCTGAAGTAAGCAGACTATGGCTGGCAGTTAGCATTCAGAATTTGATTTTTTTTCAATTAGTTTTTATAAAGCTGAAATGTTTTCTAGCCTCTTACTCCAAAATTCTTTCTCCTTTATACATCAAGCAGTATACATTGTAACACACAGAACTGAGAGACAAAAAAGCAAAGTTCAAGTAGGAACAAGGTCTAATGAGAAGGGTGTCTATGGGAAGAGAAACTGTGTGGGAAGAATGAGGAAGAGAGGAAGGGACAAGAAGTATTTACATTAAAGGGACAGAACAAGAACACGTGGCTTATTATTCAAGAAGAGGCTCTCCTCTAAGCAGTAGACCATATCTGGAGACCTTACTGTAGCTTTTGAGCCACAAGTGATTGGTATCAACTAATCTTTTAGTGCCAAACACATCTTTGTACATAGAAGAGGAACAGTCTGTATGTCAATACTAATCTTTACGAAGATTTTTTTATCTAGAATTACAAGTGTTGTCTCTAAACAGCTGCCACTATCACAAATTCAGAGGTGGTAACCCAGGTACTGCTTGTTCTCTGAAGCAGTGTCCAAATAAGCAAGCTGAATCGCATCCAGAACAGAATCAAGGGTCGCTTCTAGAATCTAGAGAGATGTTACATCAGAATTAACACAGCTGGGATAGCAATAAAGCTATTAACTCACAGTGAGTCACAACTGCAGAGCTATAGAAAACCTTCTGTTTGCATTATTTGCTCAACTGTTCTCTACAGAGATGTAAAAGCATATAAAAAGGATATAAAGTCAGACTTCTGGAATTTTAGTTTTAGGCAGACCCATTAATCAATCAACTTGACTCAGTCTTAAACAGCCACTTTTCATTGCCAGGAATACTAAATGTTCTGTATGAGTGTCCTTGCACTACAGACTTTAATCTGCTTCACTGCGGCAGGATGATACCACCACAACTTTGCCTATTGAAGCCTTTACTAAGCCATGATTCTACTGACAGAAAAAAAGCACTGCAGGCTAGAATTTTCTCTATGCCTCTATTTAACAATTTCTTTAAAAATTCATTTAAATACACATATTTCACACTAAATTAATAATTTAGACATGAATAAGAACTTTCTTGTCTGAAAACAAGAACTACAGATATCAAGAATGATACAACAAAGAAAAAAAAAAGAAACAAAAAAACAAAACAAAAAAAAAACCAAAAAAAAAAACAAAAACAAAAGAAACATGGAAAATTGATCCAGTAAAGCAAAACGTTTATCTGAAAGGCATGGCTTCTTCCATGAAAATTAAAATGGGACAGAGCAAATATCAAAAATGCAGTTGACAATTTTTTTCCCATTATTTTTAATTAATGCCTTGGATACCTGGTTTGGAAAGTATTTGGGAGTTTCGGATGTTGACATTTTCTGATTACAAATTATCTAGTTATAAAAATGACATCCACAAGTCTGCTGCAACCAGAAGGTTGTTGTGAAAATTAAGACCCATTCATATAGGTGTTGGTTGAATCTATCCTCAAATTAATGATCTAAATGATATCAAAACAACCCTAATAATTGCAACTTACCCTAATCTTGTAACATCCTTTGTGTCAATATTACCGGGTTTTTAGCCATTTAACATGCTTAAGGATAAAAAAAGGATAATAATACAGCAGGAAAAGCCAGCATTGTTACTGTCTATGCCCTCCTCTTACATGAGCTAAGGAACATTTTCTATAACTGCATTTTAAACACAAAATCCAAACCTCAAACAATAACAACAGTGAAAGCCCTATAGCTATCCCATTATAGATTCTGCATTATGCCTTTTATTTGGAGGCAAAAAGAGCAAATTTTTTTTAACTTTAGAACAAACTTTCCTCGTGGCAAAGTTTTTAGCACCATTAAAGGTAGTAATAAAATATTAATTTAATTTCGGTAACTGAGAAAGTATTTTCAAATTTCATCTTGCTTATTATCAAAGACACATAGGCCAAAGAGAATTTGTTAACGCATATACACATGGTATTTGAACAGTTAAACACTAGATTTGGTGTATGCTGCTATGCTTTTCTTTTGCCACTATTTACTGAAACATCTATCAAAAGACTGCAGCTCTTCTTTCAGACTATCATTAGGGTGGCATGATTTGACTACAATAATAGAAGTCTCTTTTTAGTTATAACTATACAGAATTTCCTATGAGGAAAAAAAAAATATTTAAAACCCTAAAAATAAAGATAATTGAGGAAATAATTGAGATTTACTGAATTTAGATAGAAATTCAAACAAAACACAAGTCACAGTGACATTTTGAACTTCTGCCACCATGCATTGTGTGATTATTATTAATGTTTCTAAGGCCTTAAATGCCAATTATTTGATTCTACTTCTAGCTGAAACTGTCATCATATATATAGGTATTGATTATTCATGCAGCAGGAACATAGCCAACCAGGGCTGGAATGCAGGCAATAATGTTCCTACTAGAAATAAATCTTGAGAAGAGACTTAAAAAAAAAATCTAACATACAATGGTTGTGAATAAACACTTCACATTTTACTTCACTAATTTTGCTGAGAAGCCGTCAATTTTCAACCGTAACAATCTAATAGCGCATTTATACTACAATGAAATTCTTTACTAGTAGCTTCAAATAAGCTAGTTTGGGTACTAATGACTATGTAATTATTCCTTCTTCGTGTCCCACAGAAGCCAGTCCCACCCTGCTGACATGGTGCTAGCACCAAGTACTCCAATTCTACCTCACACGCTCAGATCACATCATAGACGGCATCTGCAGCTGCAATTACCAAAACACAGGGAGGTCTCTTTGCTCCCTGCCTCTGGTTGTGCATTGCCCTTGCTTCCTTTGTCCTGCTTTGGCAAAATGACAAACCAGGACCTCATTACAACGAGAACAGCATACTGGCAAAAACCAGACAGTCCTATATGGCTAATATGGAGTTATATATGATTATAGAGGGGTCCAATGAGGTGGAGACATGGAACAAGGAATGGAGAAAGTAGCACTGATGGGAGTGAGAGAAACAGCAATAAGAATTCTGCCTTTTGTCTGCAGTGATATTAAATGTCTCCATGAATATCCAGTGATATTAAATGTCTCCATGAATGGAAAACTGCAATATGACCCACTAACTCACGATTATCTTGGATTTGTGTGTGTGAGCTATCATCACACCTATCTGTAGAACACATCTATGCAAGGAAACTGACAATGGCTTTTTCTCCCATAGTTTTGATTAGAGAATCTATTAAATAACCCGGAAAGGAAAAAAAAATCAGCATTATATAAAAGAAAATATAGTAAGAAATGTCTCAAAGTAAGGTCCTCATAATAGTTGACACTTCAAACAGAAAATGCAGTTGAACACTGTTTTATCACTGCATGTAATACATAATTGTTACGATTCTCTCCTGAATGAAAAAACATTTCCTTTATGATAATGAATAAAATTTTCCAGGAGCACATAGAAAGAAATTGAAACCTAATTTGTTTTCATTTACCAACCGCAAGCTAGAAAGATAATTTGTCATTTCTTGTTTTAGAAAATTATGTTGATATGTTATGGGCACAGTAGCTATATAAAACTTATGGTATGGCATATGTAAATGACAAAACAGGAAATTGAATGTCACTTTCTTCATTGAGCTCTCTCTTAATATCCTAGGATTTTCTTGTTTTGATGTCTAGCATCCCAACCATATTTATGCATATCGGCAAATTTCCTTTTGGCTGTATCTGAAAGGCAGCTGCAGATCTTAATGCAAATATGCCCAGAACTGGTCTTGGACCTAGCAGCTAAGGAATGGTCAATGATTAAGGGTACCCAGGTTTTTGAAGCAGCTAGTGCAGCTCATTTGATTTGAAGTAACTGGGCCAACCAAATGAGGCCAACAGCTGCAAGACAGAAAGCTTTTCTAGCCAAGGTCACTTGTTACTTGAGCTGAGTAATTCTCCAAGCCTAGAAGTGCATTTCTTAATTGGGCTGTTTGAAGATCAGAACTAAACAATCTATTTGCAATGTTCACAGCATAGAAGAACAGATAATATGGGAAGGCCAAAGATACTGGTCCGGACACTAAGTTTCCCTACCAATCTCAGAAAAAAAGGGACCTTATAGCAGCTTGGATGTTTCGTCAGAAGAGTAAAGCACAGAAAAAAAGTCCTATCTCAATAGGATTCACTCCTTGATAAATGCTGTAAGAAAGCTTTTAATTTTAGATGGCTCTATGTATCTCTAGGACCCATACAGCTCCTAAGAAAACATTTACTTCAACCAAACAAACATACATGCATAGAGGTCAGTATGTCTCATTGACACCCAACATAATGCGACTAGATATTATACAACTGCCTATTACACATGCTACAGAGGAAGAAGCAATAAACTGAGCTGGCAGTTATGAAGAAAGCCATATTAGCAATGTTTACTTCTAATTTTTTCAGCTGCAGCTAGGCTTTAAGTTTATTCCTTGGTGGGACAATCCTTTTTTTCTACTGTCCCATGGAAACTGATGATATACAACTGAGACTTACCTACTCAGCTTGCAAACATTTTAACTTTCAGTGAATGGTGCATTTTGCTTAATATCTAAAAATCTATTTTGAAAATTACACTATCTAAATGCACTAAGTTATTATTCCTTCTGCATAGTCAATTGCAAAAATCTACAGTACAACAAGTCTAGTACATTTTTTTCAAGAAGAACTTTTTATACATAGATTTGAGGAAGAAATTTCTCCTATACTCCAAAAGAGAAGAGACTATTAAGAGGAAAATTATATATATTATATTACAACTGAATCTTCAACTGACACTTGACTTTTTATTTCTGATCAGCAGAATTCCTGGAGACTGATCACAAAAAAAACCCCAAGTTTACATTGCTGTTTTAACTGATTAAAAAGGTAAGAAGGCGTTCATCTCACAATGGAGATTACATCTCCAGATTACATGGAGAAATGTATATGAAGTATGAGCAGTATAATAAATGTACTATAAAAATTTTATTTGTTATAAAAAGACATTGCAAATCTTATTACAGCATTGATAAGAGCTGCAAATAAATTATGTTTATTACAGAATTGCTTAGCCCATTCTCCCAACACTACATAATTTCTACAGGCAGACATTCAAATTCTAATTAAAGAAATGGCAAAATGACTGTCAAAATCCCACAAAAATGCCATTGTAAATGAGAGAATACATTGAGTATTCTACACACCTTTACCTATTTACATTACAGTTGCACATCTGTTTAATCTCAGCAAATGCAAGGAACAAACTGAAGCTGGCTAAAGTGTTAAAATGTTTGATATGTTTTTATATAATGCCTCTTGCAGCACACATTGTAAGTTATACTGGCAAACAGAAACTTGCTGGGGCATCATCTCCTAGGTTAGGAATGGAGAGGTACCAAGCAAACAGTAAATTTGCTTTGCTGGAAATGCCCCTGAAGGGTATAACTGCTATGAGACATAGCTTATAATGTGCATTGATCTGCTCATGCCTCTTGAGAACAGAGAACACAACAGAGAACTACTCTCCTAATGTTCACCCAGTGTTGAAAATTCATACTGTTTATGTAAGGTTTTTACACCCTCTAGCAATCTTATTAAATGGCTAAACTTCTCTTCCCTTGTGTTTTTATATTACATATGACAAAATATAATTACAAATACTAAAGCTCTTGAGACCAAAAGTAAAGGTTTAAGCCTTAACTCTAAAATATGTTTTGTACTGTGAAAATATGGTTTTAAACTTCTTCAGAAAACAAGAAAATAACCAAAATGAAAACTTGAGTCTGCTTTTCAGAAACTTTTTTTTACCTCTTACCCAAAAGTTTGTATGCTTTTCTATGGTTTCTATAATTTTACCCCTTTATCTAGTATAATTTTCCTTTGCTGCAACGATATTTGTTGCCAGCACATTTATTTCTAAAGGCCTTTTAATTGACATAAGGATCGGATCTTTTTCTGTATGACAACCTACAGGTTTAATAATGACAATAAAATATAAATCATAGACAACCTTCAGTTTCAAAGTAATATTTAAAATTAATCATGCTGGGTTTCTCTACTCTATTCAGCTTTCTGACAGCATCTTTTCCACACCTACACTTTACACACAGCACAATGTCCCAGTGCAACACACAACTGTGCTTCTCCTCTACACACCTGATCCTCAAAATTAATCTGTCCCAAAGCACTAGCATGATCAGTAATAGATATTCTCCCATTTAATAAAAATTTGGTTTACTGTAAATGTCTGTCCTTCTGCTGTCTTAATGTGTATTTTATACACTAGCAAACCAGTTTACTCGAGCTGAAATACAAAATATTACAACTTCTTCTGGAATAAGCCCTTTCTCTTGGATCTTGTTTGCTCTGCTAAGGCAGTGCAAACAAAGTCTATAGAGCAATTTAAAATAAGGCAGTGACAAAGTGTTTAGAGCAACTTAAAAAAATAGTCATCTCTTACAGGACACAGATTAAAAGCAGGAAAAGAATAATTTTCTTGATCAGGAAAAATAATATTGTCAGATGTGCAACTTGGAACCAGAGTACACATGCAACTTGCACACTACACTTCAGGGTGCACATCAGATGAGAACAGAACATATGCAACAAATTTTAAGGTCCAAGACACCTGATACTACTTTTTCTTGACCTGGTGTCATAAAATATAATTCATATTGGTGATTCAAATGGAGAAAGAAACTACCCAGCTTCCGATGACCACACATGTTTACAGAGCTTATAGGTCTGTAAAAATGCCCCAATTACAGTTGACCCTAGTGACACTATGAATACTGACATTTCCCCCTAAACATATGCAGTGTGGTTCCTGGATCTGTCCAACACTGTTATACTACTACTCAAGTAAGTTAGATTATTGCAAATTAGTGAATCATTATCAACAAAATTCCCAATGAACAAAAAGAAATTAATTACAAAATCCTTATGAGTAGCAACAAATAGAATGCTCAAATTTAATCACACTATATTTATACACTACCACTTCAGGAAATATGAAATGCTAATTTTGTGAACTAAAAGCACTTTATGGTGCCATTCTTATAGTAAGAACAGATTAACAAATGAAAAATGCATAATCATGCAGCTGAATGGCCGACATAATCATACCATTGATTCTCAATTACAGTAAGGATGAAAATTTTCATAATTTAGTAATAACACTGTCTTTATTGTAAATGATTATTTTAAAATAAAAATTCCTTCCAGATAACAAGCAAAATCTGTTGCTTACAGCAAGACTACAAAATACTTACTTTAATCACGTAATTTTAGAAGTCACACACTGAAGTGTTTTAAGATCAGATCAAAATAGGAGTTTCAGTGTACCGTGTAAACACGTTAGATTTTAAAATACGGTCGTTTTTGAAATAGTAAAAAAAGAAATCTTAGAAGGCTTTCAGTCTTTATTCCCCTCATAATGCAATCTTACCACAATATCAGAAGCCAGCCCATAGATGTTATACTATATACATATTGTATATAAGATACATATATTGGAAAGGACAGAGTATTTTTGTCTTTTCAAATCTGAGATGTTTTTGCAACAAGTTAGAAACATTCCAACCTTAAAGTTCTGATCTTATCCTACTGTTGTTTATTTTCTCTGTTTCACTGTAATACATGAATAGTCCATAGTACAAACTCATTAAACCCATCTGTGTAGATAAGTCCCATTGACCAAGAATTAAATATTAATATTTCCCCAGCTTTTACAAGAATAAGCATGTATATAGTAGAATATTTACGTTCCACTCCTACTTAAGAAGCCACTTCAATAAAACATAGCCCAACTGACTTATAATCCCTTTAATACCCTTGAGAAACATCAGCTCAACAGCTTGGAGAAGAAAGCTCCTTCTTTCTCAGATACAAGGATGACATGAAGCTATGCAAGACAAACTTCCTCCCGAGTTCCATGACTCATGGCTTATGTCTTATGGCTTGACAGAAACAAGGCATCTGAAAAACTAAGTTCTCTGCCAATTTAAATATGCTTCTGCTAAAAAATAAGCTGGTTTGTAATAGGCACTAAGAACTTGATAGGGAAAAGAGTGGATTGCCAAATAGCTGTAAGATCATTGCATTATATTCAACAGCATCCTAACTTAATTCTGTCCGTTGAGCTCTTCCTTAATAAAAATGTGCTCCATGGATCTTAAGCACGTTGCATTAGAACAAAATTATTTTGCTAGGATTCTTTCATTTTATATAGTGTCTTGCAAGAAATGGTATACTGTCTGAGCATTTGATTTTGCAAGTAGAAGCAGTTTCCCATACAGACAACATTCAAGCCTTTTCAGAAAATGCTGCTCCTAGAATTTCAATCCAATCAAGAAAGTAATGTTCTACAGCCACGTCATCAAATATAATTAAAATCAGGAAGACAAAGCTTTTGTCCTGGCAGCTGAAGTACATACAATATTGATGCAGTATGTACATATGCATGAAGTACCTACATATATATTTCAATGAATCAGTTTTCTTGTGTTTGCATATGGTTTCTTTCTCTAGTGGTAGGCATCTCAATTCACCAGGTATACTAAAACAAAACAAAACAAAACAAAACAAAACAAAAAAAAAGCAAAAAAAAATACCCACATCAAAATCACAAGTGTTAGAACTGTGGAGCAAAAATTAAGGCAAGAAATTTTATCTTTAAATGTTTTCCACTGAACGTAGATTTACATACTAGCAATATATAATTTTGCACAAAGGTACTGCTCAAATACTCAAAAATAAGTACTGCAATATGAACATGTGT
Organism: Dicaeum eximium; assembly: GCA_013396995.1. Classification (NCBI taxonomy): domain Eukaryota; kingdom Metazoa; phylum Chordata; class Aves; order Passeriformes; family Dicaeidae; genus Dicaeum; species Dicaeum eximium. The sequence continues at coordinate 361,670 of VWZP01006230.1, forward strand.
ATTTTAAAAAATAATTCTCAGAGCAGAAAGGTGGTGTAGAATTAAGAGACCGAACTGAGGAACAGGAGACCAAACTTTACCCTCAGTTCTCTCTTTTTTTTAAATACATAACTAGGAGCAAGTACATTCTCCCTGACTCAGATACTGTATCTGTTTAAGCAAACAAATAAAACTTTACAGCAACAATATTTACTAACAGTGCTTAATAACCTGCAATTCAAGTTCTTTAAAACAGGCAGAACTATCCAAATCTTGTCCTTGACTATATTATGACCTTATCCTAGAGACATAAGAGATGCAAACAAGAAAAATACTGTGACTCTCTCTATGCACTCTAAAGAAGATTCAGCTATATGTGCCCATTATTATGTGCCTGTAGTTTTTAAAAACCTAAATAGAAGAACCTGTTATTTAGTAAAAGCAATTAGTGCCTTATTGTTCTAATCACTCATACTGTATGAACTGTATAGTTGATTTGCCTGTCTTGCTTGGCTCTAAAACATTTTTAAGGATTTTCCCCTTTAACTACAAAATATGTAAAGAATTTAAAGTACCAATCACAGTTCCCACTTTGTTAAAAAAAAAAACAAGAAGGAAAAAAAAGATGTTAGATACAGACAGTTATTACCTTGAACATGTTGATCAGAGTAAATATTCAACCTAGGAATTTGTCATATTTAACACACTAGATGGAAAAAATGGGCAAACAGATTAAATATCACTTATTTCATTTAATCTTTATATAGAAAAATCAAAAAAAATCTAGACTTCCTTTTTTTCAAGAATTCACTTAAAATGTATATTCTGTAATTAAAATTATTTTGTTGTATACATTCAACATTAACAATTGGTTTTACTGATGACTGAAGCTCTTCTCAAAGTGAGGAATTTTTTGGTACTGACACAGCACTTAAACTTCAACTCTCCAAATACACAGTATCATTAGGATTCACTTTAGGAAAAAAAAGGATTTCAGATAGCATGTCAGCTGAAAGGATATAAAAGCTATTAACATAGCAATGAACTACACTGAAAAACATATTCTATTACAGCCTGAAAAATTCTAGGCAAAACCATTACAACAAGCACGAATTTTGAAAGATATTGAATCTATGATACAGCAAAATGCAAGATTTTAATACTTCTTTAATTTCAAAAACTTTACTAAATCTTAGATAGTATTTTTTTCTGTTCACATTTCCAATATGATTCATCTGTATTTTAGACTAAGGGGGCTTTGACCAAGGGAATAGGCACAAAAGGAGAGGAACATAGAGCCCTTGGTTCAGTTTTATTTCCTATAAGACAGCATATTATTTAAATAAACTGACATATTTTCAGATATTGAAAAGTTTCTTCAGGATGTCATTCTTACCTAAAGAAGAATAAATGACAGATAGCATGCTTCTGTTACATACTTCTCAGAAAAATACTGAATTCAAGACAAGTGTGGAAGTACCTGTGTTGCTTGGAGTAGGGTTTTTTTGGTTGGGTTTTTTAAAATTTAATAGCTGTAAAATGGTGATATCAGTTTGGTATAGAGACATAGTACATAACCTGAAAGCATGACAGCTTAATTAATTTAAGAAGTCCTGATAAAGTTGTCCAGTTGATTACAAGATTCTCTTTCTTATACAGTGTTAAATCACTGTTAAGCTGTAATTGTGCTTATAAAGAGCCCAATGTCATCATTTCAACAGCTGTAAAAAAATCAAAAACAAAACCCAAAAAAACCACTAGTTCACAGAACACCAGCAATTTTAGCTTGGTTAAAAGAAAAAAAGTCATAATTCACAAAAGAAAGAAATAATGAAAGAATACATTTTAATTATTTAATATACACTGAATCCCCATCCCCCAGGTTACTTTTGTTAATTTTGATTTAGTTTCCAGTATGTGCAGGTAAACCAAGAAATAAATCTAATAAATATAGTCTCTTACTGTTAATGAGCAGTACAAACTCACTAATTTAAAGAACTCATCATGCTTTCCAAGCCAAAAAACTGTACATAAGTTACAAATAATCATCTGAAGTATGTGATTCAGAAAGAAAAAAGAAATCAAAGGAAGTCTTAAAAACATCTTAGCTAGTTTGATCCCATCTCTTACCTTCTCTTTTTTACAATGGCAGCCATATTTTTATGAGTGCATAAAAAGATAATGTCAAATGAAAATGGTTCCAGAAAAATACTAAATAATACAGCAATGAATGTCCAGTCAGATATTTCCAGTTTTCCAATTAAAAAAATTCCACAGGACAGGATTTCCAAATGATTTGGGTTTATTTCCATTCTTCTAAGACTCTGAACGCAGGTTCATTTTGGCAAAGTTTAGAATAACTTAGAAGTCCTCCCTCCTCCTTCCCCCATCACATTAAAAAAACCAAGCATTATTTAAAGGGCAAGAACACTATTAAGAAGAAATAAATTCTTTTAATAGTAATGATATTTCAACTTTATGCATTTTGAAGCTCACTATGAAAACCAAGTACTAGGAAGAGTTTCTCTGAAATCCTTCAGATTCCTTCCTGTATGTATGCTTAAAAGGGTGCTCTCTCTAGTTGATGCTCCCATTCACTGCTCAGTAGAGGATGACCTGAAAATACCTTGTGATGTTTCTTGTCGCCACAGAAAGGACTCTTGTTCATACAAGGGCAATATCATGCAATATATGAGAAGAAGAAATTTAATAAAAAAGAAAGAAACAAAGTTGAAAGGGCAGAATCAGGCTTAAAGTTGTCTTCAAAACAGCGTATGTACTTTCCTATTAAATGAAACATAATAGGTCATAATAGAAAGATTTTACACTATTTTGATTTTCACTGGTTCCCAGTCACGTACTTTTCCTCAGTTTAACAGCAGATTTCTCAGTGTCAGTATATTTACACTTCACATACTACACTGCTTCTTATTTTAATTTTTTTAGTCTTTCTGCTTTAGTGTTCCTGACTCAAACAAAAATTGGACTTACTGACTTTAAAATAGAAAAAAGCAGGAATATAATTTGAAAAATTAGGTTTTGTCAAAGCAAAGTTTTACCTACATTTTTAATCTACTTTAATATAACAGGCTCTTTTGAGTTTACATTATCCACAGCAGTTGAATATTAGATAATCCTGACTGAACCAAACAGAAAATCAAGAAATTGAAATAAACTGATGTCTTGCTCCAGGAATCACTTACCAAAATCTTTGTAAATTTTACTTGTTTATAGTGACAAAACTAGAGGTAACCGTATGATTCATAGAGTTGACACATCACTAACACCAGCTAAAATGTAAGTCTTCAAAATTTGATTTTTGTATCCTCAAATCTAAGACAATGCACAATGATAAAAATGCACGAGTGATTAACTTAATACAGAAAGAAAAACACCACACACTTGCCCAGTACGGTTTTGTGCTTGTGACAAAAGCATCCAACATTAGTTTATCACAGCTCAGGACTACAACTGTTACCCTTCTTAAGCTCTACTTAGCAGTAAAAATATATATATAGCAGTATAGGTATAAATGTTATACCTATATAAGAGAAATTCTAAGTACATAATAATGTGATTGTAGAGCATTACCTCAGTAGACACTGAGAATTGGTACAGAATATGTCCTGCATCATCTGGGACTTTGTGTAAAACAGTATTTGTAAAATATTTTGAGATAAACTAAATCAGTCTTGTAAATAGGAGCCATGCACCTCCTCTTCTTACATCACTACAGCCATACTAACACTGTTTCATTAAAAAAAAACCAGACGTGGCCTTGCCAAATATGTCAGGTCTTATTTTGCTAAACACCTATTTATTGACTATTATCTGTGTCTTCTCTGAAGTAGCAGTATATTATCAAACATCAGAACTGTGCAGACTTCGTGTCCATCATTATATAACACATTATGTCTAGCTTATATACACGTCAGTATATTCCCCCAAGATTGTCTTGGAAAGGCAATTAAAGTAAATCTGAGTTCACAAAACCAATGGGTCCACCCAGGATCAAATACAGACTTTCACTGATTTGAATGATGAGCTTTTCAGACTACACAGCCTGGCTAGATCATATAGAAATGCAATAAATGAAAGAAATTTGTGCCAGGTCTTGGGTACAATTGCTGACAGTGGCATTTAAAAAAAAATCTTGTTACCAAAACTAATTTTTAAATTGATCTTAAGAACACAATGGCATGCTCAGTGATTCTAGAATGCAAATTAAATTCTTAGTTAAGAAACTGGAACTTAGGCATTTTATTTCCTCAGACCTTTGTCTATTTTGTTAACATATTGAATACCTAGTGCAATGGTAGTGAAATAAATTTAATTGTAAGACCAAAATCACTCTAAGAGGAAACATGGAATCCAAATTATTACTTACTGAAATATCCCATTGTATAGCATGCTAAAAAATACCTTGTTAAGTTGTGAACTGTATCCAAAGTACCAATCAGCAAACCTGAAATCAGAACTCACATCTTCTTCAGTTCTTCTGTATTTATAAGTATTGCTAGACTTCTGAATTTCTAAGCTCTCCATCATGATGCTCTCACCCAGAATGAAAGACAAATGTGTCTGATCTTGAAGCATCACCAGATAACTATGAAACTTCTGCTACTCTGTAAACAATCCTGAAACTCTGTGCTTCACAACTGTATTTTGCTTCATTTTCTATCCTCTCATGGATGACTCTCTATGTAGCTTACTTGTATTTGTCAGGATTATACCACATGGACAGCCAGTTTTAACCACCACAGGTACCACTGTGATAATGTTAACACTTCTACAGAGATTCATGAGGAGGTTTCAAAAGCGTACAGTATCCTGGGTATTTATAAATGCTTTGGTGAAGGGAAAAGACAAAAAAATACATAGTTAGAAGCTTTAGTAGACCTATTTAAGCTAATAAAACTTCCTTAAACATGTTCATCAACAATGCAATTTAAGTATTTATACCACCTACTATTGATATGTCCATCATATATCGCTGTTTTTATTCTTTCTCACCACAAAAACCCATGAGTAAACTACATTATCATATCCAGAGAAAGGAAATTAAGAAATTAATTTCTTGAGAATACAATTTCTCTGTCTCATTTTTATAAGCTTTGATTTATGTGAACTTAAATTAATGGAGTATTTTCAGACTATATCAGGTACAGACAAGTGGTTTGTGTCAGTGGGGACAGTCAACCACATCCATGGATATTCGTGGTTATTCACAGAATCTGATTAAATGCTCCATCTAAAATCTGCATCATTCCAGCAGAAAATATTTTCATCCACTTGATCAAATTTGACTGAATATCCATTTTATTTAGTGATTCTGCCTTCATTTGCTTTATTCCTGCTGCTGGGATTTGCCCGTAATTTCATTACTGGGTGCCTTAGTATTGTATAAGTACTTCAATTTTTTATGTTTAAGTAAGAAAAGCCAACCAGCATTCTGTATCCTTAATTTAAATTTTTAAACATTTTGATGGATTGCTTTCTCCTTTTGGCTTAACACTTTTTTATTCTTTTAGTTGTGTTTTCTTTTTTCCCTCTGGGAGAGTAGCTTTTCCAATTTTCATGTTCAAGTTATTTATCCATTAAACTATTTACATGTTTACATGCTATTACTTGCATCATAATCAAGGTTGGGCTTCTCATTCAGTATGTAAGAGCATTTGTTCAAGATATAAAAACATTCAAACTTTGTCTTGCACCCCTTTTTGTAAATAAAAAAACCTTTTTAAACATTTAAATGTATCCCTTGGTGAACAACAGTACTCAAAATTCACATTAACAGATAGACATTCTATTATTTCTCAAGCTTCTACAACTTCCAAAAAAGAACTGATTTGATATAATGAAAGTCATAATTTTCAAATAAAAAAAAAAATCTAAGTTGACGTGACTGTAAAACAAACCAATTAAATTCACGTGGAGATTGTAAATCAGTGTATTCTTACATGCACTGTCACATGCACTGTCATGACATGCACATGTCAAAAAAGATAGAAATAAAACCAAAAAAATCCCAAGTGATGTACAATATCATTGCTCACCACTAAGCAATATCCAGCCCCTTCTCCAGTTGCAATTGGCTCCTCCCAAACAAGACTCCTCTGTTTGTACACTGGGAATACTGTTCTAATTATGGAATATCCATTTGCCAGTTCCCCTGGCCTGGCCATGCTCCCTTGCAGCTATTTGTGCACCTTGTCACTATTAGAGCATGGAAAACTAAATCATCAGTGTGTTATCAACATTACTATCATATTAAATCAAAAAAAAAGCACATTTCAGCTACTAGGAAGAGAATTAACTTTGTTCTTTGCACAACCAGGCAGTTTTGGTTTTGCTACAATTCACAAAACGTTTTCAATAATAAGTCAGCTACTAGAAGCTATAACTACACTTAGTAAAAGTTTACTCTTATCTGAATCTACATCAATCAGCACAAAATGACAACGAACAAAATAATGAAAGAGAATACTTATTCTGCCCAGTTATGTCAGTATGGAGTCCTGAATAAAGGCCAGAACAAGATTTCTGGAAAAAACCTAAAAGGTGCCACCTTTCTTTCAAAACTGAGGGTAAAGAATACAATGCAAGATCGTACCATGCCACAGTGAGCTATGCAACAGCAGTCTAACCCAGACTGCCTCAGATTCTTGTATAATCCGTTTTTGCCCAGGTCGTGCAATGTCCCAGATGTTACAGCTGGGAAATAATTTCTATATCCACTGTACATGATGTAAACGTGTGTGTTACTCAGCCACTGTACTGGTTTGAAAAGCAGCTGACTGCATTTGCCTTTTTTGTCAGCAATGGAAAACAAAAAACCATAAACTAAACATTATTCTTGCTTAGCACTAGCCCACTGCAGTTTGAAATAACTAGTTGATAAAATGAATGTGCCACAGAAATTATAATTAATAGAATCTTAAATTCTCCCTTTTATTAACAAAAATGGAACTAGTAACATACCTCTTTTTTCTCTGTGAACTTCTTCCAAAAGTTTTTCTTGGTTTTTTATCTGTTTAAAGAGAGACTGATGTTCAGTCTCCTTTATCTGTGTAAAGTGCTTGAGCTGTTCTCGGCTTTGCAGCAAGTAGCATCGCAGCTTTTTTTCCTTACTTTCTCTTTCCTTTACCTCTTCACATAGCCACTGAAGCTTAGTCTACATTAAAAAAAAGGTACAATAAAAAGTAAAGAATTCTAATAAAAGTAAGAGGGCACAAATGTTCACTGACCAAATTATCTTTGGAATCACATATTACTCATTTGTAGCTATCTGAATAATAATAATAATAGAGGGCATTCAGATATATTAAGAGAACATAAGTTGATTTTCAAGAGACTCAAAAGGCATATTTTGGTTGATAATTATATGTGAAAATTGATTTTCTTTTATATTATTTTATTTCTTTTAAATCAGAAGCTTTATTTGCTAGGGTAGATATGGAAACTCACATTGAATTAGTTCACACATAGACACCAAGAGATAGGCCTTCCTTTCAGAATACCTTTTTCTCTCTATTTTATGTTGACAGAATTTAAAGTATTTCTCTTTTCTAAAAAAGTGACATCAATCCTTTCTAGTCAGCAAAAGTCAATATTTAAGGTTCACTCAGAGGAGAAAAAGATCTCATTGATAGGGTTGTGATCAATATAGTAAATCTAAGACTGATCAAATGGAATAGTTTCACACAGCCTATTTGAAAACAAAAGAAAATAAAAGTGGCATTTCAAGCAGTCATTCATTCTAAACTTTCCTCTAGCAGCTAAACAAACTTAGGTTTGCAAAGTACCATTAGGTGCTCTTTGGAAGTTCTTTTTAATATGTCAGTGTCACTTTTTCAAATGAAGAAAATACTTCCTCCATAACATTTCTCCTTTGATTCCAATCTTATCTCTGTTATCTATAGTGGAAGTCTTTCTTGGTCTACAAGTCTTACACAGACCAAACACTATGAATAACCTTCCTTTACATGCAAACATTTGCAATTTTTTTTCCTTAAGTCAATTCTTCTGCAGCTTTGACCTTTCTACATAAAGCAAAAGCACCAGTTGTCTTCCACAGTTTGAGATCTATCTTGATCATGAGAAATTTACTTCTTTTAAAAGATACTGGGTAAGAAGTGTGCTATGTGTGTGAGCTGAGGGAGCTGGAGGAAAGCTGCAAAACAAAGACAAGATTTATGAGTTACAGTCATCACCTTGAAGGTGTTTTCAAGCATGTGTGCCCACATAATAGGATTTGAAAGCTTCAGCGGGGAAAGAAAAATCGTTCATTTTCCAAGAATCCAATCTATTTTAGATTTAATAAATACCAGCCTTATTTAAAATAATTTCTAGCCTTGTGATATTGCTGTAAGAGAAACTTAACCTGCTGACTACATTCTCATGCTTTACTTGTCTGAAAAAATTTTAACCAGATCTAAAGGCTATCACTGCTCTTACTTCAATGAATTATTTTTGTGAAAACAACATTGCTATTAATTTTGCTATAGAGATGGCTATTTCTTGTTGATAGAGACACTTGGAAAATTATTCTATCAGTTGAAATAACAGTCTGGAAATACCAGAATAATTGCCAAAGGAATGCTTTTGTATTTTTCCTCTTACCCTTGAAGTGCCATTTTAAATGGACTTTCAACTAAATCAGATCCATCCATTCACAGACTCACCCCCTCACTCAACTGTTAGGGCTGAAAAGGATCTTAAGGATCATCTAGTTCCAACCCCCTGCCATATGTAGGGACACCTCCCACTACATCATCAAATGCTGAATATTAGCTTACTCAGTAAAATGTCAGGTTTGACTATTACCTTTGTTTCTGCTAACCAGCGATGAGGATCATTCAGTACTGTTGGTGTCAGGGATATTGCCTATGAAAAAGCAGGTGACAAAAAACCAGACATAAAACGGGAATTAGACATAAAAGGAAAAAAGTCTTTTCTGCTTACTGGAAATTTATCAAAGAAATAAATTTTTTATCAAGGAAGATTAAGCCTAGTGCTTGACTTCTCTCAATACAAATATTTATTCATCAAATTCCTCCTTCTTACCCAAGCTGCAGCAGAAACTTCTTGAAGTAAAGGGTGAAACTTTTTAGAAACCTTGGCAATACCTGAAGTACTGGGCAGAGGTACAACATTATAAAGGAAGCTTCTTACCTTTAAAAAAACCAATTTATACCAGGATCACAAAACTAACTTTTTTTCACATTAGCTGTCTAGTCAAAAATTCGCATTCAGAACTGGTTTAAGTTTTCCAGTGATAAAAAACCAAGGAGAATTGTATAAACAGGGATTTGCAAAGCTTTATCCAGAAACCAAAAACTCTTCACAAGGTGAGGAACAGGTCCAAGAAGGCATGGCTCAATGATCAAAAATCTGGCAACTACACAGATTACAAAACTTAATAAAAAAAGACCTATCTGTAAGGATATGGAGGAGAAAGCTTGTTTGTCAAATACATTTCTTAGAATTCTCATCTAGGTTTGTGCTGCAACACCCCAACTCCATATGTAAGTGGAGAAATGGTGACAATCATGAAAAAACATCCATTTCAAAAGCAGCCCAGCCCAGTTAAATGACCAGGAACTACAAAGTATTCTCTGTTTAAATAGCAAGACAAAAAAAAAGATGTAATCTGAGTGTACTCTGGGTTGCAGCTAAGGCTAAAAAGCCACTAGGTCAAGCACTTGGAAGTGTGGCGACAACCTGAGTCAGACAGTCTGTTCTCTGTATTCTCAGAAATGTACAATGTTGATTTAAGAGAATCAGTCACGTAGAATCATATGGAGGGAGGAAGAGTGGTTTCTGTACCTGGGGAGCAAATGAGAATGCTCAAAAGAAAAGCTACAGGGAAACAGGGGTTGCAGGAGAAGTAGTAAAATAGAAAAAAAAAAAGTTACAGCAAACTACCAGTTTCCTGAAAATTTGAGTCTGAGTCTTCTGGATACAAGGACCTGCTCCTCAAAAGAGGAGGCTATAAACTCTTTTCATTTTCAGTATTCAGTTCTCGACATAAAAACAAAGCATCCAAGTGATTTTTTAACAAAAAAACAAAATCTTTCATTTTCTCCCAATTTTGAAAGCATTTCAGGTTCTTCTTAATAATTTCCCAATTCTAGGAACATGGCCTAAGAAAACCTACCTCAAAATTTTGGCTAATAAAAGGTCCTTTCACACAGGCAAAAGGAGAAGTATTCCTCAANAAAGAAAAAAAGAAAAATATTCCAAAAAAAAAAAAAAAAAAAAAAAAAAGAAAGCAGTACAAATTAATGCATGGACAGTCTTTCACAGTATCCCATTCTAATCCATAGCAATGTCCCACTGTACCAGCTAAATATCTAATTCTATTAGAATGATTACCTATGCAACAGTGAAAACAATGCATACAAGTTCTACTACAAACTTTCATCAAGAAAAGAACAAAACCTGCAGCATACTTAAAAATTAGAATTACTTTGAATTTCTCCATGGAGTCCCGAGAAAAGATTTCACAAGCAGCATCAATTTCACTTCCTATCATGGAGAGAATGGATTGCTGCTCCGTTTCTAATTGACGCAGCTGATCTTTAAACTGCAGTCTGGCCTCACTCATCTTTCTCAAATGAACTTCTTCATTGCTGATCTGTTTTTCCTGGAATGAAAAAGGAAAAATGAAACAAAGATAAATAATTGCATTAATAATATATGTCATTAGCCATGTATCTTTCAATCTTATAATCAGACTATACTCAGCCATGCTAAGTTCAACTCTTTGTCATGGAGAAATAACACCTTCTAATAGCATTTGTAAATTCCTTCCTTGGTCCTCTTTATTATCCTGTAAATCAGTTAGGAAGAAACTGCTACCAAATCCAAACTCAACAATCATAAAGCCTATTTTCAAAGTCAAGAATAGATATTCTATTTCAAATCTCCTCATGAGTAGAAAAAGAGCCCAGAGTAAATACTTCCATTTTTGTCTTTTGCCCTGAATCTCTTCTAGGCATCTAATCTCTATCGTCAGAAAAGAGATGCCAGAAAGAAAATTTTATTGGCAGTCAGTGTGCCCTCAAAGGAAAACTACTCAAAGAACATCCCATAGGAGAGTGAGTGGCACTGAGTAAAGTATTTTACATTATCAGCTAATGTCAGAAAGTTGATTAAATATGTTACATATGTTTTTAAAATTCATATTCTCTTCTTTTATATCTATGATAGAGCCACCATAAAAATAAACTGCTGCTAGATTACGCACAATATTGAATTATACAATATAGAAAATATAGAAAAACCTATCCTGTGAGAATAAGTGGAATTGAAGCACACCTGTCTGGTGCTGAGATCAGGAGGATGTAATGCAGCAAAGGGCAAACACTAACAGGCAAATTCCAATGTGTGCAAGCTGCACCAAGAACAGTGAGAAGAGCAAGGATTTCAAACATTTATTAATTGTTCACAATGACAAGATACAATGACAAGGTACAACTGTTTGAAGTCTATTTTTTGAAAATCTTCATACACTGCTCTTATGAGACACCAATGCCAAGTTAGCTAATGTCTAACACCCAAGTTCCATGAATAGGGTATATATGGAATCATAGAATCATTTATGTTAGAAAAGAACCCTGTTATCATAGAGTCCAATTAAAAGCCCCATGCTGCCAAGTTCATCACTAAACCATATCCCTGAACACCACATGCACATGTCTTTTGAACACCTCCAGGGTGGTGACTCAACCACTTCCCCAGGCAGCCTGTTCCAATGCATAATAAATTTTTCCTAATATCCAACCTAAATCTCCTCTGACACGGCTTAAGGCTATTTGCTCTTGTCCTATCACTTGCTAATTGGGAGACAAGACCAACATCCACCTTGCTACCTCCTTTCAGGAGGTTGTAGACATATATATGTATATATGTATAGGTGCTCACTTCTACTAGCAAAATAAGTGTTTTTAATATAGGTGGCCTACAAATACAAAGCACCCATACTTGATAAGCAGTCTGATTTTTTCACTGAATTAATACAAAAATACTTGAGACAGTACTTATTTCAAACTGAAGAAATCGTAAGATTTTTTAAAGATGCACAGGTTCCAGTATTTCTGTACTATAAAGACAGGAGTTGAAAGATGGGAGTTGAAATAACAGTTTTGACCTAGACCAGTATTCTGAAAGCAATAAGATTGCACTGTATATATTTCCAGTATCAGTATTCTGTTATCTCACTATTCACTGAATGCAGTCCATCACATGTCAAAGTTCATTCCCAAAGACCATGACTAAAACAGAATACATAATTTTATTTTTATTTCTTATCTGCTTGATTTTCTGAATGTGCCAACATTCCCTACCATTCTACATCCAGAGCCTATAGGAGAAAAGAAGTCACTAATGACTCAGAAGTGCACTGAAGGAAAAGAAACCAACCATTTTACCATTATGCTCTGCTCCTTCACCTTTCACAAAAAAAAAAACATATCTAAGCTAGCTATAATACCTATGCCCCTTTGAATTAGTATTTGCTTTAAGAACAAAATATTAAAAGCATAAAAAGCATGGAAAAGAAAATAAAGTAGTCTGTAACACAATAAGCTTCTGCTGCATTGCCACAATTGTATACTAGTATGAGATTTCTCAAGAGGTAATATTTCCCCCATCCTAACATCCCTTTTGACAATCCACAAAACCAAAACAGCAAATATTCTCTTAAGTTAACCATTAATGAAAGCTAATATACGTCTCCATCTGCCTGTACCTTCAAAAGTTGAGACCACAGGATTGCATGCTTAAAACCTTCTCTTATCTTTTTCAATTTAGAGATAAAATATGATTTCGGTGTAAAAAGAGTGTCTTCCCAATATTAGGTACGGTTGGAACTAATCCACAACAGACTACAGAAGCCCATGTACCTTCCTATAAACACATTTTCTTAATAATAGATTTTATACAACTAATATGCCAACATAAAGAAAACACATTTTTGAATTTTCATTTCAAGTATTTTTTACTAGTCTGACAAGTTGAGCCTTTAAACCACTTCCTGACAGTTTAGTAAGCTAAAGAAATGCCAGATTTAACATTTTTCTAACTCTGTACTATAAAAGAAAACCCCAAAACCCCAAAAATTGTCTACCCCAACATTAGTTAGAATTTCTTTTACTATGCTTACATTGCATATCTACTTCAAATTACCTCTATATTATTCATAGCTCCACTGCATCTTGAAGAAAAATATGAAGCAAACTAGAAGTGGCTGATGAAACATTTGTTAGTTACCTATACTAGAGATCAGGCAAACAACAGGATTTATATTTCTAATCCTAAATACTACTAACAAATCTTTGGAGGGTACAGTTCATAATCCAGCCAAAGCATTTTTCTCTTCTTTCATTCATAAAGAAACCATGTACTGTGGCATGACTGGGTGTATTCTTTAATACATACGTGCTGGGGTTTTTTAGGCTTACCATCTATTTCTATAATTCATCATTTATTTATCAGCAGAGAAACAAATCATGGTTGAAATCAGTTAATTTTACCTTTTTCTCCAGTTCTTGTTTTAAAAAATCACATTTCCGTTTTAGTTTTGTATTTTCTTCCTCATTTTGGGTTAATTTTTCTGCCAATTTATCACACTCAACTTTTATTTTTTCCAGTTGTCGACACTGAGTCTTGACTATGTTTTTCTCTTCTAAAACTTCCATCTGATGGTAAAGGGAAAACAGATTACGAAGTCACTGTATGGGTTATTTTAAAACACACCCAAACTCTAAAGTTTTAAATCAGTGGAACACTATTGCCAAATGATAAATGTAAAAAAATAAACTGAAGTTCTACTAAGTGCAATTACTTATCTGAACATGGAAAACACACATCACAGAGTTGCAGAACCATACAGTGTTTTAAAAGTAGAAAATAGAAGTCTCAGATTCTTCATTTCAGCTCTGCTACACTCATCAGCTTACATCATCCTGAGAAGCCTAGTATTTATGCAGCTTTTCCATTACTAAAATAATTTGGAATCAGAAAGTCTAAAACTATCATTTAATTTCAGGAACCAATACTAAATTTATATCTGCAAGGAAACAACAGCAAAGATCTAGTATTTATAAGTTCTAGAATTGTGTGGGTTTAGTGCTATGATTTTGTGTAATTAATGCTACTCATGAAACTTTGCAGAGAAAAATGAAGAAAACATATTGGAATCTAGAAAGCCCCAAAACAATGAGTAAATAATGTATATTTGTTTCCAGGGGAAAAAAAAAAGACTGAAAATTAAAGATTTGAGAAATGCTCTACAAAACCAAGAAAATTTAAAAAAATATAACAAATAAGCAAATTAACACACACATTCCTCAAAATATTTCAGTTTCATATTTGATGAAGTGTGGGATGCAGTTAAACACAAAAATAAACTTGCAAAGTAAATTTCTTTCTGAGGAAGAGCAAAAATTCTATTTCCCAATTACACTATAAATATAACTTCTATGAGGAAGAAGGGTAGGGAGAGAAGTATTATGAATTAATTTAGACACTAAATCGAGACACTAATTTAGGCAATAATTTTAGACAGTAATTTAGACACTAAACAGATTACAAAAACTCTTCCAAAGGACAATCTGAGAAAGAATTTTGGCATCCACAGTGTACAAAGCCCTAAGACCACAAAGACAAGCCTGCAATGCCCAAAACATTTTCGGTGCATGTGCTTATAAAAATCAACTTTTCAGTTCCTACAAAAGGTAATTGCATTGTAATATCTATGCAAATGGAGACAATGCAAGAAAAAAATCCTTCACCTACTTTACCCTTGAGACCAGAAAGTTAATACTTATTAATTTCCAGTACAGAAAAGGTAGATATGACTATAATTTAACTGAACTTTATTGGACTCAATTTCAATATTTAATAACCTTCAGGAAAAAATGCATACCACAATTGGAAAATGTATAGAATACAATTTAAAAATAAATATACACATATACACTATATGTATAGATACGCATGTTTATATAACTTTAGATTAATGATTAATACTTTAAATACTTCCATAATGTGAGGCAGTAGGAAATTTTGTATTTCATCATTTTAAGAAAACAAGCATGTTTTTAAAGCAAATGAGGGTATGTATTAAAATTAGGGGACAGATCCAGAGCTTCTGAGCACACAGCCAAATGGAGACCACTAAGCAAACCACTTGAATTCCTGTGCCTAGTGTATCTATGCTTTTAAATACCAAATAAGACATCATAGAGGCATTGGTTGGGAATCATTTTGGATGTTCTAGCAGAAACCAAATTAAAAGTTTAAGCATCAGAATCTCAGTAATGAAACAGTAAGATCTTTCTTGACATTGGTATGTCAAAAAACTCTGTGTTCTTCTCCAGTTCTACTGCATCATAGAATATTTTTATGGTACCTTCCCTACCACCCCAAAAATCTTTAACTAGTTAATAATTTTTCAATCCAGTGCCGCACTGCAGAAAACTAGACAAAAGTGAGGCAGAAAGTACCATACAGAGGAGGCAAGAGAGGAAAGAACAACTAGAATTGAAATTCACTTCTTTTTACAATCTATGCAGACATTAGTCCTCTAAATATAGGACTCCCTACTCTTGATTTCCTGGAAGTAACTCATAAATGCATCTTCTTTTAAGTTTAAGGCTTTGCATTCTACAAATATATTAAATTTCCCTCAACTCCTCAAGTCTCTCTCAACTGACCTTTATTTTTAAAGCTTTAACTATCTTTGGACAGGATATGTATATTCCTTTCCAAAAACAGTTACAAAGGTTGGACATAGCTGAGGCATTAAAAAGGTCAATTATTACTGTAACAGTAAGGGACAGCTGGTTGCTAGACACACAGTCTCAGCAGCCTGAAATAAAAAATAATAATAGGTTAAAAAACCCTAACTTTTTCTGTTGGATTTCCCTAAACACTACTCTAATACCAAAATACTTAAAAAAAAAAAAAAAAAAATATAAAATGTATGTTAAGTTTACCTTACTTTGGAAGAAAAGTATGTCCATAAAATTGATATCCAAATGCAATGTAATGATGAGTTCAGACAAAAAGTAACCCAATCACCTGCAGGATGACATGTTCTCATCAGATCTTCCTAGAGACGGATATGATTTTCTGTTTTGTTTCATTTACAGTCTCTCAATCAAGAGAATCTTGTGCATTGTCATTTTGTATACTTCTAAAAAATTTGCCTACCCTAATATCTTAGAAAATTCATCTCTCTCAAACCTTCTGCTCTTAAAAAATATATATCAATTTAGGATTCTGGGTAAGTCATGGAACTGTACATGACATATGGAAGGGAATTTTTTTTAATACTCTGTTTAGTTTCAGCAATCAATAAAAATAAAAAGATCCTAACTGTAGGATTTGCTATTTCATAGAAAAACACAGTTACAATCAACTTACTTTTTCTTATCAGCATCCAGAATACACTTTCCTTCTCTCTATTCAATATCAAATGTACACTCTTAATTTCAATGACATTGCCAAAGAAAAAACCACTTTTGGAGAGACCACTTAAATAATGATATACACACTAAAAATTAAGTCTCCAATGTTAAGCACTGCTGTCAAAATATTTCATTTTAACGATCCTTCTACTAACAACCACCTAGGGGTTTTTTTATTGCTATCTCTACTTGAAGGTTCCTATGCTACCAACTGCTTAAGAATTATTATGAAGCCATAAATGATACATTAAATAACTAAACACTAGTCCCAACAGAGATCCCTGAGGGACACCACTCATCATTGCTGTACATTGAGACTCCATCAGGACACTGAGCCACTGACCACAACACTCTGAATGTCACCATTCAGCCAATTTATTATGTCTCTAACAGTCCACCCATCAAATCCATCTCTCCAATTTAGAGAGAAGGATGTTGTGGGCTGCTGTGTCAAACACTTTACAGAAGGCCGGATAAATGACATCTGTAGCCCTTCTCTTGTCCCTTGATGTAGTCACTCCATCAGACAAGGCCACTGGGCTGGTCAGACAGGACATGCTCTTGGTGAAGCTGTGCTGGCTGTCTCAAATCACCTCCCTGTCTTCCATGTGGCTTAGTGTAGCTTCTCAAACGTTTTGTTCCATGATCTTCCCAGGAAAAGAGAGAAGGCTGACAGGTCAGTAGTTTCCACAGTCCTCCTTTCTACCCTTTCAAAAGCTGGTGTCCTGGGGTGACTGTATGGTACAATGCTTCCCTCTTTTCCAGTCACCTGGGACTTCACCTGCCTGCCATCTTAAAACATTACAGCATTGTATATTTCCCTTTGTTTCAATCATATCTATTTTACTAGTTTTGACCTAAGATTTTGACCTAAAACTGGTACTGTAACACTTTTACCCTGAACTTTAAACTTTTACAATGGCCTGCAATAACATGTGTGTTAAGTGCTTTAAAGCCCATGCTTTATTACCTTCATCGTTCAATGGCAGGGGCTGTGTGTGGGGTGTGTGGGAGGAGGGGGGAAGTTTGACATTGGAATTCTTCACAGTAAGTACCTTTAGGATTCTAATCTGAGCCTCTGCATCATCTTTTTCTTGTTTAAGGAGTTTCGCGAGTTCTTGAACAGTTTGTTCATGTTTGATTTTCGTATTTTGTAATTCTGACCTAAGATCTGCCAACTCCTGTTGGTGAATTTCTCTTTCCATCTTCAGCTGTCTGTTAGCTGAAATCATCTCTTCATTACTAGATTCCTGCTGTTTCTGGAGGTCTGAGAGGCTCTTAAGTAATTCCTTTTTGACTTTCTCTTCTTCTGCTATTCTGTTTGTTAGTTCCACGCGTATGGCGCTTAGATTTTTTACATCTGCTTGCATTTCTAGGAGTCGTTCTTGGTCTTTTTTATTAAACAAGTTAATAGTTGCAAGTTCTGTCTTCAAGTGTTCCTTCTCAGCTTGCATTTGATTTTGTAGAAAGATTTGCTTTTTCAACTCATTCTCCAATTTTTTTACAGTTCCTTGAACTTCTTTGATCTCTTGCTCAAGAGATACCTGGTGTGACTCCATTTCATTCAGTTTTACCTCTTTACAGTGGAGGAGTTCTTCCTGCTGGGCTCTCTTTGCAAGCACATCATCCAGCTCTTTCCGCAGGTTTTCTATTTGGTTTATAGCTGAGAGAAGCTGACTTTTGAGATCATCTTTTTCTTTAAAGGCCTAGGAAAGAAAAAAAAAAATCCATTCTGATCTGAAGTAATTAAAGACAATTGTTGGAAGGATGACCTTAGACATCAGGAATGTCTATGGAAGAATTAAGATATGTATATGAAAATATAAAATCTTTCTTGCTATGAACTCAGTTCAAATGTACTCGGTGTTTCTTTAAATTTACACACAGATCATGTGCAATCTCCAACTTGGACTTGTCCTTAAATTATCTAGCCTTCTAAGTAAGGAGAGTTTTGGTTAATTCCCTGCTTCTCACAATCTCTCTCTGCAGACTGAGAAGTGTTTCTTTATCAGTTCTTCCAAATCGCAAGATGGAGAAAATGAGGTAATAGAGTAATGCGGCAACATACAGTGATGACTACTCGATATATACACCATACCTACAGTCCATTCCATATGCTGACTTATTTTGTTTATTTTCTAAAATATTACACAGAAACTATACCAACTTTAACTCATTTTTGAAATTATGCACACTAGATGAATTAGTAGCAGTTAAAAGCTTGGTTCACTTATGCATCAAAGCCAAGAAATAACAACATCACTTCCCAAATAAAAATCAATCAAATGTAACAAAAATTCCACTGTTTTCCTAGGATCATCAGGGCTTGGGTGTTTCTTCCAACATTGATATATTTCATGTTAAAATTACCACAGAATCACAGCATGTGTAAGCTTGAACGGACCACAGTGGGTCATCTGGTCCAACCACCCTGCTCAAGCAGATTTATCCTAGAACACAGGCACAAGATTGCATCCAGATGGTTCTTGAAAATCTTCAGTGAGGGAGACTATGCAAACTGTTTGGGCAATCTGTTCAGATATATCAGATTCTTAAAACTGACTTAATAAATTTTATACTAAATTTTACCGAGCATTTTCACCAATTCCACAAGCAACGCACATTTCTTATGGATATTGCAAAATTACTTTAAATAATCCAGAACAGAAAGGCAATTAAGGTTAAAATGTGCAGTTAAAAATAATAAAACAATTTGCAATTACACCAAGAACAAGCAATGCAAAGCAAAATACAAATGTAATAAATTGAGGACACAGACTGATGACCATAATGGGTTTTCTCGGGAAAAAAACCTACTAAACAAAAAGACCCTCCTAAACCTATCTTGTAATTCAACTTGAAGGATTTGGCTAAAAACCCCAAAACACCATCAAAAACCAAACAAAAACAAAACTCCAATAAAATTTCAAGCTACAACCTGTAAGTTACTTGCATTGCATATGTTTTCTACATTACATACTTAAAAGACTAGATATTTTAAAAGATGTTAGAAACTCCACTGTCAAACAATATTAAGGACAACCACATGGGCAAAACTTCAACCAAATTATCCCAGTACCTTCAAAATCTAAACAATATTTCTATAGCCCATCCATTGTCTGCTAATATTTCAAAAATCTCAAAATTGCGAGCTATGATTGCAACCCAATTTTGAAAATCTTCCATCAACCCTTTGAAGTCTTCTAACAGAAATCAAAGACAACAAACTGCCATTTCTTCCTTTTCTTTATTGTCTTTACAGAATTTTGTCTCAAATGTTAATTGTCTATTTTTCAAAGCTAGTTAAATTACGTTCATCTAGTTACCTCAAGTTTATACTAAATGCTGCATCTCGATTGATTATACCCCAATAAGTAAACTGTTTCCAGCTTTATATTGAGAACACAAGACATCATTTGTACCTTTTTCTCCCTCACAATGACACACAGTTTATTTGATCTTCCATATCTTAAAATAAAGAAACTTTCTTCACCAGTGACAATTACCTCAAACTTGCTGGCAGGACGGTCACGACTTTAAAAGTAAGAACAAATAGTGACAGCATTTCTTAAATGGAGCTTAAGCCAAAGATTAACCACTGCATTTAGCATGTGAATATATCTGCCACATAAAAAGTGGTAAAATCCATGTCAAGAAGTCTTACATAACAAAGAAAATTTCAATGTGGACAGTGTTATCAAGTGCCTCTACAAAGACCAGTCTATGTGTTTACATGAACAGTGATTTCAGAACGTTTTTAGCAGGTACTGCTTCTCATTCACAATTCGTCTCTACTTTTTGATTCTTATTTGTCCATTTGATAGACACACGACTTCAAAATTATTCAGGTTTTCTTCCTTTCCTTACAACCTCCATTTTCTTAGGCAAGAGCAATCAACTTCCTAAATGTTTGAGAATCTTACTTTCCCAGACAAGCACTAAGGCTAACGAATACAAGATTACTATAGAATGAATTGTTGGAGCATGGAGAGAGGAAATAATACAAACCATGGAATATGATAGGCAATTCAGGAGAGAAATAGCAACACCAGGAATCACAGTTTAGATTTGCTAGAGTTGACTAATTTCAATTCAGTAATAGCCCCATTGTGACTTCTCCTGTGTATGCTGACCATGCTCATATTCATGTACCAATATCAGAACAGATTATTGGATCAGAAACAACACAGGATTAGTAGAAATCCCATATAGTCCTTGAAAAGCTCAATCTTTAAATAAGACAAAGCAGAGGATGGAGCCATCTCAAACCCATCAGATTCAGTAACCTAAACTGGATGGATGCCATAAGAAAATACATAAAAAGAGGGTATAGCACCATAAAACAAAAGCCATACAATGATAGACTGCACCAGCAGAGCATGTAAGCTCACATAACATAAAAGCTCACAGCATAGAGTTAAGCACTATATTAGCCCCTATAGAAACAAGCAACTTTTGACTCAGCCACTGGAAAATACAGACCCACAGACTCCTTGCCAACAGAATGATGGTTTCTACCATTATTCTGATACAGGATGATAAGCATTACCATGGATGTGAGTGCTTGTCTTTAAAACAGTGTCAGCAGCTGAACAAATAAAGGAACTAGAACTGAGTCAGAAACCAAAAACCCTATGTTTTTTCCTGAGAAACTTTAGAGGAGGAAAAAGAGAGGAATAAGTGTCTGCCAAAGACAAATGAAAAACTCAGAAATGTTGCACCATCAATTTTCAGATTGATTTTTCAAAGAAAAAGTTCTGACAATTATACAGAAGAGGTCCAGAACTTAAAGCAGAAAGCAGTTTAAGTCACAGTTCGAATAAATAAAACTTCTCTTCATTTTTAAAACGAAGGGAAAGGGTACCAAAAAAAAAAAATCAACCAATCTTACCTGACTATTCTTGTCCATCAGCTCACTGATAGTTTGATTTTGTTTTTCTATCTCACGATCCAGTTTCTTACACTTCAATTTCCATTGGCGGATGATTTCCTGGGCTCTCACCTTCAAATCTTCTCTTTTTTTCTCAATCTCCAGCCTGAGAGCCTCTGAATGCTTGAATTCAGTGAGATATCGTTCTGCTTCCTTGGTACTCTCTTCAAGCTGTTGAGTTAACTCAGCAGACTGGAGTTCAGTTTGTCTACGTCCATTCTCACAAGCCTTGTAGCAATTCTGTATCTCCTTTAGCTGGTCCAGCATTTTTTCCTGCTGCTTCTCCCTGTTTTCCAGGTCAGATGTTAACACCTGAAATCATCATAGTAAAACACAAACATTCTCTAAAGATATGCAGTATGAAACTTTATCAAATAACATATAGCAACATTAAATCACATTTTTATGAAATATGAACAGCATAAAAGATTTTATTGGCTATCAAGGAAAGTCCTGTTAGCCCAGGGAATCTCTCCTTCTGCAATAGTAAAGAGTTTCATCACAAGACATAAAGTATATATGGCTCAATTCTTTCTGCATTTGTTCCTCTTCTGGTTGTTCTTGTTATTTTTCTGTATTGTAAGTTTAAGATCATTGGCTATATATTGCACACTAGACAAATAAGAAATAAACCAAACAGTAAGTTAAAAGGAGATTAATGTAAATAAATGAGAGGAAAATGATAATCAGAAAGGAAAACACAGCATCTACCACAACCACAGAAATTCATAGTATATGAGCTACTTGTTACTCAGTTTTATGCTGGTTGCCTTCATGAAAGCAATGTGCTGAGTAAAGGTATATTTGACAGTGCTGAATACAAAGAGAATACAGCAGCTTGGTAAATGCTTCTAGAACAAAGTGCAAAGATGCTTGAAAATGTAGGAGGCATATATAAGCCTTTCCAAAATCAATAAAAATCAAAACACACTCTTTAAAATTAAAAGGTCCTGCATTTCTCAAATCATATTTCTCTGAACAGTCTCATAAGAAATTCAGGAAAAACAGTGTCCACGCACATTCTGGAAGGACATGCTCAGAAATCAGTTTTTGAAGACCAGAAAAACTGTATTTTACTAAGATCATGACGCAGAAATTCACATTAATATTCTGCATTTTGGGCCTATTTATACTGCTTTCATACCATTCAATCTTTTCATTAATGAAAGATGAATTTGATAGACCTGATCTATAGCCAGTCAAACATATTATCAAGCCTCAGGGGATTGAAATACTTTAGAGAAGAGGATTAGATTTCAGAATGACTGAAAAAAACAGAGGATGTAACCTAAAATGAACAGACTGCAATTCAGAATGGACAAGAGAGAAGTATTTTATCTATGAAAGAACAGGCAACTTTACAGATGGATACAGAATGACTATTTAGACAAAGATACTTCCACGAAGCTGGGGGATGGAGGGAGATGGATTTGTTGGTAAGGGCTCTCTCCTTGTCAGTTTGTTAGTTTGGCTTTTTTTTACCCCTTCCAAACCAGGCCAACACCTCCTGGGAGGCAGTAAATTGTAATGATCTTTTCAGGATAGTACTTGCTGTGCTAAGAAAGATAATCAAAAGAAGCTCACAAGTTACAACTAGCAAAATCTTAATCAAAACAAGCTTGATTTAATTTCCAATGAAAACAGATTACAATACTTTTTAAAAGACAAATATTTAAATTGAGTATAGCAGAAGTTAAAAATAGCCTCATTAAATACAATCAGATACTACATTTACCGTTCCACAGATTTTCTAAAATGGCCATCATTTTTTCAGTCATGTGATTACACATGCTATTATCTCTTCTCATTTAATTTCTTTCTGGAGACACCATAGAGGATCTCAGACTAAATTGATGTAGTTCTCAGTGCTGCACCATTAAAAAATAGTTATTTATATTAATTTCCCCAGAGTACACACTTCATTAACAAAACTACAGCCCCCACAAACTTTTTAATGAAATATGAGTTCTAATCTTAAACACAGAAAATAATGTTCAATTAACTGTAAATATTCCTGTTATTGTGTAGAAGTAAACCAACCTCCAACTTATTAATTTACAGTATAATGAAAAAGAGGAACATTTGTTTTAGATATTTACCTTGAAGAGCAATTAATTTATCAACACGAACTATTTGCATGAGGAGGAAAACTGGATTTTGACATGGATGTACCAATATAAATGCGACTTTTAATGTTTTGTTTTTACAATATGTGTAAGTAAGATAAACCTCAGCAAAGACTTTGCACTTTGCTTAAAAGAGTTAAGCCAGCACAGACCCAACAGTTCAAATCAGGTGGAAAACAGCATCACAGCAAGTCAACGTTTCATGAAGCCAATCCTGTAAAGCAAGAGGATAGAGAAAATATCTCCACACTCTGTTTCTATATTGAAACAGGAGTCCCAAATGCACTGATCTGGACTTTTGAATTCCTAGCTGATGTACAATAAATGTGTATCTCTGTGTTAACATGGGTACAGTTGCCAAAGCTTTTTCTGATTAATAAGGGCTTGCACTACTGTCATTTAATTGGCTAATAGCCTCATTTGTAGAAGAAAAAGTGAAAGTAAATTTTAGTGAGAATATTAATCAATATTCATGAGACTGAAAGACTTATATTACTGAAGTATTCTAATTTTAATTAAACATATCAATAATAATTTTCCCACAGAAAAAATGAAATATTTTAACAAACTGACTGCTGTAATGGACAACGCTATAAGAATACTAAAACCAAATTCAAATGAGGAGTAATTAGTAAATCAAACAAGTTCCCAAGCACAAGTCTAAAAACACTTATGGAGAAAGTAGGGTATTGCATTTGTGCACTTAGTTTATTTCTTAGTTTCTTTAGAAGTGAGTTCAATCTTAATAGTTAGCCCTAACAGCCTCATATCTATATGGTTTCATGCAGAAAAATGCATTTAAGACACTTGTATACATTGGGAAGATCTCACAACTGCATCCTTATGTAAACTAGAGCAGCTGAAATAAATATTAAATTTAAAAATTAATTTAAGATTGAACTCACTTCTAAACATGAGCTTAAGAATATGTTTTAACCTTTTCATCCTCTTCCATTTTACATCACACTGTGATTTTATGGCAACCGTTGGAGGCTAAATGTACAATGCACACAACTCAAATTGTTGCAAACAATGACAGTTGAATAAATCAAAAGAAATTTCTAGTATCACATGTAGATCAGAGGCAAGTTAGATTCTCCCCACTAAACAAAGATAAATTACACCCAAGTCAAACATGACTGGCCACTTCCAACTGGGAATCAGACTATCTGATAAGAGCAGCTGTTAGAACAGGCTTGACAAAATGCTTTGTTAACACACAAGTTTAGAAATTCACATCCTTGCATTCCTTGATGTCTCATTAAAAGAAAAACACACTAGCTATTTTCCTGTTACTGCCCCTGCAGGAGAAAGGCAGTGGGAAGCAGATAAGAGGTACAAAGTATTTTCTGTTGAGAAAATGAGGGAAGTCAAAGATTTCTCTCATCAGAGAAATGACAATGACCCCAACTGAGCACTATTGCATGAATGTTTTCAGGGCAGGAAATTAGTATTATAAAATCATTCAAACCCTTAAGAAAGGATGTTCTACAAGCAGAAGTTTAAAATAATTGTTTTTATGTGGGTTCTTACCCCATTAATTCCTGTCACCAAAATAATTAGTTTCTCAGGCATAACCAAACAAAAAACCAGAATGTTTTCAGTTAGTCATGGGTTTTATTGACCAGCTAGAATACAAATGCTGATGGACACCAGGAAATGGGTTCTGCTCATTTTACCCTCTATAGAAACACTTTAAGTATTTTTGAACCTATTCAATGACTGAATTTCATAAAGCATGTAGGAACTTCTTTTGAGAAGGCCATTCTTTTTCAAATGTAATTTGATGTATTAGTTTGATTTAAATCAGCAGAGAAGCTGACAAGGTATAGAAGCAGCAGAAGTAAACTGAACAGTATAGTCCTGTAAATCTATGAAAAGACAAAAAAATAAATTCCTACATTTCAATTTCCAAAGTGATGCAATATCATTTCATAGGTAAGTACCTTCATTAGGAAAATACATACAAAACCCCCTGCTTACAGAATATCAAAATACAAGCAGAATAAAAAGTCAAGTCCTTGACTACTAAAATAATACACATGGTTTTGCAAACAAACTCATTTCTCCTGAGAGTCACAGGAAACAGAAGAAAATTGTTACTGTTCAGGCATTCTACTACCAATGACAAATCTAGACAAGAGCAAGAAATACAGAAGTTTCCCATCTCAAATAAGACTGCTACTGCCTACTTAGATCTCAATTTATGGTCTTCTAAAATTCTAGTAAAAAAGGCTGCTCTCATCCTTTTCATGAGAATCACATCAAACATTATTATATGCTTACCATAAAGAAGACTACTAGTACTTATGATTATATTACTATATTGCATCTAATTACTAAAAAAAAAGGGAAGTTGTGACCTACTTTTCTTACTCTACTACACTCTCTCACAGAACAAGGTACCTCATTATTTAAAGCTGAACTTTAGTTCTGAGGAATGATGGAATGGGGAATAAGAAAGTATGTACTACCTTATAAAAGTAGTTCCAAAAACCATTATTAATGGTAAGTGCTGATAAAATCAGATCAACTTTTCTTTGCATATGGGAAAGAGAAGTAATCCAAACCATCAAATCATGGGCAATAGCAAATACCATTTTTGGTATTACATGGAAGAGGAAAAAAGTCAGCAAACTCAAATCACTTTTCCAAGTTTTTTACATAATAAATAACGAGCATGACAGTTACTCTTAGTTTTAAAGGTTAATCCCTAATCTGATATATCACCTCATGTTAAAAAGATGAGAAATTATTTAAAAAACAAAAAAATGCCACCAAGCAAAAAGCAACAAAACCCAACTTACCTGTATGTGCATTACAAGTTGTGCTTTCTCCTTGTCCTTACGTTCTATACTTCTCTTCAGTTCTTCTACCTCTGACATTACAGCATTATGACTCAGCTTTGCTTTAAGCTCCAAAATATGTTTATCTAGCTCTTGCTTCTCTCTCTCATATCTTTCAGTTACTGTAAGACAGCAAGAACAGAGCAACAGACTCAGCAGAAATACCAACTCGTGGTAAATTAATTTTATCTCAATTTTTGGCAATTTTCTTCTCCACTCGAGACTATTCTACAACTACAGATTTTCACCAGAATATCTGTGAAAAATTGCAAACCTGTATCATAAGCTAATAACATTTTACAGAATAAAACAGTATTTTTCAATCATTTTATAGGGGTTTCCACTCTTCCCTCTGCACACAGCTGCTCCCCTCAAAAGAAAATAAAAAAAACCCAAAAAACAACAAAACAAACCAAGTCCCAGCAAAACTGAATAAAATAAAATAGGATGGAAGAAACAGTGGAGTAGTTCTGGTGTAAATGAAATTTGGCCATCAGCTTCAAGGCCAAGGTTTTATCTCACCAGAGTAATACCTCCCAATCTGAAAGTCACATTATCTGCAAATTTTATGTCTGAATCCTGCAACTGCAACCAAAGGTTTTGATAAGAGTAAGCTATAAATTCTCTCAGTCAGAAATTCAAAGGTCTTTAGTCATAAATAACTACTAGAGGCAAAAGAAAAAAAGTCTCTACTTGTTTTCTTCCCGTATATCTTTGAAGAAACATAAATAACACAGCAAGGTGAAACACAGCAGCAAAAATTACATAAATGTATGCACGTATATTAACAGTTACAGTACATTTTTATTTTCTTCACATTTTTACAACTGTTTTGATTTATAAGATCAATAGGAAAATGAAAATATGCTTTTATTAATATGAAAGACATATTGTTTCAAATAAATTAACTTTTAAGCAAATACATTAACATGATGGAGAAAAATGATTGAAATTATTATTTTGCATTACATTTGTGAGGCTAAGCCACATACAAAATCTGGCCCATTTCCAGTGCTCTGTATGAGGTTTGTAAAAGACAGAGTCAGAGTCCTATTTTAAAAATCAAGATAATTCAGAAGCTGAAGTACAAAAATACGAAAATGTGTCATTAGCCAAACCAATTAAACATTCCCATAGATACTGGACTCTAGAATAGAGTCACTATTTCTCTATTACCTTGAGTAATATATTTCTATGGTAATAAGGAGAAAGATAAAGACTTTCTCTAATGCCTATTTGATTATGTTTGAAAAGTTTAAATACAGAGAGATAACTAACAATTAATTGAAGATCCTGTTGAAGTGGTAATTTAATATGCAATTATATCTTGAAATTGTTTAAAGTATTTGTCTTCTAAATAAAACTATTCCAACTCTAAAACTCTAACACAGTGCAAACAGAAGCCCTGGGTGCATCATACAGAAAAATTTTATTAAAAACTCAGGAACGTGTTGCTCGGAAATTCTACCAGAAAGTCATCAGCCTTATTAACTACCTAGTCAATGACTCTTGTTATGATTTTCAAGATGGCAGAATTCAAATTGCAAATGGACTGAAATGCAGGTTTTCTGGGAAATTATTATTTAAAAATAATACATGTTTTTCTTCTGTAAAAACACTAATCAGTTTGCTGAAATTGTCTCATTTGTCTTAACCATGCAAATCAAAATAGTTTATCATAAATTAACTGTCACTGCTATTTGTCTGTTAATATTCAGGTGCCAATACAGATTAACTTATATCTGAGGAATTAATTGGCTGGTTTTGTTGACACAATAGAAGAATGAGACTGCAACTCTAAGATGAAATTAGTGTCCATGCCAACTAACTAGCTTGCAGGTCTCCAGTGCAAAACATTAGTTGTACCTGCTCTAATTCTCCTGTCATCATCTTGTACATCCTGGAAGCTCTGGCGACGCATAGCAGCATATGAAACTTGATGCTGCAATTCCACACGGTCTTCTTCTGCTCTCAAAAGCTGAGAACGAAGATCCTCAATCTTAAAGACATGCACAAGCATCAAAAGTTTAATGAAAAACAGAACAAAAAACTTAAATACCATACTTTCATTAAACGCTAAAAAAATACTACACACAAAAAATATTTATAAATACATATTGAGAGTACTGCAGATGGTAAACAAAAAGACAAACCAAACAAAATGCTATTATATTATATGTTGCAATTGTCTTTTTACATAGCTAGTGAAAATGTCTACACAAATTTAATAAATAGTATCTTTGTTTAAATTGTGCTCCTTAAAAATACAATGTATTTATTCATAAGAAACACATATTCATAACACATTCATAAGAAGGGGCTCTTCACATTTTTCCTTTCTATCATATATAGTATAGCACTTAAATTTGACAACATGTAGAAAAAGAGAAAATCCAACATGCTAAAGTTGACTTGAAGAAAAATACTTCTAATTCAAATTACACTATATTCCATTTGCAATGATTTAAATTCAAACAGTAATATAGCTAAGTAAAACTTCTGCTAGATACACAAGTCAAACAACTAATGCTAAAAAGATGAGAACACCAATTGCCCCCTCCCTAGTTATTTCAGTATTTTTATCCAGCCCCTCTAAAAGAAAGATGTTTAGGAGAAAGGACTTTTTTCTAAAGCTATAATCTAAATCCCTACAGAATTTAAGTTTAACCATATAAGCATCAATAGCTATTATTTAAAGCACACTGTAGATACTTTTTCAGGTATTTATTTATTTACTTTTATTGCATGTTACAATGTAGCAAATACTTCCATTGATTTATCTGATTTCACCAATTTTAGCACATGCTTTGCAGGACAGTGATTACTAATATAGAAGTTGTTCTAAATCATATAATGAAAGGAAATGTCACATAATGTTTATGTACTGAAAACATACCATTACTATCACTACTATAATTAATACATATGAACATATACACATAGAAGTTTGGAAAGCAGAAAAAGCTTTATATAACGAGCTCAGTCCACATACACACACCTAAACCTGTCTTTCTATACCTCATTTTTTCCTTCATAAAACAGTATTATCAGAGGATGAGATAGGAATATTAAACAAAAAGACTCAGACACAACCGACTATGAAAACCATAGGATTTTTACCACACTAAAGTAGTTACCTGATGCAAAAGAGCTTCTCTACTGCCTTCAGATTCACTCAACTTTTTCTGGGACTGCTCCAATTCCTGCTCAAGCTTTCATTTCAGAGGATGATGAAGAAAGAAAAGCAATGTATTTTAAGCAATTATAAAAGTGTACTTCAACACCTAATTTTGGCACAAATTCATCCATATAAGCATCTATCTAAAATGTAGTATAATACACACACTATTTTTATTTGTCCAAAATTTTAAGCAAACCTTCATTTGTACTAAATCCCTGCAATATTTACTTAGATTACATAAAGAGAATTTTACTTACAGTCTATAATTTGTGTACAATATTCTGTATCACATAAAGATACAAAGTCACTTATATTATCCAAAACAAAAATCATAAAATCAAATTTTTACTGGGTTAAAAGCAAAAAAATGGAAGTCTTAACAAAGTTTCAAAACATTGCCCTATATTTGAAACATACTTTCAAAATCAAAATTAATAATGACTTCTTTTAAGTCACCTTTCGTAAATAGTTTATTCATAGAAGTGTTAAAGATGACATGTATTGGTAGAACTGTAATTGGTAAAATCCATGGGATTTCTGTGTTGTCCAAGATGATGTATTTAAATTATTCTGGAAATAAGATGACTAAAAAATTGAAGTGCCCTGAATTTCATAAAACTGAAAGTTTTCTTAAAAGCATAATATTCAAACTGTGTATCAGAAATAGTCATCACAATGATGACCATTTAAAAAAGAAAAAAGAAACTAAAGCAAAAGCTTCAAAATATTTTCTGACTTTTTCCATAAATAGTTCAAAGATCCACTTGGAAATAAATACAGGTTTTGACAGCAGAAATTGTTATTGTTGAGATAGCAATCTCAAGGAGGATGTTGAAAGCCTGGCAAATGGGCAAAGTAAACAGGACCAACATTAAGGGAATGAAGAGAACAACATAACATAAAACACTACACTACATAAAGGCTTAGCATAAAGGGGTATACCTTTGAAAGATGCTAAACCTGATGCAAGTGGAAAAAAAATCTAGGGAAAGCATAATACAGCCCTAGCATCCTGCTAGAATAGAAATACAAGAAATTTTGTTTTGTATGAAATGAAAGAGTGAATTATGGCAACAGTTCAGTAAGAGCAATTAATTATAACTATGGTGCAAAATAACCAGCATGAGTTAGTTGCAGGGATGAAGAAAAGCTGCTTTGAGCTGCTGCAAACAAGCAACAGCAGACTACATATAAATTCAGAGACAAAACAGAGCAAGAAATCAAGGATAATGCCCAAGTTTTAAATCTGTCTGCCTTTCAGGATGGAAGAGTCATTAGAAGTAACATACTATAGCTGAAGAGCTTTGGAAGAGAGACACAAGCTGAGCATAGCTATATTCACAGTGCCTCTGATGCAGGAGAAAAATCCCACACCTTCTATTCTTAAAGAGTAAAGGAAGTTTTGTTCCACTGGTTTCTCAGAAGAAGGAAGCATATACTGTAACAGATTACACTACACACTCATTTAAAACCAAACAAAAAGGAAAAAATTAAGTCTTACCTTGTGCTTTTCACTTTCATATTTCACAAGTTTGTTTCTCATGAGTTCTTCTGTTTCATCTGCTTTAGCATCTTGCTTCCTTAAAACCTTTACAGAAGAAAAATATATTGTAAACTTCATCACAAAATTTACAGAAGGCATCACTCCAAGGTTCTTAAAATTAAAGAATCTGCTGATACATTTAAGAAAGAACATCTAGACCGATGCTTTCTGTCTGCATCTAATATTTCCACGTAGAGGCAATGTATATTGTTATGAAAAGATAAATATAGGTTCATGCATACATAAACACACCCATGCAGAGAACAGGGACAAACACAAAGTCTAAAGCAGCACTAACATCCTTCCGATGTATAGAGCTCCAGACTCTCAAGTTGACCCCAAACATCTTTAGATTAAGGTCTAAAAGGCTCAAGAGATTCCCTACAGATGAGCTGTGTACATATCAGAGAAAAAGAATATATTCTCTAATATGAAGTGTGCATGTTATGAAATACAATGCACTGTAGTCAGGAAAACACTACCATAATGTTGTGTTAGAAGTCAAAAGAAAAAAGAAAAAAGGAAAAGATTATTTCTTCTGAATCTGGACAAATGCTTAGAGCTGCAGAACTACAACTGAATCAACTGAAACTTTCAACATTGATGTGCCTTTCCTTGACAACAAGAACAAAAAAATAAAACAAATCCAAGGGGACTTTTCCCATTCCCTCTCAGACTGAGGTATCTAAAACCACGTGTACACTTTCTAAACCATCTTACAAAAAAAAAGTGCACTAAATATCCATTTCAAAATCATGTCCCTCTGCTAACCAACAGTATTTGCAAAACACAGCCAATCACTGGCAAATGAAGTATTAGATATGACAGATATCAATGACATGTAATATCTGCAACATAAACAACCCAAGTTTAGATATCTCAAGCCATAGCAAAATCATTGGCTCACTTTAAATATCACTTAGAAACATCAGCTGAAAGTGATCAGTAGCCATGTACTGATAATTTGCCATGAATCTGTAACTGTTTATAAATCACAGTTCTTATCTGCACAACATGACCAAGCATTTTTCACACTAGTCACAAATCAATTCATTAGGTACCTGACCACAAATCTTTTACTTTCATCCCATATCTTGAAGCGTAGGTATGTCTATTCCTTCCATAATTACTCGCTAAACAACCAAAACACCTAGTCTCTCCAGAAAGAAATGTCTTTTTCTCAGTCTGTCATTCCCAAGCAGCATTTTCATTTTACATTTTAAAGGAATATCTCCTTTAACAAATACCCCTGAAATTTGTCCCTAGAAATTGTACCATTTCATTCAGTTTTTGAACATTTTCTCTTCTGTACACTGAAGAGTAATTTCAGTGTATGAAAAGAGAATACAAGGTATTAATCAACTTCAGTGAAGCCAGGCATTCAGCTTTAGAAGTTCTGGCTTTAAAACTAGCTTTTTGGAGAAAATAAACGGCTTTATATACTTACCTCAGTTTTACAACCTCACCTCAGTAAACATAAGGGTTTCAGTATAGTTTGGGTTATTCTTCTGCCTGAACAACTTACATTAAAATCTGAGACTATGGAAGACATCAATCATAACTATGCCACTGAAAATATTATGCCACATAGAGAGTTATACTTTTAGTCATACTGATCCCTAATCAGATAATAGAAGACTGGTACACATTTAAGGTAATTTCCTAAGTATTCAGTAGAGATTTAAATCTATCATTCCAGTCAACTATAAAATTCAACACCGCACACATTTTACTCAAAAAGGTTCTTGGGAGAAGTCCCAAAAAGCAACATGAACAAAAGTCTAAGATGATCTCTTCGGCTAATGCTGTTTTTGCATTACCCAAGTTGATTGGGTTTTTGTTTTGGTTTGCCTTTTTTTCTTTGTTTATTTTTAATGACCAGAAGTACTGGTTCAAAACAGCCTGCTTAGAATATATGATGACTATTAACTGCAATCAACCATCAGTTTTACTAGCAAAATTAGAAGCATTGTTATAGACAGTCAACTTTAGGCCAACTTTATTTTTGGCACTAAATTAATAATTAACGTAGTACCAAACATGCATGTTTTCATGTACAGATTTGGCTAAAGATGTCAGAATCATAAAGAAAACATTACAGCTGGGCTGGATTCAGGAATACTAGTAAAATTTTCAGAGATTATTCCCACTGAAAGCAAAAAATATCTCTGCATCAGTAGCACATCCTACTTCCCAGAAGAAAACATGGAAATAAATATGCCATTTCAACTTCACTGACTGATATGCAGGCTATTAAATAGGAATAATTTCAAACAAAAATGCATCCTTTACTGTAACTGATATTATAAAGATAACCTTCATTTTTATTTTCTGCATATTGTAAAAATAGCCTATAGCCATTTCATTTTAAGGAAAAAAACCGCTCATCTATAGATATATATCTATACCCCAGAGTTAAATACTGCAAAAAGAAGTAATGTTACAGTAAATGAAACATACTACATGTGCAGTGCTCCAACTGTGAAACATGCATTGTACTGGTACATGCCAGGTAAGCAGTTAATCAAAATGTCATAAGGAAATGGAAATATCTGGTCATTCACAGCCAGACAAATGTCAGCTGTTACTGACAATTCAGAAATTGTACAGGTAGAAGTTAATTCTGTGTTTTGCCTCCTTCCTGTACTCCTTTTAAAATAATTCTCTCTTGTTTTGTGCCACACTTGTTTTTTCTCCACTAAAGATCAATATATAAGCTTTCTCTTGGGAGGGGTAAAGGAAGAAAAAAACCAAACAAAACCTGTAAAGATCCAACTCACTTTTTTATTTCATTTGTTGTCCCCAAAGAAGGGGTTGAGAAAGTCAAATGTCAAAAATGGGAACTAGGAAAAGGATGCTAAGGACAACAGTTGAAGCACACACTTCTTTCTCCCTGATGGCTCCCAAACAGCATGCAGACACTGCCCAGAGAGGCTGAAGCACCAAGGAATGGGAACAGGCCTACAGTCAACAGGATTCTCCTACAAGATCCCCCTCTGAAAGCATTAGTGTACAGGCTGGTCTGGAAGAGACTGATAAGGAGGTTGGTGAGGCCTTGGAGGGGGCAGGTACACAGAAGGCCATAAGGAGGCAGAACTTCCATGTACAAATGTCTTCACAGCATGGCTTTGGGAAGGACCAGCTACATGTTCCACTGCCTGCTAGGTGGCCAGGCTAGATGAACTTTTGATTTGACCAAGGAGAGCAATTCTTACAGGTCTTTATAAAGACTTCACTAGCATAAGACAGCATTAGAATACAAATGTAACTGGTGTACCCCAGCTGAGCATACCTCATCCACATACACAGAGTATCTACTGAACCTCAAAACTTCAAAAACATAACTGACTGCTTCATAGATAAATTTTTCTTATACATGAGGAAAACTATGCGGATGATTGTGGAACAAACTCAAGTTCTCAATCTTTCTAACTTATGATAACCTTTAAAGAGCAAATCATAACTTTTACAGCAACTTACGCCTACTAACTTTTCTTAGGGTTTGGGTTTTGGTCTCAGTTTGGTTTTGCTGTGCTGTTTTATTTTCAATAAAACCAGATTTTTTGAAAGCTGTGTACAGACCACAAACTGAAACTTGCTCTTTCAAAGTGAGACTAATCAGTGACTTTTTCATACTATCACAAACATACAAGCAGAATATCCTCATGCTATAGTTTAAAGTAAGGCAAAAATGTACCACATCCTAATCTGAATGAAAATACTTTCCCTAACTTGCTACATTAGTGATTAGCATGGCTCCAAGTACTCTACCTAAACATACCAGCCTGGCAGTTAAAAAGAGACACCTAGCTATTTCAGTGACAGATATGTATGAGACTTGCTCATGTTCCAAGCAAGAATCAGATTGAAACTACAATCAAAACAGAAACCATTGGCCACAGGTGGCAGAGCACAGAGCCAAAGAGCAAGTATCAACAATGCATAAAATACCCAGGTGGCTCAGAGCACAGATCAAATTTATGTTTGTCTAAAGAGATCAGTGATAAAGATATGCAAAAAACAATGTTCAATAACAGT
This sequence comes from Dicaeum eximium, assembly GCA_013396995.1. Taxonomy (NCBI): domain Eukaryota; kingdom Metazoa; phylum Chordata; class Aves; order Passeriformes; family Dicaeidae; genus Dicaeum; species Dicaeum eximium. Next base: position 396,791 of record VWZP01006230.1, read on the forward strand.
TTTGACCATCGGTTTACCCCACTCTCTGTCCACCAGCTTCTTACAGTTCATGGTGTTTGTAGTGGGAGGTAAACACAATCTAAGTATACAGATGCACAAGGAGAAACTTAAAAAATGCTCCCTGGACTACCCAAGTTGCTGCCTTAAGACATAACTGTAGCCACTGCCTTACCAAAGTCAGTGGATTCAAAAGGTTCAATAAAGATGATTCTGTCTACCTAAAGCATGCCAAGCATGAATACATGGACACATTTCACCAAAATCCAGGAAGCCAAGCGCAGAACTTGGTAAAGCCATCCAGGACACCCAACGCACAGAAAAGAATGCAAAGAAAACATTTTAAAGAATGATACTTCATGTTGTTTTAGAAAATAGATGTATAAATGCAAACAAAAAGTAAGAGGTGACGGTGTTTTTATATTCAAAGAAAAAGATGCACTGATGAATTTCAAAATAGCTTTCATTTACACAACAAATGTAGTTGTTAAAGCGATTCATGTATACATGTCAATACCCCTGGCAAGAAAATAATATTTGTTCTTCTTTCTAATCAGAAACATGTTTATATCAGGAATATAGAAAAAATTAAGATATATGATTTGCATTAATTTCTTTGCTAATTGCTATTTTCTAATTTGCATAATTGCTGTTTAAATGTAGCAATATACACAATAAGGTAAAAGATACATAAAATGTATAGCAAATAGTTTTTATATAACCACACATACCACAGTCAGGCTAAAGATTCAAAATAAAAATGCAAATTTAAAACTTAAAGATACAAAATTTTATACCTCAAGCTTTCTTAATGGTCAGTATACACTTAGATATCTCCTTGGTTCATAAGCAGTCTATGATTATAGTAATACTACAATACTAATAAGAAGTTTGCACATCATACAAAAAACTGAGAGAAAGAAAAGACAGACAAGAGAAAGGCCAAAATAAATGTACTGTCATTTAAAATATATATTAAAAATACATAATTTAATAATTGCAATTTAGATAGGTGATTCTCATAAGATGGTAAAACACTGACAAATAGTGGTCAGTTACAGGTATTGCACTTTACTGAAAAAAAATAGCATTTAATCCTCAAATTAATCCTCAAATCCTCAAACAAACTTCACATGATTTCTTAATTAGAGCAACTACTTATCATATGCAAAAGTCAAATTTGATTTGGTTTGAAATGTGTAAAATGGAAACTAATGAAAAAATTTTATCATTAAACAGCCACAAATGCTTTAAATAGTATTTCTCTGTAAATCATTCAGGCCATATTAAATGACAGGATTTCAAAACTCAGTCCAAACACTACCCTCCTTTCCAGTAATGTTACTTGGGAAGCATCTTGGAGAAATACATGAAAACAGAAGAAGAGTTCAATAGAACATAATGTCTGCGCAATGATTATCGCAAGACTGAGGCCACTGTCAGAGGTTAGAGTCCATCTAACTCACAATTCCAAATACAAAGGACAAGAAACAGAATAAGAAAAAACAAGCTCAAAATTATGCAGAAACATGTTTCATCCCAATAAAATTGTAGCAAAATATTTATTTACTTTATTCTCACTACGCTACACAGAAGTACACAAGGCAATTCAAGTACATTCTTTCTAAAATACAGCAACTTAAACTGCATTTTAGAAAGGGACTCCTCAGGAAAAATAACTTACAAAAGTGAAATAGAATTTACAGAAGAAACAATGAAACCATCTCAATTCACAGCTGGACATCTTAGGGGAATAGAAGGTCTAGGATGTACTTAGTATTTCATATTCTTTTTGCATGAAATTCAAAAGATGAGCTACCAAGAATAAAGGTACCCAGCCTGAAGGCTCATGATCACATAGACTATGATCATCCATATGATCTATGAAAGATCCTATGAAAATTCTTTCAACTACATTTGAACACATTCACTTGAATTCAAGTTTTCTTTCTAAGGAAACTATGTCAGTGTCAATGTACCTTTAGAGATTACAAGACATCATCCCTTTAAAAGGATAAAATAAGACTGTTCCATTCTGCAGATAACACTATCAAATTACACCAATACATTGCATTAGGCATCCCTTTCCCAGCCTGAAGGCCCAACTGGAGAATGTAGAAGTGGACATAGGTATATTAAAGAGCAATGAAAAGAACAAGTGCTGAATTTCAGTTTTCACCCACCAGGGCACCAACTGGGGGGAAATGAAACAGTAAGTCTTTCTGAAGTACTGGCAGAAGGATTCAAAGCCTTTTGATAAATGTTACTTTTTATCTATATCAAAAAAAAACCCCATCTCATCTTCTAAAATATGACGTCTTTGAGCAGTCTCCAGCTTTACATGAAATACATAACATCGTGAGCAAGGCTCCTCAGTATCACTGCACAGTATAATGCCTTCCAAAAAGCTATATTGCAAACACTAGAAGTGAAAACCAAGGAATTGCATACTCCTTCTCAATTATAGTATCCTATTGCACAGATAGAGATAACATTGCAAATCGTATCTTAAGTGGAGTGAAATAAAAAGTCACACTATGTTAAGACACATTTTCCAAACAGAAGTACAATCAAAAAGAAAAAAGTATTTTTCATATGTTTTCAAAAACAAGAAGAAAAAAAGCTAATAGCTGTCTCAAATTTTAATTTATACTCTAAACATTTATATTTGTCTCCTAAACAGTATTTTATATTTCATCAGGTATTGTAGAATACAGCTGAAATGCAATGAAAAGTTGTCTGGCCACTACAGCGCTTTTGACTGCTTGTTGAAATAAATTAAAAGTGTTCATTTGCATGAGTGAGCAAAGTTTACCTTTTAGAAAATAAAACCTTTTAATTGAATAAACCCAGCTCATGACTTGCTTTTGTTTGCTTGGGTTTTCCAGAAGGGCACAGGGGATAGGTTCTTAGAAGATTTGTGGCAGTTACCAAAAAGGTCAAAATACAGTCAAGACAATATAATGAAGGACTGAGACTGTGCTTGGTATTATCTGGTCATCAAAACAATGTGAGCTCGACTGAGAGTTAAAACATGTTCCAAAGATATGAGCACTTCTGCCAGTTTGACAGGTACAGGCTCACAAATGCAACGCATTCCTAACTAAATCCTAAATACAAGGGAAGTTTTCATTTGCATACCTCCTGCAATTGAAGAGACACATGTCCCAGCTGGTCCTGGCGCCTTTCTACGAGCTGTCTTTCAGCACGCATTTCTTCTTCTATCTCCTGAAGTCTTCTCTCTACCCGTTCTGATACCTTCAAAAGGAAAAAACCCATGCTGTAGGAAATTAGTGTGCCTTTTAATACATGTGAAAATATCAGTGGCAAAAATGTAAACAGAGTATGGGGCAAAACAAAAAGAGAACATAATTTGTATTTTATTAAAACATATTTAGAATGGTAGAGATAATAACTAGTTAAAGCAGTGAGTACTCCAGAAGTACTTAAGCAGGGAACCAAACTGTTATTTTGCTGGCAGTATTCTCCTTTAGGTGTATGCATATTTTTCTTTACAGTGGTGGTTCTACTCAAGGGTTAAATATCTCATTATCAAAGTTAGAGCAGCCTAATGCGAAGTTGCAATACAAAAGTCTTAGCTCCTCTGTCACATGCCTGATTAACCTCTGGAAGGACATTTATTTCACATCTCCAGTCTGCAAAAGAGACTAATGTTTTCCTCTTTCATGATTCAAAATCTGTGAACACAAAGTACTAAACAAGAACTAAGTACATGAGAATGACTGTAACAACACAATTACATCACTTCAAGCCTTTTTCTCAATATTTTGTGAATCCATGTACAAAATAATATAACAGGTATTTATTAAAGCATCTTGGATTATGAACATAAAAGTTCAATCAGACTAGAATACCAGAATTACTTCACTTTTACAATTCAAGCTGCTAGCAGACAGCACCCTCTTGAGGCAGAAAATTAAATTTATTTTGTTAAATATTAGCAAGAAAAATATTTATGTATTATTTCCTCCCTACCTTAAAACTAATTACTCTAAGCAACCACTAGAAAGCAATATATCCATTACCAAATGATAATTAGATAAAAAGAGAAACATAGAGATAAAAAGAGATAAAAAATAAAACACTATTCAACTATTAGCTTTTGATATATGTGGAGGTGAATAAGTTCTCATCTTTCTCCATTAAGCACGCTTCTATTAGCACTAGGCATACGCATGGTTAGAAAATTTACCATGAGCAATACAACCTATGTAGCAACAGAAACACAGTTAAGGCTACATTTATATTCTGGGCTTCATAAGGCTTAATGAACAAAACACTCTTTTTCTTTACAATAGAATACATCTTTCAGAAAACATTTCTTGTTTGTACAGCCAGATGAACAGCCAGCTTACAGTCTGGAATATTGTATTTTTTCCTAAAAAAATCAGGAGATGCCTGGTACTGCACCAAACCACACACTTTCATGAAGTTATGAAAGCTCTGCAGCCATAATCCAGAAAAATTACTTACTAAAAACTAATGTATAAAAGATTAAAGCCACATCACAATGTTTGTTTTGACAGCATCACTTCTCAGAATTCATAAAATACTCCAGCTAACAGAAACAATGATACTATGTAGTAGGAACAGAAAATAACACTGTCATTAAACTTGTTATATCTTTGCTGAAAGCCATGAAATAAGCGGTCATCCTTTTCTCCATACATATCTAACATAAAGAAATGAAACAGTAATGTTTTAACTATAAAGTTTTGACTATGTGCTTTTGAAGACAGAAGCTTTCTCAGCTCTCTCATATACCTTTTTCAATGAAGTACTTTCTTAACACCTTTAGTGCTATTAGGCACTAATTTAGTGCACTACTAAGAAAGAAAACACACAATCTTGACTTGACCAAAGATTCAAAGTAACATCACCCCCAAAGATGACATTCCAAAGGAGAGTTCAGTAACTTCTTCACTGTCATGGGCCTAGCACATACAGCAGATAACATGACACAAGGCAGCACTAGACAGGCCTTAGATTCCTGCAAAGTTCAGATTTTGTTACTAACTCAGAACAAGTAATAGAGTAACTTTATGAGGTAATTTGCCTTGCCTGTGACTTGTTCAACTCACTCCTGAATACAATTGTTGTATTATTTCTAACAAGGTACTAAAAAAGATGGGTTATGTATCATTATATTTGTCACTTAATCCTCCTTAACAAACAAATAAAAAAAACCCCACAACCAACACAGACCACCAAACATTTTGATGCTACTTATAACTCCTATTTGTTTCCCATACTTTGTACATTGGTATGGTATTTGTAACACCTTGGCATTTCAGCAAGGCTTTAATCTCCCACAAGAATTATGTTCCCTGTTTTTGTAGCCTATCTGACCTTCCTAAGATTTTCACAAAGTCTGTGGCATACAACAGTAGGGATTAAAAAAAATTAGAAACAGTTAATTTATTAATAAATTCATGCAGAGTAAACTTAAAAACATACTTGTCTTCCTTTGTCCCAAATAACCCTGACTTAGGACAACATTTCTACCATGAAAGTATGTATCTTGACCTCTGAATGGTATGGAAAATCTTATTGTACACAAGTGGTTCACCAAAGGACAGTACAAAGAATATGGAGGCTCTACACAATGACATGAAATACTAGCACTAAATTACTGCACTCAGAACATATTAGAATGTGATTTCAAGCATACATTTTTAGCAACACAGACTACCTGAATAATAATGCTGACACTAGAGCTGTGTCTCCACAAACAGTTTTCAGGTAGCAGCAAAATCTATGAAAACAGATTAAGCTATCAAAAAGTTCCTCCCTTCCCATGCAATTAAACACAAAGAACAGAATGTTCTTTTTAAAACTAGGGTGACATTTAAGTCATGCACCTAAATATAATCTCGTGGAAGATACTGGATGCTTACTGTACAAAAAGCACTATCCTACTTATTGAATTTCTGCCCTGTTTTTCAGCTTTCCACTGTTATTTCTAGCACAAAAGTCCTGCTAATAGAAATCTATTCCAACAGATTTTTGCTGCTGTTCTTTTTACGACCCATTTTATCATCAACGCATACTTGAAACAGGAGTATTAAAATCACAAAGAGTAAACTTTTTTCAGAGATATAACTTTAAATATTGTTAAACTTTTCCCTCATGGCAAATGATAATATGTGTTATACCTTTTACAAGTCACCTGTGCAGTACCAAAAATTCTTATACCAGATCTTCTGAGGGACAGTTCATTATCTGACAATGATCCAGGCCTTCTGAGGTATCATAACCACAGTAACTCCATGTAAGATCCATTTCACTTGACACTGCTGTCTTTTTCCAGAGACAGTCTACCATCATTTTATAACATTTTATGTCAATTAAGTATCTACTTAATTTTAACTAAATTGTGCTCTGATGAAGTTGCTTTTTACGTATAAAGATCAGCATCTTGTGCTATTTGGGATGTGCTTCTATTCAAACAATTGCAACAAAATATCCAAGAGGGCTATCTTATATAACCATAAAGTAAGTAAATAATCTTTTGCTTGCTTATATGCCTGTCTAGTGAACATACAAACCCTTTCCAAGAACAAAGGAATCTCACAAAACGTCTAGCTAAGAAAGAGATTTTGATATAGAGAGTTGTAGAACCAGAAAGGCTTTTTAGCAAAACTGCACGTAGATTCTCAAGTACAAGGCCATGGAGAGTGCTTGACTTGAAACAGGTATCCAACTATGTGTGAGTCACCACCTTCAATGTCATCTGGTTTTTATACTGGCATGGAAAAGCTCTCTTTACAGGTAAAATATTGTGCTTTGATTGTCTTGTGTGAATCCTAAAGTATTCAAATCCAGCATCAAAAAGGCTCTAAGAATCATAAACTCTAATAAAAATAAATTCTGAACCAGTGACTCAGAAGAACTGTAGTGACTTAGACCTTTATCATCACACATCTACATACAGGCAATTTTCAAACAGCCCCAAATATACCAAAATGTAAGAATTTAGATATAAGTCTCTAAAAAATAAGAGCACTTAGTACCAATTCATGCCATTTTAGAGCAAGATGAATCACCTATGGGAAAATATGCACATATAACACTTACTCTGAAAAGTCAGCTTTGCTACTAGTATCACAGTAAATGCTTACAAAAAGCATATACTCAAGTCTCATGTGTCAAGAACTATCTACAGGATTCTCAACTTCTCTTGTTCTTACAGCAATACGCTGTTTGACTCTGATCTCAACAGCAGATCTCTTTCAGATTTAACTAACATAGACTGCAGTTAGTCTGCTTCCAGCAGATACAGGAGACAAAAAAGAAAAGACCGTGATGGCTGCCCTGCCTCCTTGCTACATTTTGTCATGAAGCCTTCAGAGAAGAGTGCAGCCCAAAGAGACTCCTTCCATTCTGCTACACAGATGATGAGGATTGAAAAGGACAGGGAGGGAGGGACGGAGGAAGAAATAACAATAGTGTTTATCATCATAACATGGGAAAGCTTGTATCTTTCCAAAGGTACCTTGAACAATTGTAACAGCATTCAAACCAATGTTTGAATTTAAGAAGCAGCTTTCTCCAGGGCTGTGAATTTTGAAACAGAAAAATTCACAATACACACACCTGTAAGACACTTGTTAAAACAAGCACCTGAAATATAAAACTTGTCTTGCTGATTTAATTATTGAAGGGTAACATTTCAACAACCTAGAGTAGCCCAAATAAGATCATGTTCAGATATACATATCAATATGTGATACCAGTTACCAACACACACATTAAACTAGAAGCCCACATCTTGCTTAGAAGACTAGATTTAAATGATTCTTTTCTTGTCAGTCACACTCACCGTTTCTTGTCTTTGGGACTCGGTGAGCTTTTCAGACAATTCTTCTAGAGTCTTTCTTAATTCAGCATCAGTCCTTCAGAGAAAAATATAAGTAAGACAATGTTCTACAGTGCAAAAGCTAAGTAACACCCATGATAATTTTAAGCAGCAACAACCCCCCAGAATATTTTGCTACTTCAATTTGTTCTACAGCCTATTCATAATAATTTATAGCATAATTAGAAACAAGCCTCAAGTGGAAAATAAATGATAAAAAGCATTCCCATTCCTCAAGTGAAGAAACAGACTATCTAAGTATCAGCCAAGTATCAGGTCAACAAGTGCAAAATTATGGACACACCTACACAGTCCTTTTGAACAGTCCTTTCCTACTAGGAATTAACAGTCTAACTCCTGTGTCATTGCTATTGAACAAAGCACCCCACGTTGAGAAAGTATATACATTATGGCCTGCAGTAGAGCTTGCTCTGAAGGACTCCAGTAACAAAAACAAAATTGGAGCAAAGCTGTAATAAAAGAAATTCCCTACTCCTTGTAATTTTTTGCATATATTTTAAAAAGCTAAGGAAAGCCCCATATATTATACAAATTGGAACTGGTAGGTGTTACTTGCATTTATAAATACTGCAGAAGATGACATGAATCAAGCAGTTCACAATCCTGCTTTCATCTACATGTTGCACAATCCCTCATTCTGCCCAAAATTTTTTTTTAAATACAAGAGTTTAAGAATTTTTTCCACACTGTTCTTCACATGGAGTTACATTCTGTTTATACCGATTTCTTCTTGAAAGCTCACGACTGATGTCATCTCCCAGGCGAACTTGCTCACTGCTGAGATCTCGAAGAGACTGGTGGAAAGAATGCAGCTGTAAATAAAAGTAAACAAATAAAGCCAAGGCTTAGGAACCCTTTATTTCTGTGATATTCCAATAACATGTATCTACACATACATAGACTTTTTAAAATAAAGCAGACAAAAATAACCTAAAAAATAATAAAACTCCATGAATTGTAGTTGAGCCTGGATGACTGGATGAGGCTTGTGCACTTCTATTTCAATCCAACCTTCACAACACTTGCTCATTGTAGTTTAACTTTCAGTACCTTATTTGCTAAACTAAGTTTCCTAACTATGTTTCTTTTCTGTGGTTCAGAGCTTAGACACTATACCACCTCTTTAACCTAATGCAAAGCAAATTGAAATATCTGAACAAGTAATGTTCAGGAGAGATGTATTTCATGTTAATAGATACTAGTATTGGTAAAACAAAGTTCTGCCCAGCTATATATGCTATGCTACTATAAATAGATTACATAAGAACTTGAAACAAAACAAGCAGAACAGTGTAATGTATTCAGGAACTACCAAGAATAGGTATTTTACCTTGCCCAAGACTTTACATACTTTTTCAGATCTTGGGGGAAAAAAAAAAAACAAACCAAAAAAAAACCCCACACCTCTACTTTTCTCTGTAAAACCTCTCATTTTCTCCATTCAGCAGGCTCCCAATTTATCATCAAACTTTTAGGGAGCAAATAAAAAAATAAATAGGCTATTCATTTTTCATGGGATAGAAAGTGACAGTTCATCCATCCTAGTGCAACCTATTGCTGTCAACAACTCCATGGCCAGATTATGAGAAAACCCTAATTTATCATATTCCTTTGTTCTGTGCCCTATATTTAAACCTGGATCTTCTGCAATCAAGCTGACTGCCCTCAATATTCAGACACAGGCACTACTACCTCCCCTGTGTGATTAACCAGAAATTCCAACCTGACCTGAAAGACTTTGAAACAACACATTGTATTTTCAAAATGTATGTGCTAAGAAGGAGAGGGACTTAAATGTGTTAAAAGACCATTTGGCTGAAAAATTACTTCAGCTAGAAAAAGTCAGAATGGGAATAAAGAGACATTGGTTACAGAAAAGAGAAAAAGCCACAACTTTATTTAAGCAGTACAGCTTTATCTCTGGTCTAATTTCTACCTATAATCATGATCAATGGCTACTTCTAGTTCATTCCTCAAAGCACTATACTCTTCTTACAAAATAGTTAATGAAACAAAAAAAGCCATATTCACTAACTGAAAAGGAAGAATAAGGAATAAACCAGCAGTTATCATCAAAACCAGAAAAAATAGCTATTTGCCTGCATAGTTAGTTAATATGAAGAACTCCGTATGCATTGCAGGAACTCCCTTGAATAAAATTTCCAAGATATTTATAGAATATCTAGAAATAATCTAAAATAGCCCTAAGGATTTGGATGGTTGGGAGGAAAGACTTACATATAATATTATTTCCTTCCAACGATTATTTTTCACACTTACCTTGGGGGAGGAAGGAATGGGGGAAAACTAGATTGAAAAGACAGTGAAGCAGGGTTAAATAAAAGTCTAGAATTTCTATAGCTTCCCAAAAAGTCAACTGAGAAAACTTGTAGTTAAATTTAAAATTATACAGAAGCTGAGACTGATTTAATAAAGTCAATATGAATACCTTACAATCAGCTTCTTTAATATTAGGTCTACACAGACTCACTTAAGCAAGTCTAGCCACCCTGTCTGAAAAAGCAAAAACAGGTACTGAAATATCTCTACCTGTAGGATAATAGAAACACTATAATCTTATCCATTAATTAATTTATTTTTTCTGAAGTCTGCAAGCAGATACAAGTTAAAGGATATGAAAACTACCTGTGGGACACACATCTTCTCCTCCTCCCATCATCTGCCTGAAATACAGGCTCAAATTATCCCACTCACAGGTCAGACCAAGAACTAAGATGAACTACCTTGTTCAAAATCAATCCAAGCTACACTGAAGCAAAAGCAAAAGCACTAAGATCCTATGCCATTAACAGAATAATCCCCTTCACAGCCTCACTGAACTTCAGCACAAAGGTGAATGTTAATTGGCTGGAAGGGACCTCTGGAGGTTATCCCATCCAAGCCCCCTACCAAGGCTGGGTCACCTAGAAAAGGCGACACAGGAATTTGCCCAGGTGGGTTCTGAATGTCTCCAGACAGGGAGACTCCACAACCTCCCTGGGCAGCCTGTGCCAGTGTTCTGCCACCCTCATTGTAAAGTTCTTCCTCACATTGAGGTGGAAATTCTTGTGTTTTAGTTTATGGCCACTGCTCCCTGTCCTGTCACTGGGCAGCACTGAGCAGTCAGGTACCATCCTCTTGACACCCATGTTAGAAATATTAATATGCATTACTGAGATCCCCTCTCAGTCTTCTCCAGACTAAACAGGCTATTCAGAGATTATTTTTCTTTGTCACTGGATGGCCTAAAAAGTAGGGAGATCATATTTTACTTTTGATATCACTACCATCTACATCTTTTTTGTCTATAACGATTTGCATGAAACTTCATGACAGATACGAGAGGTAACTGCCTAACGGAAAAAGCAGGTAACATTGAAAGCAGAAATCATAACTGAAACATTCTTAGCTGCATCTTCAGAATCCCCTCATTTAATGTAAAAGCAAAGAGTCTGGTGACCACATGTTGCCTGTTTGGAACAGCAGCTCCCATTAGTGCTCTGTACCTGATCCACATGATCTGCCTCACTGACAAATCGAATACTTGCAGACCTAGACCTTCGATGCTTATTGCCCTGTGAGTCTCCGTAATCCCTGAGAGGAGAAGTGGGCACGAAGTGGTGGTTGCCTGGAGGAGATATCATATAAAAAAATAAGCAGGAAGACAAAATTTTGTACAGGAAATTTTTCATTTTGCTTCATGAAAAATGCATATTTCATCTTGGCAATATCCTTCTAGGTCACATTACAGACAAAACAACCACTGAATTACATATCATTCATAGGACTCTTAGCTCTTCTCAGGATTCTTCTTCAATTTAAACATTTCTTACCCATGACATACAAGTATTCCAGAAAGAGGAATTGTTTCTCCAAGGAGTAGTTTTTCCTCAAATTTTATTTGCAAAACCAACCACTTTTTCCATTCAGGTGAATCTATCAGAGCTTCAAACTATTATATTCCACACCTTTTACATAGGAATGAAATTTTTAGAGCTTTCTAGTAAAATATATTAAATACTATGTCTCAAAGGAATATTCTTCCCATACATACCTTTTCCCAAAATATAATGAATTTTCTGAGACATACAAGGGAAAAAAACTACTCTTTTGTGTGTCATAAATAATTTCTAGGTTTTTTTCTTTCCCACTGTTTCCAACATACACAACCTCATGCATTTAAAATTTAAATTCTCTTTTTGCTGTGAAGCAAGCTTCAGAAGCTGCAATATCTTTAGGATTTAGCTTTAACTTGTATGTACCTACAACTCATACAGTGGAAAATTAATTTCCTCAGCTGAAAGAATCAATGTTTCATTTAGATCTCCTGCGATATCAGCAGAAAATATTAACAGAAACAGAAAGCTAGAAAAATTTACCACATAAACAACTGCATAACTTAATGCAGGTCTCCCAAATTTCTAAACTCAGTTCTTTGAAGTAATCAACAATGACTTTCCATAAGACTACCTCTACACATTTTTCTTAATTTCCTCTTTGTGCAACACAGCTATATGACATAATTCAAGCATACTCAAGCCCTTTAGGGATTTTACCTGAAGTTCCTTCTCCATCCAGGTCACTGGGATATAAGCTTGAGAGAGATGCACTTCTCATTCCAGAGTTTCGTGTTAGCCGCTGGCTCCTTAATTGACCTATAGATTGCTCCAGTGTTTCTTTTAACTGTAGAAAAGTTAGAATTTATTGAAATAGGAACACAAACTTGTTTTTTAAAAAGCATGGAAAATATTATTTATTTAAAAGTCGTTAAGAGAATAAGAGCTATTTTTAAGCCAAGTACAACTATGAATTAATAACAGCTTTTCTTCAGTATCTCATATATCACATTCCTGTAATTATAGCAAAACATGCTTTCAACATTGGCAGCTTCAAATATCAAGTTGCTTAAAACAGTGGTGCATCACATGGTGCACCACCATGAAAACTCAAAAGTTTGTCTCCTCCAACCAAAATAAGACCTATGTGCCAGCAATGCTCATTAACAGTCCTCCAAAATCCAGAAAATAATTTCAAATAAATTATTTTTACTGGAATTTTTCTACCAGCCCTGGAATAAATTTTACATTATCAAATTTCCCTAAGCAGCTTTACAGAACCCCTATTTTTAGAAGTTTCATTTCCAGGAAAAGGAAGCCATTCCCAATTTAAGAGTACAGAACTAGCTATATTCAAAAATTAGTTCTTCATTTTTCAAACTCACATCTCATTTTTTACAATTGCATTTGTTAACTTTGGTTCTTGGCCACCTGCTCTGTCACACCTTTATTTGACAATCCACAAAACATCAGTTTCTAAAGGTTCTCCTTTTTCTAAGAGAAGCTTGTAAACAATGGTTAAACTGATGCTTTACTCCTGCAGAATTATAGTGCTGGATCTCTTTCTTTGAAGAAAACAAGCTTTCTTTTCTACACATTGCTTCTTCACTCTCTCTACCTTCACATGTAAAATATTCTGTATTTCCTATGTATCTGTTTCAAGGCAGCACCTGCTGCAGCCTGTTTGTAACCAAATTGTAAACCTCTCTTGCCCTAGCAGCACTAATTTGTTTTGCTTTCTCTAAGACACCTGTTTTCAAACTTGTAGAAGACTCATTTTAGAATTTTCATCCTTTCTGCAATTTAGAGCAAGCTGGTCAACAGATCCAGAAACTGCTGAATGAATGTACTTGTAGAATGACAAGAAAGCAAGCTACACCAGTATGATCACAATCTCATTCCCTGCTGCAATTCAGCTCTTATCACTTCTTCATGCAAAAGAAACATGTTCCCTAATACTCTATTTCAGCTACACATCTTGCACTTTGCATAGTACCATAACATAATCTATGGGGTGCTTATAAACCAGAGAAGTAATGAGCCTACAAAACGTGTTAGAGTTTCATGATATAATATATTACTATATTATGGTTTTGCTCAAATAAATATTAAAAGTTTCTGCTTACAGCTACTTAACTCCTTATATATTCTGTTCATTAATACCAAGTTTTCAGGTATGAATTCTACTAATGGAAAATACCTAAAAGGTTAAGATAAACTGAAAGTTGCTCACAGTTGTTATTGCTTTGGTTTGCTCCTTGTTGTATTCTCTGTATTGTCCTAGCAAATGGTCAACATGTCTTAGATTTCTGTTCGTATCCTTAAATAAAAAAGTTTTAGAAAAAAAGTCAAAACAGAAAACTCCTCTAATCAAACAAGCTGTTTTCTTCATTCTTATTGATTTCTAAGATAAAATTGAAAACACTAATGTTTTCTAAAGAGTCTATGTAACCAAAATCCTATTCAAGTAACCAGAAGCTGAAGGGGTACAGCACGGTTAAAGGGAGGAAAATGAAGAAAAAGAAAAAAAACTAAAATCAAATGCTATAATAATAAATAAATTCAAATAAAAAGTTTTTTCAAGTTTCAGCCATTCTGTAGAAAAACCTTTTTAATCCAAAGATCTTAACATTACCCGCTTGTAGAAGAGAATAGTTATCTGAGAAATAACAAGTTTTTGAAGGTGAAGACACTCGGTAAGGTCACTGCATGAGTATTCTCTGACCAGATAAACACCTGGATCAGATGGAAGATCTGCTAAAAAAAAGCAGCCTGTACAAAAACTGAAGTTAGCTTAAAATAGGAATTTCAGAAGAGAAGCTAGAAAGAGGTTTGACAGAATCAGAATACCAAAGAATCCCTTTTAAAAAACAGTCAGACTGTATTCTTATTGTTATAGTTTTTTCTAGATTGATGTTTATTTTCCAGATAAGAAATTTTGAAGTTTAAATTTACCATTCTATATTGATTTTTTTCTTCTCATATGTTAAAAGGAAAAGAAAAATACTGCTGGCCAAACAATAAGTAATAAAACACACCCATCCACTCTAGATATTCAGAACTGTCAGGTAGAGAAGAATGGGAATAAATTCTCAAGCACTTGTAACGGTGCCAGGATAGCTAAATGTCTCCTTCCACTTGCAAAACATTCAGATATTCCCTCTGCACCCTCCACTTTTTCTTGCTCAGGTATGCATCTCTTACAAGTTTAGAAATAATGCTTCTCACAGTGCTTTTTCACATCTATAAAATATTTGAAATGTAAGCTCTATCCTGAAGGAATTGACTGCTTACATATTTATCAAAAATTTGAAAATTTTACACAATACCAAGACAACCAAAACAAGGCTAAAACTTTCTGCTAGAAAATTTAATGCCTCTTGTGAGAATCTAACAAAGCCGATTTGGCCTTATTCAGTTTGCTAACCTTATAAATAGTATTCCCCAACACATCATTGTTTCCAACAATATTCTATTACTGTCTGAAATAGCAGCTGTATAAAAGTGCAACTAGCCACACACATTCAGCTCAAAAGAAGTATGATCAATTTCCCAAAACCCTTTTTGGTTTGCACAGAAAGCAATGTTTCCCATCTGTACAGTACACTCCACAACTTCAGAAATGAGTATTTGACCCTGTGTTACAGAAAAGCAGGCTCTATAAATACTTGAAAACTGTATTTTGTAAACAACCTGCAAAGTGCTTGCTAAAGTATGGATCTTCTCTGTAACTTCTTCAGCACCATAGTTCTGAGCTCTGTAGTGGGATGCTCTCAAAGGCCGCCTTCCAATTCGCCCCGTGCGTAAGTTGTCTGAATCACTGGATGAATCTGCCATCAGTATCTTGAATGCCTAGGCAGAAAGACCAGAAAAAGTAACATATGTTAACGCCTGTCTGTAACTGAACAGTCTTGCACAATATTCTCAAAGCAACTTCATAAACTCAGATTACATTTGCCTTTCTGGTTTGGGTCAGCAGGATGGACTTCTGAAGGAGATCTTCCAACTGCTCCTCAGTTATTACCTTTGTTCACACTATTAAGCAGGGTCAAGATGCAGGAGGTAGAGCCCCTTAGGAGCAAATTAAATCAAAATATGCACTCTCACTGCTTCCAAGTGTTCAGTATCCATAATCAAATCACAGCCCAAAGCAGACTCTGCCCCCAAAACACACAGTGGAAACATCCATGTTTTATCAATCTTCCTGGTTTGCAGAAGCACTCTCCTTTATCTCACGCTACTCACTAATCTGTCTTCAGAATGGAAATTGCTAAATCTCAAGGGTGGCAAGATAGAGGGAAAATAGGACAACAATCATCAGATGGGTGAAATTATTAAGAACTACAGACAGCTATGCCTAGTATAGTAAAGTCACACAGTAAACTGATTAAAATAATAACCCTCAACAGGTAGGTTAGATCGAAATTTTTTCTTAAACTATTATACACTGCAGCAGTTTGCCTGAAGGTCATGGAATGACTTGGTGAAAGAAGAAATAGACTGGCAAACTCTTGAACTCCTGTAGTCAACAAAAAAAAAAAGTCACAGTAAAGACGTCATTCTTCTAGCCATGAGAGCTGAAATTTCCAAAAGAAATCATGGATGGATTCAAATCTTATATTACATTTTATATGGAGGCAACTTGACATTTTTCCCGGTCTTTAATTTTCAGAAGGTTGCAAATTTCTCCCCTAGACTTGGATAAAACCCTTTCAAACATGAAAGAACAGCAAATCAACGTGCTCAGTCTATGCTCAGGTCCATCAGTATTCCCTGTATTTTCTGAACTGGAGAATTTACCCCATCTTTCCTCTTCTTATCTCACCTCACTGAAGCCCATTTTTACAAACAGTATCAGAATCTGTTATTCCAGTGCCTCACTCTAGTCAGCTGCAATGAAGCCTTAATGAGACTGAAAAAGAATAAACACTAAACACTGGGAAACAGAAATTATGGAATATTTTCAAACACAAAGAAAAATAAAATAAACAAAACACTGGTATAAATAATAATGCGGAATAATATCGGTTTTACTGTAATTTGGTTAAAAAAAAAAATCAACAAAACCCAACAAACAAGTAACCCAACTGTAAGAGCCCCAACTACTGAAAAGCAAAGACTGGTGGAAAAAAAGAGAAATAAAGATTTACAGCTGGAAAGATTAATAGGTTTATTTTCAGCTGTCCAAAAATAGGCTCATTAAGATATATACTAGGCAAAGCACAGAAGAAAGGTCAGTAATCAAGGTAAACATAAAAGAAAGCACAGGATAAAGGAGGACATTTTGTCTAAAGAAAACTTACTATTTATAGTTAAGCATTCCTCTTTGTTCTCATGAGCAACCTAAAAGGAACCACAAGTACTTTTAAGGTGAAGAAGTTGTTTCACATAAGGCAATATCCTCATTTTTAAAGGAACTGTGCAAGTTTCACTCTAGATTAAAAAAATTAAAATCACAAAGAAGTAGAAATTCATAGAAATGTCCATATACATATTTGCCTATCAATTGAAACAAACAAAAGAAAGCTTATCACTTTTTCCAAAAAGCTACAGAAATTTCAGCATATGATCATATGACCATATGACCTACTTGAGTAAGAATCATTTGGCTCTTACTGGATTTTAGTTCTATTCAAGCAGATCATAACCTTGTTGGACTGATGAAAAGCATCAATATTCAGTATTTTCCTTTCCTGTAGGAAGCAGAGCATTTCAGCTTCACTGAGACTCTTTTTAAGAGACCTGCCAGGTGAAAAGTAGAGCTGACAATCTCAACGTCAAGCTCTCCAGCTCAAGTAAACAAAAGATAAAGTCAGTGTACACAACCTGGTTATTCCTCAAGTGTTTTATTTGTTCGGCTCCACACAGACTAATCTATCACTAGGTAACTAACTTAGTGTTAAAGGAATGGTTGAAGCCTTATAGCTACGACTGAGCACAACGGAAAAAAAAAAAAATAATTTCAGAAAGGAACAACACGACACCTGAATGGCCCTTTCCTTCAGTGCTTGTGTTTGAGCCCGGAAAGTGACAGGAAGGCGATCCCATTTGGTTATATTTCACCATCGTGCCCTCAGGGATTAGTACGTTTTATTATCAATTTATCACACCGCGCTCCAGCACTCTTCAGCAGCACGACACAGAAAACGGTTCCTTCATACTGTTTATAACAAGTAGTGCCCCCCGGAAATCCTCCACCTGCCGGGCACTCAGGGAACCTCACTCACACCCGACTCCAACCCTGAGAGTCCCCATGTTCTCTGGCCCAGACAGGCCCGCGGAACGCAGGAGGGCGCCGGGCCCGCCGCCGGCCGGGCTCCGCAGTGTCCCGGGGCCGCCGCTCCCCGCGCCTCCCTCCCGCCGNCGCCTCCCGCACATCGCCTGGCCGCGGCCCTGCCCGCACCCCCGGCCCTCACCGCACAGCGCTTCGAGGCGAGCCCGCCCCGTCCCCGGGCACCTTCCGCCCGCCTCGCCTCGCCGCTATGGCAACTTGAACTAGCCGCCCTGCCGCCAGCTGCCGGGGCCGCGGGCCGGGCACCGGGCCCCCCGCAGCGCTCCATGGGACACGGAGTCCGCAAGCCAGGGACCAGCCATGGAAAAGGCAGCGTGCGGGACTTCAACTCCCGAGAGGTTTTGCGGCGGCAGCGCGGGGAGGGCCGGGCAGGTCCCGCCTTGCTGGAGGGCCGCTGGGCCTGCGGGGAGCGCTGGTGGCAGCGGTGGGAGGTCCGCCAAGTGACGTGATGTTTATGAACGTTGTTTTGTGAAACGCTGAATTTCTACAAAATACATGTTGGTGTTTACAAACATGTCAGCTAAATTACTGCGAAGACCAGAAACAAAAGCTGCTGCCCTGGTAAAGGCGGCGAGTCTGTTCCGCTTCCGAGCAGACGGCTGACGGGCTGGGAAAAGGCGTGTGCGCTACGCAGAGCAGCTGTTCCTTACTAGGAGGCATCTCCCTTCCTGTTTCTTGACTTTTTCTCGTTTCCTTAAGCCACACATCTCCCTGCTCCCAAATGTTGAATCCATTACCCTTGTGGCAGTAAAAAGACCAAATATTACACACTGCTACTCTGACGGGCCTTAAAGAGAGAAAAGGGATGAGGAGTGTTGTGAACGATTACAGAAAATGTCTCCTGGGTCTCTGAAACTTGGGTAGAGCTTGCAGTAGGCCAACAATCACTGGAATATTTGATCACCTATAGGTGAGCACTCCAGCCAAAGGTAGATGCAGTGAGCTGGAGTTTTTAATACATATTATGTCTTTTGCCTCTGGAATCCACTCCAGGCAGTGACCACTGGCCTTTGAGCACAGAAATAAGGTGTGGCTGGCAATCCACAGAGCCTGCCTTCGTTCCTGTCCTGCAGGACTCTTTCATGAGCTCACACTATAGCAGGCATGCATGAATGGCATATGAATGGCATTCAAGCATCACTTTGTGTGTAAGCCAGGTCTCCCACGCTGGCAGCATTCACCAGCAGTCCAGGCAGTGGCTGCTGGCTCCTGTGTCTTTGTGGTCATGCTTGAGAGGCATTAACCTCATCTGAGCTAAAGGCAGGTGAGACACAGTACAGGAATTTGTCACCAGTGATACCTTTTCATGCTATACTACTTGTCCTCCATGACAAGTCATTATTCATGTAGCTTTCAGGAGATTGTTTCACTATTTCTTTCACAAGGCTATCAAAAAAAAAAAAAA